>JAOXJM010000052.1:233464-244953 GCA_026413425.1 Tringa solitaria | reverse complement strand
GGGCCCGGGGGGCGGGCGGCTGGGGGGGGGCAGGGGCTGCCCGGGGCCGGGGAAACTGCGTGGCCGGAGGATCCCCGTCCCCCACGTCGTGGGGAGAAGGGGGAGGAAACACCCCCCGCCCCCCCAGCCCCCAAATCCCTGCCTGGTGCCGGGCGGAGGAGCCGGAGCAGTTCGGGGATGGACCCGCAGAAGCCGCTCCGCCGGGCACGGAGCCCCCCCCGGGGCACAGCGATGCTGCTGGAAGGGTGCCCCCCAAGGCAGCCCCCCCGGAGGGAGCAGGGGGCCCCGTCCCCGCGGGTCTCAGCCTCACGGAGGGGGCAGGAGCCCCAGGATCAGGTCCCGCTTCTGCCTCGGGGGTGCCAGGAGGTGCTGGGCAGTGGGTGCCAGGGGGGGGGGACGAGGACCACCGCGGGGGGGGGAGAGGGGCGTGTCGGGGGACCCGAGGCGGTGGGGGTGCCCGCAGGATGTCGAGCCGTCCCTCCTAACGCCAGGAACCCGCCCCGCTGGGGGGCTCCTGCCGACGGTGGACCCCAGCCCCGTGCCCTCCTGCCGCAGCAGCCCCCGGCGGAGCCCCCTCCCCGCCCCGGCGGTGGGGCAGAGCCGGGCGTGGGGCTCTTGCTCGGCTTCACCCCCTGCCCACCCCCGGCACCAGCCCTGCGGGTGGCATCCCCTCCGCCTGCAGCACAGAGGGAGGGCGAGCCACAACCCCCCCCCGGGCGTTCACTCTGAAGCCTAAGGATGGCTGGCGCCCAACGGCATTGCTGGTTCTCTTCCACCAAAGCCTCCAGCGTTTTATTCCTGCTTGTCCCCCCCTCCGCAGCCGCTGGCTCAGCTCCACCACCTCCCTCTTTGCCGAGTCCTCGGCAGCGCTCCCGGCTGGGCCGCGGCGAGCAGCCCCTGCCAGGCCGCCCCACAGCGAGGGGGTCCTGAGCCGCCGGCTGGCACCCCCCGCAGTGCCCCCTCTCTCCCCGCACGGGCCCGGCCCTGCACCCCCGGGCACCTCCGGGGCCAGGATGGGGCAGGAGATGTTTCCAGATGTTTCGGACCGGTGCACATCTGCATGGAAAGTTCCAGGCGGGGGAGGAGGGGCGAGGCAGCAGCACCAGGCAACGGTTGCCTGGCAACGGGGACCACGTCTCCGTGGCGATGTGGCACCTGTCGGCTGGGCCGATGCCACGGCTGCCATGGCGACGCGGAGGGATGCTCCGGCCAGACCCCCCGAGCCCCCCATCAGCAGCTCTCCCCGAGCTCCCTGGGGCTACCTGGGGCTGGGGACGGCCCCCGGGGGAGGCACAGGCACAAGGAGGGGGGTCAGGGGCTGCCCCCACCCCCCCGTGCACCCCCTGAGCGGGTGCTGCCCCTCGCTGTAGGAGTCGGGGGGGCATGGCGGGGCGGGGGGCAGCCACCCCCGTGCCCCCGTCCCAGCCCGCTCCCTCCCTCGGCAGATGCCAGACTACAAGCGTGCCACGCTGCAGGAGGACGAGGGGCCGGAGCCGGCGGGGGACGGCAGCGCCTCTCCGGACAGCGTGGAGGTGAGGTCTGCCCCGGCCCCGCCATCCCTCCCCTCCCCGTCCTCCTCGGCCCCCCTCCTCGCCCGCAGCCGGGTGGGCAGCAGGAGCGGGGCCGGGAGCCCGGCCAGCCTTGGCCATCCCCGGGGATGTGCCGGGAGGCGGCCAAATTGCGGCGGAGAAGGGGGCCGGGACATTGTCCTTTCCTGCAGCGGGGGGGGCACCAGCACCCCCCCGCTCCAACCCACCGGGGCTGGTGCCCTGGGCACCCACGAGGGATGCCCTGGCAGCCGAGCCAGGCAGGGGGGAGGAAAGGGCTGGAGGGGGGGTGGCGAGGTCGGGGTTCCCCCCGCGGTGCGATGGCGGGTCCTGCTGCTGCCCAGGTGGGGTTTCGGAAGGGCCCGGGGCCGCTGCTGGCCCGCCTGGCCTCCCGCAGCCAGCTGGAGCTGCTGCTCTGCGCCGTCGCCCTCGCCCTGGCCCTGCTGCTCGCCATCGCCATCGTCGCGCTGGCCATCCAGTACCGCAGAGGTAGGGAGGGCACCCCCACAGCCGGGGTGGGGGGACGCGGCAGGACGGGGGAGGACAGGTCAGCCCGCGGGGTGCCTGCGGGGCTCGGCCCCGCTGCGTGCCTCGGTTTCCCCCCGGCACAGACCCTTCCCCGCCAGACCCCTCTCACAGCACGTGCCTGACGGAGGCCTGCGTGCGGGTGGCCAGCAAGATCCTGGAGGCGCTGGACGTGGAGACGGACCCCTGCCAGGACTTCTACCAGTACTCCTGCGGGGGCTGGATCAAGAGGAACCCCCTGCCCAACGGGCGCTCCAAGTGGAGCACCTTCAACAGCATCTGGGACCAGAACCAGGCCATCATGAAGCATCTCCTCGGTGGGCACGCACCCGGGGTGGGGGGCCACGGCCAGCAGGGGGGTGCTGAGTCCCGGGGCTGAGCCGCAGCCTCCCGCAGAGAATGCCAGCTTCAACTCCAGCAGCGAGGCGGAGCGGAAGACGCAGCGGTACTACCTGTCCTGCCTCAAGGAGCAGCGCATCGAGGAGCTGGGCTCCCAGCCCCTCATGGAGCTCATTGACAAGGTGGGTGGCCATCCACACGTGAGCCGAGCTGCCGGGGCTCAGCTCTTCACGTCACCGGGGAGGGGACGGACACCGTCCCCGGCCTGAGGCACCGGGTCCGTCCGCCGGCAGATCGGGGGGTGGAACATCACCGGCTCCTGGAACCAGACGGGCTTCATGGAGGTCCTCAAGATGGTGTCAGGCACGTACCGGGCAACCCCCTTCTTCACGGTGTACGTAGGTGCGGATTCCAAGAGCTCCAACAGCAACGTCATCCAGGTGGGCACCTTGGCACTGAGGGGGTGGCGGGCAGCTGGGGGGGCACCGTGCTGCCCGTGCTGCCCTATCCTCCCAGGTGGACCAGTCGGGGCTTTTCCTCCCGTCCCGGGACTACTACTTGAACAAGACGGCCAACGAGAGGGTGAGGCTGGGCACCGATTGGGGGGCACCTGTGGCAGTGGGGGACGAGCAGTGCCGGGGGGTGGAGGGGGGACACGGAGCCCAGACTGGGGTCAGCAGCAGCTCTGAGCCCCCCAGGGAGGTGGGATGAGCCGTGGCTGGGGCTGAGCGGGGGTTTGGGGTCCTGCCAGGTGCTGGCAGCGTACCTGGACTACATGGTGGAGCTGGGGACGCTGCTGGGGGGGGCCCCGGAGCCCACCCGTCTTCAGATGCAGCAAGTGCTGGACTTCGAAACCCAACTGGCCAACATCACCGTGCCCCAGGCCGAGCGGCGGGACGACGAGAAGATCTACCACAAGATGAGCATTGCTGAGCTGCAGGTGGGCACAGCACGGCCCAGCCTGGGGAAACCTTCTGGGACACGAGGGGGGGTCTTCTGGTGGGGCACCAAGGGGGCTGTGCCCATTGCTGCCCCCCCCAGACGCCCTGGGCAGCCCCATCCATTCTGGGACACGCGCTGGGTGCTGGAGTGAGGTGCTCACCCCCCCGAGTTGTTAGGTTTCGGGGGGAGCTGCCACTCCATGTGGGGGGGTCCCGGGGTCCCCTGCTTGTCCCGCAGCACTGAGAGCAGCAGGGACCCACAGGGTGTGGGACAGAGAAGGGGTCTGGGGTGGCCAGGGGCCTTGGGACCTTTCCAGGGAGCACGGCCCCTGTCCTGGGGGATGCCCCTGGTGCTGGGCAGGATGGGGCAGAGCCGAGCCAAGCACTGGGGGGCTGTGTCCCCGTGTCCCCCCCCCAGGCACTGGCCCCCGCCGTGGACTGGCTGGATTACCTGTCCTACGCCCTGGCCCCGCTGGAGCTGGCCGACAGCGAGCCCGTGGTGGTGTACGGGGACACCTACCTCCAGCAGGTCTCCGACCTCATCAACGGCACCGACAAGAGGTGAGGGGCCTGTGAGACCCCCGCCATGTCCCACCCTGTGGTGGGAGGCACGTTTTGGGACCACCGGGGGGCTGGGGCATCTCCCCATGCCCATGACACCTCTCTGCCACCCCCCTGCAGCATCCTGAACAACTACCTGATCTGGAACCTGGTGCAGAAGACGGCCTCCAGCCTGGACCAGCGCTTCGAGACGGCCCAGGAGAGGCTGCTGGAGACCCTCTACGGCACCAGGAAGGTAACAGGGGGCCCCGGGACCAGCCTCCTCCACCCCCAGCCCCCCACGACCACCTCTGCCCTTGGGATGCCCTGGGAATGCCAAGTCTTGGATGCTGCAGAGGGAACCCAGGGATCATCTCTTGGGATGGTGGTTGAGCTGTGGAGCATCTCACCCCTCGACCAAGGGGCGGGGGGGACGGGACGGGACGGGACCAGGAGGGGAGCAGGGAGGGGGCTGGGGGTCTCACAGACCCCTGTCTCACCCCCACAGTCCTGCACGCCCCGCTGGCAAACCTGCATCTCCAACACGGATGACACGCTGGGCTTCGCCCTGGGCTCCCTCTTCGTCAAAGCCACCTTCGACCGCGACAGCAAGGCCATCGTGAGGACAATTCTGACCCAAACTTCTCCCCCCCAAACCCCAGGGCTGGAAGGCGGGGAGCAGGGAAATGGGACCCCCGGCCGGGGCGGGAAATGACCCTGGGGAGGTCGTGTCCTGCCAACCCTGTCCCTGCCCAAGCGGCTGTGGGGGGGCTTCATTCCCTCCCCTCCCCAGGCCGAGGAGATGATCGGTGAGATCCGAGCAGCCTTCGAGGTGTCCCTGGACCAGCTGGACTGGATGGACGAGAAGACCCGGCAGGCTGCGAAGGAGAAGGTGACCCTGGGAAGGGCGGTGGGTGGGAGACCCCCATCCTGGGAAGTGCCCCCCCAGCCTCATCTCACCGCTGGGGCCTCTCCCCTCGCAGGCGGACGCCATCTATGACATGATCGGCTTCCCCGACTTCATCCTGGACAACAAGGAGCTGGATGATGTCTACGATGGGGTAGGGGGTCACCCAGTTGGTGGGGAGGGGTCTGGTCCCTGGTCACACCCAGCCCTGGGTCCTCCCATGGTGGGACGGGGTGTTACACGGGGCCCCCCCAGTACCGAGTGGCCAGGGTGGACCCCTCTTCATCCCTCCTCTTCCTCCCCAGTATGAGGTCTCAGAGGACTCCTTCTTCCAAAACATGCTCAACTTCTACAACTTCTCCGCCAAAGTGATGGCCGACCAGCTCCGGAAACCCCCCAACCGCGACCAGTAAGTGGGGGGCACAGGCAGGGCAGAGGAGGTGACGCTGGCACAGTGTCACAGCACGGCCTGGGTGGCACTGGGTCCCTGGGGGGAAGGTTCCTCCACGGGGTGTCAGCGCTGCAGGTCGCCCCTGAGGGGAGACAGCACCAGGGTGGCTTCTCCCTTGGTCCTGGGGTGGGGGGCAGCGGTGCCAGTCCCGGGGACTGGTGGTGGAACATGGCTCAGGAGGGCTGGGGGAGGAGGGGACCCCTCCCCGCCTGTCCCCTTGTCCCCCCTCCCTGCCCCAGGTGGAGCATGACCCCGCAGACCGTCAACGCCTACTACCTGCCCACCAAGAACGGCATCGTCTTCCCCGCTGGCATCCTGCAGGCTCCCTTCTACGCCCGCAGCCACCCCAAGTGAGCCTGGCAGGGGGCGGGGGGCACCTCCTGGGGGTGAGGGGCACGGGCGCCCCACAAACACAAAGCGAAGCCCTGTGGGGAGGCAAGGGTCCACTAAGGCTTTACATCTTCCAGCCAGGACATCCTTCAAAGTCCCCGTGGGTCCACTGGTGTCCCCAGCAGGACCCATTCCTTGCCCCAGACACAGACGGGGTGTCCAGGCTGCAGAAGGGGGGGCTGGCTGTGATGGCATCACCCCCGCCCCCACTTACCTGTCTCTCTCACCCTGGCCTCACAGAGCCCTCAATTTCGGCGGCATCGGTGTGGTGATGGGGCACGAGCTGACCCACGCCTTCGATGACCAAGGTGAGAGCCCCCCAGCAGTGCCAGCCTTGACCCCCCATCACCGTCCTGCCCCCTGCCCCCCCGGCTCATCCCCTGCCCACGGCGTGGGGAGGGGGTGCCGCGGGGGGTCCCCCGCTTTGCCATCATCACATTGCATCATGCGTGCTCGTGCCCCCCCACCCCCGGCCACCCCCCCCTTCTATCGTCCTGTCTCCCCAGGTGGCACCCGCCGATTCCTCCCCCCGGCTTCTCTGTGCAGCTTTCGCTCCATCCGCTTGGTGAGGACACGGTGTCTGCAGCCCCCTCCTCATCCTCCCCCCCCCTCCCCCGGGGCGCGGGATGGGTCCCTCTTGCATCCGCTCTGCTTTGTGCCTTCACCCCGGCCCCAGAGCCGAGACGGAGGGGTGGGGGGGAATTGGGGGTGAAAACGGGGCTTGGGACAGCGGAGATGCACCAGAGAATGGCTGAGCCCAAGAGGGAGCCCACCCAGAGCAGGGGCTGGGGGGATACCATCTCTCCTGGGTACAGACCTGAGGTGCCAGGCGCCCCCGGGGCTGTCCCCACTGCACCCCCACCTTGTTTGGGGGGGCTCTGCAAGGGGAGGGTGTCCAGCGTCCCCCGGTCCCACCCCACGGCTGGGTCCCACAGGGCGGGAGTACGACAAGGAGGGCAACCTGCGGCCGTGGTGGCAGAATTCCTCGCTGGAGGCCTTCAAGAACCGGACGGCCTGCATGACGGAGCAGTACAGCCGCTACACCGTCCACCACGAGAAGGTCAACGGCCGGCAGACGCTGGGCGAGAACATCGCCGACAACGGCGGCCTCAAGGCAGCCTACAACGTGAGTGCCACGGGATCCCCCCCTCCCCGTGCCTGCGCGACCCTCCCCAGGGCTTCAGGGCGGCTCTCCCACAGGCGTACAAGTCCTGGCTGCAGAAGAACGGGGAGGAGAAGCGCCTGCCGGCCCTGGGGCTCACCAACCACCAGCTCTTCTTCGTGGGCTTCGCGCAGGTAAGGTGGAGCCGGGGTTTCCCACCCCTCCTCGCCACCCCCGGAGCCACCCCACAGCCCCCCATCCCGCCTGGGGCAGGGGGTCCCTGAGGCTGCTCCTGCTCCGGCAGGTCTGGTGCTCCGTCCGGACGCCCGAGAGCTCCCACGAAGGGCTGGTGACCGACCCCCACAGCCCTGACAAGTTCCGCGTCATCGGCACCCTCAGCAACTCCCGGGACTTTGTCGAACATTTCGGCTGCCCCCTGGGCTCCCCCATGAACCCCGGAAAGCACTGTGAGGTGTGGTAGGGACGGGGAGGGTGCTGGGGACAGAGGGGATGACATCCGGCTTTGCCCCCCACCCCCCTCCCCAGCCCTCGCCAGCTACTGGCACTGGCCCACTGGCAGAGAGCGGGGCCACCCCCTGGGTCACCCTCCATCGCGGTCCCCCCCCCCGTGCACGCACCGCACGCCGCCTCGCCCCACCTCTGCCCCCCTCCAGCACACCCAGCCCCACACCAGGCACCCACCGCAGCCCCCATCCACAGCCTGGGGCCGGGCATGGCCGGCAGAGAAGCCGTAGCACCCCCAAAACGCAGCTCTGCCCCACAACCCCAACGCGCTAGAGACAGACACAGCTCAGCGCCCCCCAGTGCCGCACCCCCCCCAGGCGGGCAGGTCAGAGGGGTCCCAAGGAGAGCGCCAGAGCCGAGCCCACCCCTGCTCCTGCCCCCAGACCCGCCAGAGGTGGAGGCCGGGGGCCACCCGGCGCCTCTCGGCCCTTGCCCCCTCCTGACCCGGCTTGGCTTCCCCATCCACCTCTGCTGGGACCAGCGGGCGGCGGCGGGGACTCTGGTGCCTTCAGCTGTGGGTGGCTGTCGCTGAATTTATTTAACGATTAAAAGCAGTTTCCACTTACTCCAGCAGCTCCGGATCCTTGGCAGTGTTGGGGAGCCGGGGGGCGGGCACAGAGGTGGGATGTGGAGAGGGGGGTGACTCGAAAGCCAGGGGAGGGACGGGTGGGAGAGGGGACACCCCGAGGGACGGCGGGAGGGGGGCAGAAGGCGGGGAAGGAGACCGTCAGCCTCGGGGCAGGGTCGGGGGGGACAGAGCGCCCTTCGGGCAGGGTTGCTGCGGGGCGGCCAGGGGACAGCGGGGGCGGCCGCGGGGGGGGCTGGGGCCAGGGGAGGCGAGAGCCGCGCTGGGGCAGCCCCGCACCCCCGCCCGGCCCCCGCAGTGGCCAAGCGGTCCCGCTGGACCCTGCACGGGTGACCCCGTCCCGCCCGGGGCTCCGGCCGAGCCCCGAGACCCCGTCCCGCACCGGGCGCTCCAACGCCCGGGGGCCCCGCTGAGAGCGGGCGCAAAGGCCGCCGGGAGTCGCAGCGCCTTGGCCACCGGCGCAAGGCCCGCCGGGAGCTGTAGTTCGGCGCGAGGGTCGCTGGGGGTGGTAGTTCCAGGCTCCGCCCGACCCGCCGCCGCTCCACGCGGCTGCACTACATTTTCCAGCAGGCAGTGCGGCGGGGCCGGGGTCCGGGCCTGGGCGCCTCCGCCCTCGGGGGGCAGCGGGGCCGGGGTGAGCGGCTGCGGCCGGGCCAGGCCTGGAGGGCTGAGTCTGAGCCGGGGTGTTGGACCCGAGCCCGATCAGGGGTGCGGAGCCCGGGCTGGGGCTGTCATGCTCCTACTGGGTCTGCCAGGCCTCGACTGGGGCCCGGGCTGGGTCATGGGTGCTAGGCCTCGGCCCGGTCCTGGGTGCAGGCCGAGACCGGCATCTCCGGAGCCAGGCCGGGCATGGAGCGCTGGCCAGGGCGACTGGGCTCCCATGGGCGCTGGAGCTGAGCTGCCTCCAGCCGGGGCCATGGGCAGGCTTGGCCCGAGGGCGGCAGTGTCCTGGGGACAGGGGCACTGGGCCATCCCTGCCCCTGCACCGACACGGCCCCATCGGCCAGCCAACACGCTCACCTTGCAGGTGTGCCGCCTGCGCCTGGCACCATGGATGCACCGCCCATCACACCCGGGGAGCTGCTGTGTCTGGGCTCCAGCCTCGCCTTCTCCGGCCTCTTCTACTACCTGTACAGGAAGAAAGCCAGAGTGGTGGCACGCATACAGGTAGCCCTGTCCCTCACATCTCTCCTGCCCTGTTTCCCTGTGCGGCCCAGCCCAGAGCCCTTGGTTTGGGTGCCCCTCACTGATGACTGCAGCCTGCTGCATCTTGTGCCGATGTCACGATCCTCGGGACCAAGCAGGTCACATCCTGCTAGGGCTCCCCACAAAGCCATGCGTGACCCACCTTCTGCCTGCCAGCCCATCTGCCCCTGCCTGTGTTGGCACTCAGTCCCTGCTTTTCCAGGAGGCCCCAAAGCTCCAGGTTGACGATGATTTGCCAGCGCTGGTGTCCGCAGCCGAAGGGAGATGCCTGCCTTATGTTGCCCTGGAAGGTAAGGAGACCCTGTGGCCCCACGCGGGGGACAGGGGCGGGCTCTCCTCCTTTGTCCCTGATGCCTCCCTTCATCCTTAGGCATAGTGCTGCCAGCCAAGGCTGCGCTGACCAGCCATTACCATGAGGGGCTGCAGGGCGTGATCCAGAAACTGCTTCTCAAAGAGCATCGGCTGATCTGGAACAGCTTGGCCCGGAGCTGGTGAGCAATGGGAGGGGACAGCAGGGGTGGGCTTGCGCCAGTGGGTCCAGACCCTTGTCTGGAGGCAGAAAGCAACTCATCTAAAGGCTCTAATCCCTGCCCTTGGCTCAGCCCCGGGATGAGAGTTTCCCACATCTCAGCACTGCGTGCTCTGCTTGCAGGAGCGAGAGCGAGCGGGTGCTCTCGGAGCAGGTCTACACTGTCCCCTTCCTGCTGGCCTCACCAGACGCTGAGGCAGTGACACAGGTGAGCGTGGAAAGCCCGCTCCGAGCCGTCTGCCTGCCACTGGAGACGGTGTACGAGCGCTTCCAGCAGCCGGCCCACGGCTTCCGTGACCTGCTGGGCCAGTACTTGAGCGGGGAGAAGCCCAAGGGCATCCTGGAGACGGAGGAGATGCTGCGGGTGGGGGCCGGGCTGACGGGCATCGGGGAGCTGGCCCTGCACCCCGACAGCTCCCTGCACCTCCAGCCGCCAACCCAGGGTGGCGAGTATTTCCTGTGCCTGGGGGACTGGCAGTCGGTGCTGGCAGACCTGGAGTCGGCCAGCGGGCTCTGGAAGGGGGCTGCCCTGCTCTGTGCCGCGGCCGGCCTGGCCATCCTCCTGCATGCCCTGTGCCGTGCCTACCGCCGTGCCCGCGGCCAGCAGCGGCCCCAGGGCAAGGAGCCCGATGGCGAGGAGGCGGCCGGGGACTGGGGGCCTGAGGATTCCTGCGTGATCTGCCTGACGCGGCCCCGCGAGTGCGTCCTCCTGGGCTGCGGCCACATCTGCTGCTGCTTTCACTGCTTCCAGGCCCTGCCCGCCCGCCTCTGCCCCATCTGCCGGGGCCCCATCGACCGCGTGGTGCCCTTCTACCAGGCCTGAGCATACCCTGGGGAGGCAGGGGGGGTGTGTGTGTCAGGCCCAGAGAGGGGCAGCATGAACCAAACCCCAGTCCAGAGCCTGCAGAAATCTCAGCTGAGTGATTCCTGTGGGGAGGGAAGGGTCCCAGTGTGCCCCCCCGTCTGTTTTTTGGAGGGGGAGGAGTTATAGCCTCCTCATCCTTGCTTTGCCTACCAGAAGGACACTGCCTCCCCCCCTCCGAACACGAAAGCCTGGGGGGAAACGTGCTCAGTGCCTGAGCAGAGACTCCAGCCCCACTGTGGCAAGTGGCTACTTGGCCTGTGCCCCTTCCCCAGCCCTGACCCCCCTCAAAAGCCACACAGGACTTTTCCCTCATTCTTCAGCGCATGGCTTTGTCCTTGAGGAGGGTGGCAGGGGCTGGACCCGGGCTGGTGGGACACAGCCACCAGGGTGGGGTGACAGAGACACCTCCTGCCCTGAGCCACCACCATGGCACACCTTGGTGCCACCATGTCTGTCCCCCTCCCCATCCCTGTGCCTACAGGGACACCCCAGGGCCGGCAGCAATGCAGAGTGCCCCTTTGCCAGCCGCTCTGCCGCCCGGGGAGGGGGACAAGGTCCCTACCTCCCTCCCCACAGGGTCCCCACTCTCCTCCTGGGGCTGGGAGTCAGCCCACACCTCCCACCCCCCCTCCTTGGTCGGGAGGAGGTGTGGGAGCAGCGCGTGGTGGTGTGTGCAGTGATAAAGCCCAGGAGCCGAGCTCGGCCTCGCCTCTGCCTTTGCGCCCTGAAGTGGGGGGGGGGGGCGGGGGGACGACACAGGGGTCCCCGAGGGTCTCCCCACCCGGGGACACACTCACCGGTGGGCGGTGGGTAGGGGACCCCTGGCTGGGATGCACCTTCTCAAGATACAGCCCCAAAAGGCGGGGAGGGGGAGGGGAGGGGGAATGGGACTGTTGCCAAGGCGATCGTGCTCCTCTGGTCTCCATGGCAACCGCTCCCCTGGACCGCTCCCCATCACTGCCTGCCTGCAGTTGCCCAGGCAACCCACGGGCTCGCCTGGCTCCTGCGGCTCGGGGGGGCACCCAGGATTTGGGGG
>JAOXJM010000052.1:202533-223941 GCA_026413425.1 Tringa solitaria | reverse complement strand
GGAGCCCTGGCTGCTCTCCAGAGCCCGGGGCGGGGGGGGGGGGGGCATCACCTGCTCTTTGGAGCATCCTGCTGCTCCCCCGGGAGAAATGTCCGTGTCCCCCTTTTCTCCCATCACCGGGCAGCTTGGGGGGAGGGACACGCTGGTTCCCTGTCCCCCACCCGCAGGGCGCAGCAGCTTAAGGCTTTATTGGGTGGGGGGGAGGCCAGGAAAGAGCCCCCACACCCCGCCCCCGGGTCACAGCTGGATGGCGAGAAGGTAGTCCTCATCGTCGTCCGGGGGCGCGGGGGGCAGCAGCGGGGCGGGGGGGGCGGGGGGCTGGTGCAGGCGTCGCCCCAGGGCCAGGTCGGAGGGGTCGAGGGGCTGCCCCTTGCGCATGAGGTAGAGGAAGTAGTGGAAGGCGGCGGGGTCCCCGTCCCCGCAGGGGACGTGGCGCAGGGACCAGCCGAAGGCCTCCTGGGCCAGGTGGGGCTTGCGGAAGTGGGGCTGGGCGAAGGTGATGGAGATGAAGCAGCCCCCCGGGCGCAGCACCCGGCTCACCTGCGGTGGGAGAACCCCCGGGACAGGGCCGGGGGGACACACAGTGAGGTTCAGATGCTCTGGCAGGGATGGCCCCATCCCCAGGGACCCCCAACCCCTCCTTCCCTCCCCAGCCTCTCCCACTGCACCCCCAAATCCCCCCTCCTAACCCTGTCCCTTCCAGAGACACCCACCTCGGCTCTGACCTGTCCCCAGACCACCCGCAGCTTGGGGGTCCCCAGGCACCACCTCTCCCTGCGCCCCAAAACCCCGGAGCATCCCCCAAACTCTTCACCCACAGCACGGAGACCCAGCTCTGGCATGGGGAAAAGCTTCACCCCCCACACACACTGGGTCCCCCCCCCAGAGCAGCACAGGACCCCCATCACATCCCTTCCCAGGACACCCAGCGCTCCCCCCCTCCCCCCGACAGCACCCGGCAGCCGAGGTGGGGGGGGGCAGGGTGGATGGAAAAGGACTCGACCCTTTTAATCACCATTTTCTCCCCGCTGGAACTAAGCCCCCGCTCACAGGATGGAAAAGAACATCAATTTTCTTGCTTGGCTTTATCCAATGTCAAAAGGCTTTTACGGCCAGCGCGGGCGTGCTCAGCATGCAAAGGCAGCGCCCGGGGCTGGCGAGTGGCCAGCCCCCCCCGCCAGCCCCCCTGCCCCCCAGGCGGGGACACCCCCAGACCACCCCCCCAGCAAGGGCAGAGCTGCTGCGGCAGGGGAGCTGGGCTGGGGGCCAAGGGGGGGGTTCCCGAGTCCTGGTTTAATCCTGCTGGGAAGCTCCAGGGCTCAGCGCCGGCTGGGGCCAGGGATGGAGAGGTGACAGGCAGACTGCGTGTGTCACCCCCCCCACACCCCCCCCCCCGCCACAGTGGGGGCTTTGGAACCAAACCTGAGTGTTTTGGCCAGGAAAAGGGGAAGGAAGGTCTCTGCATCCCCCCGCCCTGGGCACCCAGCTCAGCATCCCTCCCGCACGGCGCTGGATGCATCCGGGCTGGAACGGCCCCGTGGATTCCCAAGTGACAGGCTGGGGGGGGTCCCTGGGGCGGGGGGCAGGCAGGGATCTCCATCTGGAGCCCAGTGAGAGGCATCCCGCATCCCATCCCTCATTAAGAGAGCACTAATGGCTGTTGCTTAGAGACGGATGCAGGAAACCTCCCATCCGGCGGCCAGGGCCAGGGGGAGCAGGGAGAAGGTTGGGGGGGGCTGCTCCCCCCCGGCACTGACCCATCGCCCCCGGATCACCGGGACAGGGCTGTCCCCAGGGCATCTCCGCAGGCAGGGCGGATTTTCAGGTCCTTACGTCGCCCCCAGGGAGAGCAGGACAGAGGCCACGAAAATCTCGGTCCCCCTGAGGGAAAGGGGGTGGGGGCGAGGAGGGGGGGGCAGCAATGGCGTGGAGGGTCCGGCAAAGCCGTCAGCGTGTGGGAACACCCTGTGAACCCCCCCGGAGACGAGGACAGAGGGGACCGGCCACGGGCGGAGGCCAGTGCCCAGCGATGCTGGGGAGGGGGGGGGGGCGGCAGGGATTGAGCGGGGGATTAAAAAGGGAAAAAAAAAAAAAGGGAAAAGCAGGACTAAATCCCTGCTGTTTGGCCAAATGACAAGGACAGGCAGCAGAGCTGCCAGGGCAGGGCCGGGCCCCCACGGCGAGGACAGCCCCCCTGCCCCCAGCACCGGGGGATCCTGCTCCCCCCGGGCTCAGGGGGACAAGAAAGGATGGGGGGCAGTAGCCACGAGCACCTTCCCATCAGCCCACATCCCCCCCAGGGATGCCGAGAGGATGCAGCAATTAATTACCCTTGCAGTCATTCCCTGGGGGTGGGGGGGCTGCCAGGACCCACACCCCCACACCGGGCTCAACCCAGTCCCTGCCTCTGCCAATTAACAGGGCCGGAGGCATCGCCCGTCCCCGTGGCAACACCATGGCCCCGTCGATGCTGACGAGGGTTGCCATGGCAACCCCAGGCCAGAGGATGAGGACCCTGGCTAACGAGATCGAAGCTGGGGCCCGTCACAGCCCCAGGGTCCCCACCTTGCCCTGGGCGGGCAGGGCCACCTCAGCATCCCCCCCCGGGTGCCCCTAGAGCCACCCACGCCAGGACGGTGCCCACCTCCACAGCCAACCCTGAATATTTAGCGTGCAACTAAGGATGGGGGTCACCCAGCCCCCCAGGCAGCACCCCACCCCCCAGGGGGACACTCTGCTCCATCCACCTCCCTGGGGAGAGGGCGACGGGGCGGGAGAGGGTGTCTCTCACCCCCAAAGAGGGCTGGGAGCCCCCCAGGTGCCCCTTTGCAGGGTGGCACACACTGGTGTTGGGGGGCAGAGGCAGCGCCTGGGGCATCCCCAGGGAAGCAGGGTGGCGAGGGGACGTTCCACTCCCCAACCCGCCCCAAACAGGGACAGGGTCCACCCTCTCCCCCCTCCCCATACCTCTGCCAGCGCCCGGTGCATCTCGGCAGCCGCCCGGGGCGAGACGTGCCAGGGGTCGGTCTCCTCCGCCATGAAGACGTCGAGGGTGCCCTTCTCCAGCACCACGTCGAAGGTGGCGTCGGGGAAGGCGAGGGCACGGACGTCCATGACGGCCCAGCGCAGGCGGGGGCAGCGGGCGTAGCGGGCGCGCATGGCGGCGATGCAGGCGGGGGAGAAGTCCACGCTGGTGACGTCGGGGTAGCCCCGCTCGTGCAGGTCGTGGCTCAGGGCGCTGTTGCCGCAGCCTGCGCCGGGGCAGGGGGTCATCGGGGTGCCCACGGGGGCACTGCCCGCACCCCAACCCTGCTGGTGCCCCACTCGGGCCCAGGGAGCTCCCCCCAGCTGGAGAGGGAGCGGGTCATCGCCTTGGCACTAATTAGTGAGTGCTGGGCTAGTTCTTAATTGCCCCCCTCCTGCAAGGTGGGTGCTTTGGGCTCCACAGGATGCGGGGTGAGGGCAGCCCCCGCATGTTGGATCCCCCCCTCCCGTCCGGGACACGGAGGCATCCGTGGGGAGGCAGAGAGGGGACCGGGGGGGCGGCCCCCAGTGTCCCCCTCCCAGTGCCGTGGGGCAGGAGCCGGCTGTGCCCCCCCAGAGCCTGCGGTGGGGCAAATCCGGGCAGCGTCTTGGGGGGGTGGGGGGGCGCTCCCGGGATGGAAGCACAGGTTGAGGGGTGAATGTCTCGCATCCCCCCCCCCCCCGCCACCCACCCCCCCGGTGTGGCGGGCACCGACCCCTTCCTTTAGCCGCTCCGGGGGGGGGGGGCTCGGGTTCCGCCGATAAACGCGGGCGGCTGCGGTTGATCCGCTAACAGGATCAGTGATTACACCCGCCTAATCCCACCGGCGGAGCGGGATTACCGGGCGGTGACACCGGCCCCGCCGCCCCCTCGTGGCCGGTGCCCGCCGAGGGGGGGGGAACCCCGGCTTCCCCACACCCCCCGCCGCCGCCACCGGGCCACGTACCGAGGACGAGGATGCGGTCTCCGGAGCGCAGCTCGGGCTCCAGCTGCGGGAAGTAACGGGAGAGCCCCCCTAGCCACTCCCGGGGCTCGGCGCCCTCCTGCCGGTACAGCGCCGCCCAGCCCCGCCCCCACCCCCCGCGGCCGGTACGGGCCGCGGCGGTTCTGGGAGGCGCTGTACCGGCCCTTGTCGGTGGGTGTGCGCCGCCCCTCCATACCGGGAAAGGGGGGGGGGGGGGTGGTTAAGCACCGGGCGCCACGTGCCGCCGCGCCCCCACGTGCCGCTTCCGGTTCCTCCCTGAGCCCGCTCCGGGCGGAAACGCGGAACCGGGGCGGGAAGGGATCCGGGATCGGCCATGGCGGCGGGCCTGCGGCGGGTCTGGCGGCAGCGGCGGGCCTTGCTGCTGGAGCCCGGGTACACCCCGCTGGTGGCCGCCTGCCTCTGCCTGGCCGAGGGCGGCGTCAACCTCTGGGTCATCCGCAGGGTCCCCTGTGAGTGCCGGCCGCCGGCGGGACCGGGGGTGGGCCATGGCGGGGGTAGGCCCTGCCCCGGGAACGGGGGGGTGGGCCCTGCCCCGGGAGCGGCGGGGGCAGGCCCTGCCCGCCGGGACGGGCCCTGGCCGGGATGGTGGGAGTGGGCCCTGCCCCCGGGGGTGACAGGGGTGGGCCCTGGCCGGGATGGCGGGGGTAGGCCCTGCCCCGCCGACAGCTTGACCCCGTCCGGGCAGCCCCGAGGGACTCCCCCTGGAGCGGTGCCCGGCGGGGGTGGGGAAGTGACCCCCTGGCGGGTGACAGGGCCACCCCCTGTGGGTGACAGCATCCCCCGCCCGGGGTGGCAGGGGGGGGACGCGGGTGAGCTGGGGGCACAGGAAGGGGCTGGAGCCTCGGCTGAGGGGGGTGGCAGGGCAGGGCTGTGGGGTCTGCAGGTGGGGGAGCCCCCTCCTCCCTGTCTCCCCCCTTCCCCCGGCTGACCCCCGCCTGTCCCCGCAGACACCGAGATCGACTGGAAGGCCTACATGGAGGAGGTGGAGGGGTTTGCCAACGGGACCCTCGACTACACCCAGCTGAAGGGGGACACCGGGCCGCTGGTGTGAGTGACAGCGATGGGGACAGCTGGGCTCCCAGGGGGGTCCCAGAGGGCCCAGCCCCTTACTCCCTTCTCTGCACAGCTACCCCGCCGGCTTCGTCTACATCTTCCTGGGCCTGTACTACGCCACGGGCCGCGGCGCCGACATCCGCCTGGCCCAGTACCTCTTCGCCGGCCTCTACCTCCTCAACCTCCTCCTCGTCTTCCGCATCTACTGCCGAACCAACAAGGTAGCCTGGAGCTGGGGGCTCTGCTCAGCCCTTGCCTGGGCAAAACAGGCTGGGGTGCGAGGTTTGGAGGGCTCGGTGGCAGCAGGGGGTCCAGGACAGGCTGCTGACAGCCCTCGTGTCTCTGTTTCCTACAAGGTCCCCCCATATGTTTTCTTCTTCATGTGCTGTGCCTCCTACCGCATCCACTCCATCTTTGTCCTGCGGCTCTTTAACGACCCCGTCGCCATGGCCATCCTCTTCCTGGCCATCAACCTCTTCCTGGAGGAGCGGTGGTCCTGGGGCTGCCTCCTTTTCAGGTGAGGGTCTGGAGGGCGGGAGGGGGCTCCTTTCCATGGCTGAACAAGCCCAGCCCCGGGGCACAGGCTGCCTGGGCCCCACTGCGGGAAGCCACAGCAGTAACACCGCTTTCTGCTCAGCCTGGCCGTGTCCGTGAAGATGAACATCCTGCTCTTCGCACCCGGGCTTCTCTTCCTGCTCCTCCAGCGGTTCGGTCTCCTGGGCTGCATCCCCAAGCTCTGCATCTGTGCCCTGCTCCAGGTGCGTCCAGCACCCTGCCTGGCTCTGCTGGGGGCTGGAGACCCCTGGGGGGATAGACAGGGGCACCAGCATCTGAGCTGGTCCCACACAGTGACCTGGAGGCTGATAAATCATCTAAATAACCATCTTTGGCTGATGGTTCCTATCACCCCGCACAGTGCTGGAGCTCTTGGGAGGTGACAAGGGTGAGGGAGCCCTGTCTTGAGGGCTCTGGTGTGTCTCCGGCAGGTGATCCTGGGGCTGCCCTTCCTGCTGGTGAACCCCCTGGGGTACCTGACCCGCTCCTTCGACCTGGGCCGCCAGTTCCAGTTCAAATGGACAGTGAACTGGCGCTTTCTCCCAGAAGAGGTGTTCCAGAGTCGGGCTTTCCACGCAGGGCTGCTCCTGGCCCACCTGGCTGGTCTGGGGCTCTTTGCGCTGCACCGGTGGCACAGGTGAGACACGGGGCTCCCCGTGGGTTCTGGTCCCCATCAGCCGATCCCCGTCAGACCCCGTGGTGCAGGACACGGGTCCGTGACCCCCCCCTGCCCCCTCAGTGCTGCAGTTCTGGGGTCACAGGCGGGATTGGGGGACAGTTACTTTTCTCTTTGGGGGACCACACTGCCCAAGCATCGTGGTTCACAGGGGAAGGTGGGAGTGAGAAAGACTTTCAGGAGCTGAGAGCCATGTTTGTGCTTCCCCCTCAGGTCCAAAGAGAGCATCCTGGCTCTGCTGAAGGATCCTGCCAAGAGGAAACACCCGTCCCCTCCCCTGACCGTCAACAATATCCTTTGGAAGGGTGGGCAGCGGGGACGGGGGACACAGCAGGGCAGGGAGCGGCGTTGGCAGGGTCTCGCTCCTGCTGCACTGCCAGGACCGTCCTGGGGAGCTGTGGGGGGGTGGCACCTGGTCCCTGCTGCGTTTGCCCCCTTAACGCCAGCCCCACAGATCGTCTTCGTCCTCTTCTCCTCCAATTTCCTGGGCGTCTGCTGCAGCCGCTCCCTGCACTACCAGTTCTACGTCTGGTACTTCCACACCCTGCCCTACTTGCTCTGGTGCACCCCCACCGCCAAGCTCGCCCACATGCCCAAGTATGTGCTGCCGGGGGGGGAAACCACCCGTCTGCTGGGGGAGCCGGTGTTTTTTCCCCCCGCCACGCTGACCCCCGACTTTTCCCCCACGCAGGGTGCTGCTGCTGGGTGTGATCGAGCTCTGCTGGAACACTTACCCCTCCACCGTCTGCAGCTCCCTTTCCCTGCACATCTGCCATGGACTTGTCCTGCTCCAGCTCTGGTACGGCACAGCCCCTCCGCCGGCCCCACAAACCCCCCCACCCAGCAAGAAGCCCCCAGCCCTCTCCAAGAAGGCCCAGTGAGACTGTGGCTGGCCGGACGATGGGAACTGGCCTCTAGGACTGCTCCTTCTGCCCACTCTTCCCCCACCTGGCTCCCAGGCTGCCCCCAGCCACCCCGGGAGGGCTCTGGGCCCCAGAACTGTGCAAAGGGGGCAGCGCGGGGACCCACCCGTGGGCAGGACTTCCCCAATAAAGGGGGCTTCACGTGCCCTTCCCCGGCCACAGTGTCCTTGTGCTGTGATGGCATCAGGACAGCTGTCCCTCCACCTGCCCCAACTCGGGGGGAGCAGAGGGGCCCCCGGGCTGTAGGAGCTCCCTCCCAGCCCCACAGAGTGCTGCCCGGGGGCTCCTTTCCCAGCCCCACGGAGGAGGGGCGCAACCTCTGGGGTGAGGTTAAGACAGAGGATCTGCAAAAACGCTTTGTCTCAAGGTTTTAATTCCCTTGATGCAGCCCCGGGATCCCTCCAGCATGGCTTTTCCTAGTGCCCTGGCTGCTCCCTCCCAGTGGGAGATGGCTGGGAAGGGGGTGAGGCCCCCCCACCCCGGTGGCCTGAGTGGGGCCAGCGGCTCCTGCCTGTAGCAAAGACCCCCGTGCAGGCGGCGCGGGGCCAGGCACCTTTATTGTCCCCTCCGTCAGACATTGTTGGGGTTGTAGCAGAGCATGTTGAGGGTGATGTTCTCGTCCCAGTGCCGGAGCAGCAGGAACAAGTGCCGGGCTGCCCCTTTGAGGCAGCCCACGTCCACCCCGGGGGGCAACTGCTGGGCCCGCAGCCAGGCGTCCGCCTTGGCCGCCACCAGCTCCCACTCCTCAAAGAAGCCAGCGCAGCGATGCTCCAGCCAGGCCAGGGCCACCGCCGTGGCCCAGCTGGCGCTCTCCAGGTCCTCTGGCCCCGCATCCTGCAAACTCACGCCCGTCTCAGAGGGGGCGGCCGAGTGGGGGCCAGTGTCAGACTCAGAGCCGTGGCCACTGTCGGCCTGTGCCCACACGGCCGCGCTGGGCACTTCGGAGCAAGTGCTGCGGGATGGGGGGGAGCCGGGCTGCGGGACCACAGCCTGCTCCTCGCCCTCCTGGCTGCGGGGCCCAGCCTCGGGGCTACTGCTGGCCCCTGGGGATGTGGGGCTGAGGCTGGCACGGTGGCAGGCGTAGGGGGAGGCCCGGCACAGGCGGTCCAGGGGGATCTGCACCACCTCTGAGAAGCTCTCAGTGAGCTGGAACGGGCCCTGGGCTTCCTGCAGCTGCACCTGCAGGGGAGGGGGGCAGCTGGGGGGGTGGCAGGCAGGTACAGACCCTCCACGGGGAGGCTGCAGGAAGGTCTCTGGGGCTCAGGGACTGTCCAACACCCCCCCTCCCCAAAACCGGCAAGGGCCATTCAAGGTAGCAGCAGGGCACCAGCAGAGTTTGCACCCTGGGGCATGGGCTGGGGCGGGAGGGTTTGGGCCAGCAGGGAAGGTGCCTGCTGGCCCCCGCAGTGGGACGGGGAGGGGGTGCTCACCAGCGGGAGGTAGTCGTGGCTGGCACGGTGGTCGGAGCGCTCGCTGTCGGGGCTGAGGCACGGTGGCCGCAGGGCCAGGCTGGGACCCCTGCGCCGGCCCAGGCTGAACCTGTGGGCAAACAGCCGGGGGGCACGATTCCTGGGGGGGGCCTGCTGCACCCCAGCCCACTGCAGGGAAGGGGCTGAAGTGCCCCCCATGCTGCCAGAGCCATGGGGGGACATGCAACCCCACTGCCCTCCTCTCCCAACAATGTGCCATTTTTTGCCCCCCGCCCCCCATCCCGCAGCCGCACCTGGAGCCGGCGATGCTCTCCGTGGATTTCTGGGAGCCCATGGAGGCGGTGGAGGGGCTGCTCGGGGGCCCTGCAAGTGGGGGGAGAGCTCAGCATGGGGGGGGCCATGATACACCCAGCGCTGCGTCCCGCTCCCTGCTGTGGGGCAGAGCAGGGGCTCCAGCTCTCAGGGGTACCCCTGTCCCCCCCACATCCAGCCCCTGGACCCCCACCCCAGACCCACCGTTGGAGCCGTTCTGCTTCTCCCAGCCGTAGGTGGTGGAGGAGACGCTGGCCGGGGACCCAGGGCTCTCCTCTCGCTCTGCAAAACAGCAAAGCCCTGGGGGTCCCTGGGCTCCCGGGACCCTCATGGCCCAGACCTGTGATGCTACCCCCCCGTTCCCCCCCCCAGAGACCGGTGGCTCTTCCCAGGCACCCACGGCTCTTACCACCAGCTGAGGGTCCCTGGGGACCCTGGATTGGTACCTGCAGTGACGGGGGGCTCATCCTGCTCCTTGGCATCCTGCTGCTGGCCCAGACCCGCCGGGGGACTCCCGCGGTGCCGGCTCCTCACCGCAGTGGCCGAGCCGGCTGCAAGGGACATTGCCACCTCATCCCCCTGTCCCCTCGCTGCCCCCTCCCCAGCCCTCCAGCCCCCCCGGCCATACCTGTGCCCCACACCTCGGGGGCGGCGGGCAGGGCCACCTGGGTGGCAGCGTCGACGGGCACCAGGCGGGTGTAGAGGGAGGGCACGCCGCAGGCTCTGCTGGTCTGCAGGGCTTTCAGGCGGAAACGGCGGGCAAAACCTGCCGGGGGGGCGGTTAGAGGGGGGGAGGTGGGTACCGGGGATGGGACAGGGTCGGGGGACACAGCGACACCCACCCTGCTGCAGCTCGGCCTCCCGCTGGGCCGCGTTCTCGTTGTCCCGGATGACAGACCGCGCTGCCAAGCGGTGCAGGGGCTTCTCCCCGGCCTTGCCCCCCCGGGGCGGGGGGTCCTCCCTGCCCGGCCCCTCCCGGGGCTGCAGCAGCGGCTCCAGCGAGGCCATCACCTCCCAGGACACGGGTTTGCCGGCCTGCAGCCCGTGGATCACCACCTGGCAGCGCAGGGGTGGGCTGGCGTCCCCCCCCAGGCTGGCGTGTCCCCCTGGCTCGGGCACTGGTGAGGCACTGAAGAGGTAGGAGGGCTCCACCAGCATGTCCCAGTCCAGGTGGGTGGGCGAGAGGAGGTTATCTGGGAGACAGCAAGACATGGGGGGGTCAGCAAGGCAGGGGGGGCACCCAGCTCCATCCCCACTGCCCCCCCAGGAGCCAGCACCCACTGGACTCTGCTGTGCCGGAGTGTGGCTGCCGTCCCCGGGGTCCCAGCTGGTCCAGCTGCCCCTCTAGTGACTGGTTCCTCTTCTGCGACACCTTCTCCAGGGCCCGTCGCAGCCGGTGGGCATCCAGCTCCCCGTGGGGCGAGGAGAAGCTGCGGCCAGCCATGGCAGCACGGGCCAGCCCCTTCCTCCGCCGGGCCAGCTCCTCCGTGCTCAGGGTCACCGTCACCTGTGGCGGGAGGAGGCTGATGGCTACCCCAGCACAGAGCCCAGCCTGTGCCCAGCCCTGACCGGGCACCTGCGGACGTTGGCCGGGGCCACTGGCCATTGTCCAGCCCTGCCGTGCCTCAGGCTGGCACCTGGCAGCCCCCCGGGGCCACCGGCAATGCTCGCCAGGCTCCTGGTACGTGTGGGAAGGAGCGATGTCGGTGCCGAGACAGGAGTTTGCAAACATCCCTGGGGTGACTCAGGCTGACGCTGAGGCTGGCGGGGGGAGGGGAGGGGATTTTTGTGAGGTTTTGTGAGTTATTAGCGCAGTTGCTCAGGCTGGAAGATGCCACGGTGGTCCCCAGAGCACAGCCACGTCCCTGCACTGAGATGTTTCACCCAAAAGCGATGACAGGGCAGCAGCACCCACACCCCCTCTGTCCCCGGCGGCAGGGAGCTGGGGAGGATCATTTACGCTGCAGGGAAATCACTTACGCTTGACATTTCGGCAGCAAAGGCCACCAGCTGCGCCGCCGGAGCCGGTTACCCAAGCCGTGTGCCAGGGGAAGCAGTGTGCTCCCGATCCGGGGGACCGCTGGCCTCACCTGGCCTCGGGGACATCATCCCCGGGGAGCTGCCACCCCCCAGCCCTGCGCCCTGGCAGGGTTTTAGCCCAGGAGTGAAGCAGCAGGGACAGAGCCTGTCATTAATTAATCAATGGGCAGCGTTGGCCGAGGGCTGAAGGAGCCAGGCAGGAGCTCAGCCAGCTCCCCCCTTCCAGCTTGGCAGGTCCATTACCTGATGCTGGCCCAGCTATTTCCACTTAATTTGTGCTGCATTAATGAGGATCTGAGCTGGCTAGGGGGGCTGTTAGCCGCCCAGCGGACTACTGGCCTGGGGAGCTGGGGGACCAGCTGCTTAGTCCCCAGCTGTCCCCTTCCAGTAGGACAAAACCACCCAAGGACTCTCCTCACAGCACCCGTGGCTGATCCTTCCTTAAAATCCAGGCCACAACGCCCCAGTTTTCAGCCCAGCAGCCCCTTTTCCGAGCCCAACGGGGCAGTGAGACTCCAGCCAAGCCGGGAGGAAGCCCCCCCCTCGCACCCCATTGTCATCCTTACCTTGGTGCCGGCCGGGGCAGAGGGCAGTGGGGCAGATTTCGTGGAGGACTCGCAGAGGGACAGGCTCTTCTGTCCCTGCTGGGAGGTGGCATCAGCACCAGTGGCCGAGGAGCCACCCTCGGGGGCCACGTCGCGGGAGCCGGTGGACTCGCTGCTGGTGGAGCTGCGGGAGAGCAGCCCCCGGCTGGGGTCGGTGCTGACGGAGCAGTGGGTCAGGACGTACTGCTCCTGGATGTAGGAGGGCTGGTAAATCCGCTTCCAGATGTCGCTCCCCGAAATGGGGTCCGCACCTGCCCGGTGAGCACAGACCCCCCCCATCAGCCCAGGGCTCCCATGGTTGCCCCCCACCCCGGTCCCGGCCCCCACCCCACTCACTGCGCTCCGACACCTCCGTGCCCCCGGCAGAGACATCCAGGGAGGCGTCCCCGGACCCCGGGGTGCTGCGGGGCGGCTGGCGGCTCTCCCCGGGACTGGCCACCTCCTCCTGTGAGGGGATGGCTGAGCCCCGGGAGCCCCAGCGAGCCCCTTCCCGGCCCTGGAGGGGGGAGAGGGCAGCGGCATCAGCCCCCCAGCGCGGGGAGAAGCCGGCGGCCCCAGGAAGGTGCCCCCCTGGGTCGGGTGGTACCGGCGGGCGCCTGTCGCGGAAGCGGGCGATGCTGTAGAGGACGCAGTAGCTGACGAGGCGGTCGCCGGGGTAGAGGGCCGGGAGCTCGGTGGGCGAGAGCAGAGCCTCCATGCTGTCGGGGACGTACCAGTCGATGGTGATGTCGCTGACGGCCGGCTCCATCGCCTTCTTCAGGGACTGGATCAGCTGGGGTGGGGTGAGGAGCCGGTGTCAGACACGGTGGTGGCCCCCGTGTTGTCCCCCCCATCCCCACCCAGGCGTTACCTTGGGCTGCAGCCTCTCGGCCGGGCTCAGGAACTCGGCGCGGCCCCGGCTCACCTTGGCCATGGCCTTCAGTAGCCGCCGGCACGCCCGCGGGCCCAAGCCGAAGCTGAAACACCTGCAGGAGGGAACGGGGAGATGAAAAGCCAGTGCCAGGGCTGGGTGATCCCCACAGCAGGGATGAGGGGGGTGTTTGACAGCCAGAGATGCCGCCGTGGCTGCAGGGGGAGCTGAGCTGGCGGGGCTGGGGGAGGGGGTGGGTGAAGGACACCCTCAGGGCTGGAGGAGGCGAGATTTGGGGCTGCGGAAGGAGGAATCAGGGGAACAGCCCGGGGGACGTGTGGAGCGCCGTGCCCCCGCCGCGGTGCCGGTGCCATACCTGAGGGTGCTGGCCTGCCGGCGCAGCAGCCGCAGGATCCTGCCGGTGTTGCCGGCGGCCCCGTGGGTGAAGAGGAAGAGCTGGCGGGGGTAGCCGTGGCGGAGGGGCTGCGCCAGTGCCCAGCCCAGGGCTGCCAGCAGGTTGGTGCCCCCCACGTCCGCCCGCAGCCCCCCGAGGTGCTCGCCAGCGCGGCGCAGCGTCTCCTGCAGCAGGGACAGATGGCCTCGCGCCGTCCCCTCACCCGAGGGGGATGCAGAGGGGCCGGGGGGGCTCTGCCCGGTGACACTCACGTTGCTGCAGAGGCGGCTGGAGGCGAAGAGCGGCTGAACGTCGGCACCGAAGCCAGCGATGTTGAACAGCGTCCTCGCCGGGAGGCTCTTCAGGGCCACCAGCAGAGCCTCCTGAGGGGGACAGCAGGGACGGGGAGGGGGCTGGCTACAAACTGGCTGCCCCGGGAGCGTCCCTGGCCCCGTGGCCGTGCCTCACCTTGACTTTGTCAAGGTCGGGGCCGCTCATGGGGCTGCTGCGGTCGACGAGGAAGAGGATCTCGCGGGTGACGCTCTGCAGGTCCCCGGGGACGCTCTCAGCCGCCGGGCAGAAGTTCAGCATCAGCACCGGGTTGGGGAAGATGTCTTTGTGGAAACGCTTCTGCACGAAAGCCACCTGCGAGCCAGGGGGCTTGCTCGCACCCCCTGGCCCACGCCGAAGTCTTCCTCACCCTCATCCCACTGCCCCCCCATCCTTCTCCTCATCCTCCCACCCCAGGCCAGTGGTGGCCGTGCCTTGTCACCTGTCTCTCGCCGCTGCCGTCCTTCCTGGCAATCCGTGCGTAATCCCGGCGGCTCCGGACGTGGGCCTCGTACTCGGGGTATGACATGGTGCCATCCTCCATCACCAGGTGGGGGTGGTAGGGCTCTGGGAGGGGGGGCACAGTGGGGTTTGGAGCCACTCCGTACCACGGGGGGCTGGGGGATGCTGCGGGTGCTTTTGAGATGACGCCCGATCTCCCCCAAACCCGCCGAGGGCACAGTCCTCCCCTCACCGCAGGGGTAGAGGATGATCTCCAGGTCCCTGTCGTAGTGGTGGGGCTCGGCCAGGGTCACTCGGGTGGTGGCAGCAGAGCTGGCCCAGGGGTCGGCGTCAGCTCGCAGGGCATGGGATGGGCTCTCCAGTCCTGCGGGGAGGAGAAGGTGGGGTAGACCCCCGGCACCCTCCACCCCGGTCCCCACAGGCTCCATGCCCGTGCCAGACCCAGCGCCATGGCAGTGGCTGCTCCCTGCCAGCTCTTAATGGTATTAACTGGGCTGGCAGCCAGGAGCATGTCCCCACCGCCCTGCAACCCCCCCTCACCCGTCCTCCCCCCCAACCATTGTGTCTGCTGGCCCAGAGCTGCCCAAACCCAAGCGTGGGGACACTTTGGGGAGTCCCAGCCCTGGGGTGGGATGGGTAAAGGGCTTCTTTGCCAGTAGGGAGCACAAGAGGATGCCCAGGGAAGGGGGTGCTGCACGGGGGGACCAAGGGGACGCCATCCCAGGGAGTGTCACCTGAGTTTCGGGAGGTTTTGCCCAACCCACCAACACCGCCCTGCTACCTGCCAGCAAGCAGGGGCCCTTCACCAGCAGCTCGAAGGCAAACTCGTATGGAAAAGGGTTGCAGGGCCGTCCCTGAAAGACGTCCGCGCTCTCCACAGGCGCCGCAGGGGACGGTGGGCTCCGGGCACCCGGCCCCCTGAAACAGCTGGTGGGGCTGCAAGGGGAGAGGTGGTGATGGCTCCTGCCCGCCCCCCGCCACTCGCCCAGCATCGGCATCCCCCCCCGGGACGGCAGAGACTGAGGAAGCCGTGAAAATCACCATAGGGCCAACCTGTCGTCACACAAGCTTGCCGGCTCGCTCTCGGGGGTGGCGGGGACGCGGGGGGCGAGGACGGGGGGCAGGAGGAGGCGCAGGGCCCCCTCGGGCAGCGTGGGCAGCTCCTGCGCCGTGCTCAGGGTGATGGCCAGGCTCTCCCCCGGGCACAGTGGGCCCGTGGCCATCACGAAGGTGGAGCGCTCCACGTCTTCGTCCAGCACGAGGTGGCCTGGGAAGGGGAAGGATGGGGGGGCGGTGTCAGCAGGGTGTGAGAGGCTGGGGAGGGAGGGGTGTTAGTTGCACTAATTGCTCTATAAGGGGACAGCAGAGCGCAGGTGTAACGAGGGCCATGCAAAGGGATGGGTAAAGCTCTGGGAGGGAAAAGGGGAGGCTGAGATCTCTATCCCCAGAGACTCCCCCAAGGCAGCAGGGTGGTCTGGCAGGGGCTCTCAGCCCCTCGTATTCCCCCATACTTCATATCCTGGCTCATTCTGAGCCCCCCCAGCCAGGAGGGTCCAGCAGGACCACCCCTGCCACGGCACTCACCACCGGCACAGCATCGCGGGCGGCCAGGACCAGGGCCGCTCTGCAGGCAGCAGTCCTGCGCCCGGTGACGGTTCTGCACCTGGAAGGTCACCCGCCGGCTGCCCGCCGCCGCCTCGAAGCCGGCCACCACCTCCGACTCCTCCAGCGGGTAGATGAAGATTCCTGTGGGCGGGAGAGAGCCCCGAGGCAGATCCCGGCACGGATGCCGCTGTGGCATGGTACAGCCCATGGCAGCACCGCCACAAGCCCCTCTGGCAACCAGGGCCATCTCGATGCACTAGAGTGGGGCAACATGCAGAGGGGACCCAGAGCCTCGCTAGCCTGGAGGATGGCCAGGAGGATGAAATCCCCCTCTTCCTCAGCCATGGGAATGTGTTTGCTTGGCCTCGCTCTTCTCCTGCCCACAGGGCGATGCCAGTGTCGGCAGTGCCCCCGCCTTTGCTCCCCAAAGTGAGCCCACCCAGCTGGGCTGTTCTCCATCTGGGTGCTTTTGGGGGGGGCCACGCAGGCAGCCAGCTCCGGTAGCCCCCTCTTACCTTCCACAGGCTCCTCGCGGGGATTGGTGTACACCAGGTGGGCAGTGATGCTCAGGGAGTACCCGTTGGCACAAGCATTCACCCTGGAGCTCTTCAGGGGCAGAGGGTCCCAGCTGGAGAGGCTGTAGAGCCCGGGCATGGTCCCTCTGCGGGCAGAGGGGAGGCAGTGCTGGGTGATCAGGGACGGGGTCTGCGGGAAGGGGCTTGTGCCCACAAACGGCTTCCATCCACCCAGCCTGCAAGAGGGGGGCAGGTCCCAGCCCTCCCTGTCCCAGGAACGCTGCTCTGCAGCATCCACAAAGCACATGGACCTGGACTCAGGACTCTGCTTGGACCCCAGCCCACCCGCACACCAGGTCTGGAGCCACAGGAGCCCCCAGAGAGCTCTCCCACCCCACAGGTAAATAAACCTGGTGCTGCAGGGCAGTGAAATGACTTCTCCCACAGACAGCAGCAGTTACACTCAAGCCTTGGCAGACAGGTGAGGACTCCCAGACAGGATGGATGGTGGCCAGCCCATCCCTCAGCCACCCCACAGCAGATTGGTGGCTCCAGAGCTTCCCAAGTCCATCTCCTGCACTGGCTGGGAGAGGAGCATCTGCTGCTCCCATCTCCATCCACCCACAGAGGTTACCAGGGTAATTTGTTAAAAAAAAAAAAAAAAAAAAAGAAGAGCAAGAAGCCCACAGTGTAACTGGGACAAAACAGCGAGCAGTGTTTGCTGGGGGTTTAATAATTAACAACAAGGTCAGCGCTGCTCTGAAGAGTGGCACAGAAGGGAAGGCACTGCAGGGGGAGAGCCTGGCTCGGGGAACGATGCTCTGCTCTGCCCCCGGGTGAGAAACACTCTGCCCAGGGATGGAGGTGTCCGGCATCCCATCCTTTGGCAGCGGGAAGAGAGGTGGCCGGGGACACCTTCCAGCCAGGGCACCAGCCCACCTCTCTTTCCCTTGGGAATACCACCCAGGAGTGGCATCCCGAATGATTGCCCAGAGCCAAGGCTTCTCTCTAACAGCACCCCACCCCGTGCCATCAAATATCTGTGTAAAATATTTGGGTTGGCCTTAGCCCCGCCCCTCCTGTGCGTGGGTCCTGCTCCAGGTGTGGGTCCCTCTCCCCTGCCCACCCTGTGCACCCGTGACCCAACGGCAGCCAGGTCCCCGTGTCCCACCGTGGGCCAGTGCCCCAGCCTGCAACGTGCCCGGGGCAAGGACAAGGCCAGGTACAAGTGAACCATCTGGTCCCCCCACGCCGGTGGCCTTCGTCCCAGGAACGGCTCGTGTGAGCATCAGTAACGGGAGGCTCGGGGTGCCCTCAGCAGGTCGTGGGGTGCCTCTCCCTGAGCATCCTTGAAAGCGGAGCAGGACTGTATCCTCGGAGGCGGCGTCAGGACTGAGCCCCACAGCTGGAGTGAGGCAGGGAGCCCCCGAGAAGCACAAAGGTGCATTAGCAACGTGGCTGCATCCCAGGAAAACAAGTCCATTACACCAGAGAGGAGCTGTTTATCTGCTCCATTGGCATCACACAGCCACCCCTGCCGTCTCCAGGTCTTCATTCCCACGTGCAGGATGCTGCACACCCCGCTGAGCCCCCCAAACTGCTCTCCCATCACACAAGGCGGCACAGGGTCCCTGCAGAGCGTGGGCTTCCTCCACAGCAGCCGTGCCACCGCCAGGAACACATCAGCCGGGTCCTGCCCTGACCACAGCGCCCAGCCAGGCTCTGGGGACTGGGACTCCCCCAGCCCAGCCACGTGGAGCCATTAAAGATGGATTTCACCCAAAGCCTTTCCATTTGTTCCCAAGGCACCCGTCTTAATGCTCAGCAACGTGCCTGCTGTTTGCCACACTGCCCACTGGCCAGGGCACCGCCAGCTTGTTTACCAGGGACTTACCGGAGAAGCCGTCCCGGCTGCTTTTTATCACTTCTCTTTACATTTGCCCTCGCAGAGTAAACAGGTCCCATCTGGCCCTGCCGCGCTCCGTGCTGCCTGCTCTAAGCCCCGCGGTAATGAATAAAACCAGACCTGATGGTCCTCACCCCGGCATCTCCCTCCTCTTCCCCTGGGGCAGCAAATTGTCCCCAGGTGCCAGCGTGGCATCACCAACAGGTCCCATCCCCAGCACGGTCACCAGTGCCTTCACGGCCCCCTCCTCTTCCTCCCTTCCCACTCGCTGCCCACAGGAGCTGGTTTAACCAGCAGCACCCTCAATGTGGAGGGGGCTGCAGCAGGAGTGGGGCTGGGGGCTCGCTGTGCCGGCGGCAAAAAGCCCTCGGCAAAGGCAAGAAGGAGCTAACTCTTCTCTAGGTCAGAATCCCTCAATGTTTCTCTTCTCGCCGTGGGCAGGTTGATTTTCCTGGCACGGCTGCTGCAGCGAGGCAGGTGCCCGAGCCCAGCGGACCCTCCGAGGCTGCCCCCGAAGGTGTCAGTGTCACCTGCTGCAGGGACCCGGGGGAAGATGGGGACAGCCCCGGCACAGGCCAACCCAGTGGAAATTTCCACTGGTGGGAGACGCGCAGCCCGGTACGCGGGGAGGATGGAAGGAGAGGAGCCCAAGCCCCTGTGGCAGCCCCGGGAGTGAGGAGGCATCGCCGCCCCCCTCCCCCCCCCCGCATACCCCCAGCGGGACGTCCCCGCATCGCTCCGCTGGGACGGGGCACCGGGGCAGGAGAGCGGGATCCGTCCCAGCTCCCGGAGCAGGGAGGGGGTCACGGCTCCTCGCCCGTGGGCCACTTTGCCGCTTCGCCACCAGCCCAAAGAGGAGGAGCGGAGGGGAAAGGGGCTTCCCCGGCAGCTGCAGGTGAAGGGGCCGGGGCCGTCCCCGCTGGAGCCCCGGGGAGCCCCCGGGGTGCTGCCCCCCGGCTGGCACCGCCGCTTCGTCTGCTGGGCAGTCAGAGCGCAGAGCCCCTCCACACACGCACACACACACACACGCGTGTACATGCGTGCACACACGCCCCGGCACACGCACTGCACCCAGGACCACCGCCTCCAGGAGCTGTGCTGCTGCTCGCCCCTCCCCAGAGCCGCTAAACACCCCGGGAGACCCCAGCCCCACGCCAGGGAAGAGGAGTTACTCGCCCTAGACGCACCCTAACACAAGCACCCCCCAAAAAAACATATCCCAGCCCCCCTCGACACAGGTACGTCCTGGCAGGGCCATCCTAGAAAAGGGTCCGGCTGCTCCCGCGACCACCCCCGGGAGGCTGGTGGCGTGGGGCCGGCCCGGGCGGCTGACGCCCGGGGGACACGTTGCCAGCAGTTATTGTAGCCAGCCCCGCCGGGTCCCCGCCGGAGGGTGAGTTCAGCACTTTTGTGGCCCTGCTACCTCATCTCCCCCCTCCCCCCTCCTGCCGTGCGGGGCTGCCCCCGCAGCGGGTGTGCGACCCCTAGGCACCCAGGAACCCCAGGATACCCGCGGGGTCGCGGGCCCCCCCGCCCCGGCCCTTACCTGGAGGAGAAGGATGAGGATGAGGATGACACAGGGGATGCAGGCTCGGCTCAGCACCCGCTGGGTCCCTGCCCTCCGCAGAGCTCTCCGCCCCAGGGATGGGGGGGAGGGTGTTTCCCTGCCCCTCCGGCTGGGGGGCTGCGGTACCGGGGGGGTGCGCGGTCCGTCCCCGCCTCGCCCTGCTGCAGGCTCCCGCTCTGGCACCGGCTCCTTCACCGCCCTCGCTCCATCCCTCGCTCCTGTGCCAGCCGCGGAGCCGCTCCAAGCCCGGCCTCGTTAAAGAGACACACGCCCCGGGTACCGCCGCCCCGGGGAGGGCCGGGGGATGCTCTCACGGGGGGCGCTGGGGGCCTCGGGGGACAGCCGGCACCCCCAGAGGATGACCCGCACCAGCCAGGAGCAGAGCCCACCGCTACGGGCTGCTCCGCACACACGGTGCGGCGATGGTCCAGCCAGACTTGGGTGCTGGTGAGCCCCCCCCAGGGTGGTGCTGTGGCACCCACCAACACGAGGTTTGGCTGCCCGAGGCCTGTGGCCGCCCCCGATCCCTCCCCAAACACAGCACAGTGCACAACACCCCCCCCATCAGCTGGCTGAACTCTCCAGTACAAACACCAAGGGACACAAGTGTCACAACCAGCTTCACTAGGAAAGGTCTTAGCTGCCCTGAGATCCCTGAAAGAGGACCAGGCACAGGAGGATGCTGAGCACCCACCCCAAATCCCCCAAAGCCCTGGGGGGGCCATCCCCGTGAGCCTCCATGTGCTGCAGGGAAATCCTCGGCCCCCAAGAGCAGAAAAGAGGGGGGGGAGGGGGGGAGAGCCCGGCCTTTGGGTAACAAGTGTGAGACAACAAACCCCCTCGGGGAGGACGGAGAGGGTCGGGAAATCCCAGCAAAGTTGGGACACATCCGCCGGCAGGGAGATCCCGCAGCTGCACTGGGAATCCCTCGGCTTCCACTTCCAGCCCGGCATTCCCACACGGGACCGGAGAGAACCAGGAGACCAGATTCGGGGCTAATCACAGCCCTGCGACACCCATGGGGGCTCCCTCTCCCCTCCCCCCCCCCACCCCCCTCCCATACCAGGCTGCTCCAGCCCCCAGGAGACAAAAACCAACCCAAAACCAAACCACCCACCCAAACCAACCACGAGCTATGATTTTTCTCTGAGATTTCATTTCTAGGCCAAGCCGAGGCAGGGAAAAAAGCTTCCAAATGGGAGTGCTGGGTGGGTGCCACCACACGGGGTGTCGGGGGCTCAGCGTTACGAGACACCCCCCCATTACGAGACAGCCCCGGGGGGGACGCAGAGGGGTTCCATCCTGCTCCGCACAGCGCTCTGCGAGCGCTGTGCGGAGCAGGATGGAGCCCCTCTGCGTCTCAACAGGCACACGGGTCCCTACAGCCCCTCCTCAAAGCCAGAGACACCAGCTCAGCCCAACGGCTCTGTTTGAGCACAACCCCCCCCCAAAAAAACCCACACACACCCTCACACGCTACCCTACCACCCCAAGAGGACCGCTCACAACCTGGGGGTATTTATCCCCAAACGGCCCTGGGTTTATCGAGGTGAACGATCAGCAGAGCTGGGGGTGGAGGTTGCTCTCAGGTCCCGAATGGTTGGTAAATCCCGTGGATTTGGTGCTGTGGGAGGATTAACCTGAAGCCCGAGGAGATCCCGGCCGGTGTCAGGGTGGGGGTGACCCCGCTCGACACAGCTGCGGCTCCTCAGACCCAGCTGCGAAGCCGGGGGGGAAGGGGGGGGGGACACACTTTGCCTGCAGGGAGCTGGGTAGGAGCATCCTGCTCAGCTGTGTGCTGCTCGTTAATCAGTGGGGATTAAGTGAGACCCTGAGGATTGGTAGCCATGGAAGAGGAGGAGGAGGAAGAAAAAAGAAAAAAAAAAAAAAGAATAGGAGGAAGAAGAAAGGAGAAAGAGGAAGAAGATGAAGAAGAAAAGAGGAGGAAGAAGAAGAAAAAAGGAGAAGGAGGATAAAGAAGAGGAGGAGGAGGAAGAAAAAGAAGAAAGGAGAAGGAAGAGGATGAAGAAGAAGAAAAAAGAAGAGGAGGAAGAAGAAAGAAGAAGAGGACAAGGAGGATAAAGAAGACGAGGAGGAGGAGGAAGAAAAAGAAGAAAGAAGAGGAGGAGGAAGAAAAAGAAGAAAGAAGAGGAGGAGGAAGAAAAAGAAGAAAGA
>JAOXJM010000052.1:182126-192701 GCA_026413425.1 Tringa solitaria | reverse complement strand
GGGGGTGGGTGCGAGGGGCCCGGCAGGTGTGCGGCCAGTTAAACACCAAAAACCCAAAAAGACAGAAAAAGGCAGAGGGGTAAGCAAAGAAACAGGGAGAACAGCTCCTCCCACCCTCCAAAGCTCGGAGTTAAACTGGGGGGGGTCAGGATGTGACACCCCCTCCCCTCCTCTCGCAGAGCAGCAGCCCCAGGCACAGCCCTCCCAGTCTGCCCAGTGCCCGGCAGCACCAGGTCCCGCTCCCTCGCCGTCCCCGCGCCCGGCCGGGGGGGGGGAAAGCCGTCTGGGGGACAGTTCGGTGGCACGGCTGAGGGTCCCCGCGGGCGGCTGTGTCCTTGGCACGTTGGGATGGAGCTGGGGCGGCCGAGCCCCCCGCCCTGGCGCGGTCCGGCCCCCCACCCTCATAGGAAGCCCTCCTTCCGGAACTGCTCCCGCAGGATGTCCCTGTACTGGTCGAAGCCACCCTCGATGCGGGTGACGGCGCCGCTCTCGCACACCCACAGCTCCTGGCACAGCAGGCGGATGAAGCGCTCGTCGTGGGACACCAGGATCACACCGCCCTGCCGAGGGGGAAAAGGGGGGCTCAGCGGGGGCCAGCGCGGGCGGCACCCACAGCACAAGGGAGGGCAAGTGCCAGGTTGGTCTCCCAGGCCCCGGCACCCGGGCACAGTCGGTGACAGCCAAAAGGTGACTGGAGGAGGCCCCAGGAAACCTCAATCAAGCATCTGTTTCACGGGAAAACTGCCCCAACCCAGGCAACTGCAAACCAACAAGGCTGATGGCGGTGGTCTCTGGAGGTGGGGTCTTGGGACATCAGCCATAAATTGTGCTGATGGAAGCGGGGAGAGGCCCCGAGGCAGGGCTGGGCACGCACACAGCACACCGGGAGCCACAGGGTGCAGGTGACTGGCCAAGAAGGGGGATAAGGCGCTCTCTGCTCTGCTGTTGCCTCTCTCGGCCACCCTCAGCCAAAGCCAGCAAGTGACACAAGCCACCAGAACCGATGGCTACAGCACACACAACTGACTCTTCCCAAGGTGCGTCTTGGACTGGAAGCCCTGGGTGGCGTTCGACTGTCCCCTCCGGCTGACAGACCCAGGAGCCCGCGCCGCAGGGAGCACTGGAACAACTGGAGGCCCCACCAAAGGCCTTACCCGGAACTTGTTCAGTGCCTTCGCCAGCGCCTCGATGGTCTCCATGTCCAGGTGATTTGTGGGCTCATCCAGGATGTAGAAGTTCGGACTGGAAGAGAAGATGTCTCTGAGCAGGCACTGGGACAGGCCCAGGCTGGCCATGCTGCAGGGACCTCCACCAGGCCACAGTCACCCGCATTGTCCCCTGCCCAGCTCCAGGGACACCTCCTACCCCTGTGAGCCCAACGCAGCAGGAGAAAACCACCAGCCTCCCTCCACTCCATCCCACCTGGGTGACAACCTCTCTCCCCACAGAAGTCCCCAGGATGAGGCTTCCATGGGAAGTCCCCGGATGCCCACGTCCTCCCGGTGACACAGGCTCCAGGGATGGAGCCGTGCAAAAATTAACAGCATCTGGGAGAAAATTACCAGGACATGGTCATCTGGGCAAAGGCCACACGGCTCTTCTGACCCCCGGACAGGCTGGCCACGGGACGCACCGCCAGCTCCCCCGAGACACCATAGCTCCCCAGGTGATGCCGGTACTCCTCTTCCGTCTTCCCTGCAGGAGTGTGTCACAACAGACATGGCACACACGGGGTGACACTGAGGACCCCGGTGCCGTGTCCCCACTGGGTGCCACGGCTGGGCAGGAACTCAGCAGCCACTTCCAGGCCATTCCTTCCCAAGCAGGAGGTTTTGGGGGGAAAACCTGACCAACACAACCGAGACAGGGGCTGCAGGGGGGTGACTGACCCCAAGAGACGCTGACCCCCGTTCCCTGTCACCGCCCGGTAAGTGGGGATAGGAGCGGGAGGTTTTGGCAGCCAGGAAAGGGGGAGCCAGTGGTTGTTCTGCGCTCGGCAGGAAAACAGGTCATCTGTCCCCAAAACCTGGCCACGGGGGAGCTCCAGCCCACCGACCGCCCCCACACAACCTGCTCCGGTGTCCTGAACTGGGGCCAGATGAAGGGATTTAACCCAGAGCAGGCAGTGCCCCTGAAGGATGGAGGTGACAGAGCTTCTGCCCAGGGCCGCAGAGCAAATCACCGGCGCTCTGTGGGGGTCAGAGGAGACCCCAATGTCACGCCTCTCCCAGGATCCCCAAAACTCACCTGGGAACTTTCTTGCCAGCAGCTCCACCGCGCTGATGTTCAAGTCCAGCTGGTCCACGTGGTGCTGGCTGAAATAACCGATCTTTAGGTTCCTGCAGAATGAGAAGAGAGATGGGGAGCTGGTACCAGGCCCTGCGACAACGGCGCTCGCAAGAAGGGGGGCATATGGGTGGGTGTGCAGGACCCACCCCCATCACCCGGGCAGACCCCACTCCAAAGCACACCCCAGAAGCCCTCCAGCTGCACCATTCCCCCCAGCCCTTCCCAGTACCTGTGAGCATGTCTGATCCCTCTCACCGGCGCCAGCTCCCCCATTAAGATCTTCAGCATGGTTGACTTGCCAGCTCCGTTTTCCCCGACCTAGAGAAGCAGCAGCAGCAGTGGAGAACGTGAAAAGCAGCAGTGGAGAACGGGAAACCCATGAAGGTCAGTTGGAGAGGGGGCAGTGATCAGGGAATTTCAGCTTGCTTGGACGACGGTGCAGCGGAGCGGGGCAGAACGAGAGACAAACCAGTGGCTCCAGCCACCTGGAAGCTGTGTTTCTGTCACCGAGGAGCAGCAGAGACAGCAGCACTAGAGGATGGTCCCTCCCCAGCCCTTGAGCCTAAGGATTATCTGGCCCCAGCCCCATTTGCAGGCAAATGGCACCTCTCTGCTGCCCAACCAGTGTGGCAGGAGCCCCCACCTGTTGTCATGCTGCTGTTGTCAGCTAATTAACAGACTATGATGGACCCCGACTCTTCTCAGAGGCGCCCAGTGAAAGGATGAAGGGCAACAGGCACAAGTCACAAATTCTAATTGGTATTAGGAAAAATGTTGCTCATAATGAGGATGCCCAAATGCTGCAATGGGACCCAGAGGAATGGGAGAAACATTCCTCCCTGGAGACATCCAAAATGCAGCTGGACAAGGACCTGAGCGACCTGACCTAACACCAAAGCTGGCCCTGCTTCGAGCAGGGACCTCCCAAGGTCCCTCGCAGCCACCATTATTCCGCAGCCCCACGTACCACACAGATGCGGGACTCCAGGTCAGCAGAGACGGAGAGGGCACGGAAGATGTAGTGACTTGGGTCGTAATAGAAGTCCACCTCATCGAGCTGCAGGATGGGTGGGGAGAACTTCTCAAAGCCGTCGGGGAACCTGGGAAGGCAGGAAGAGGTGAGAGATGGCCAGGAATTTCAGAGACCCTGCTCCCAGCCCCCCAGGACAACCTCTGCAACGGGTGGCAAGGGGGTGTCCCTACCATGCAGGGCCTCTGGGAAGGATGGTCACAAGAAGCAGGGACAGATCTGCAGCCTTGGCCCCAGAAGGGAACCCGACACAAAGGCAGGGGCCTGTCTGGGCTGCCTGTCAGAGTAAGGCTGCCCCGTGGGAAGGGGTGGTGGTCCCAGCTGGGACAGGACCCAGAAGGAACTCACATCAGAAACGGAGCCAGGCACCCTTCAAGCAAGGGCTCGGGGACACTTACTTCATGATGACCTCAGACTCCTTGTCCACAGGTTTCAGCTCTGGCCTGCAAGAGGAGGAGACGGGTAATCGCCATGCCTGTACTGGGGGTCTGTTCCCACACCAGAAGCCCAGACAGACCCTTCAGTTCTGCAACACCTCGTCCTGGCCAAAGCCTCCAGGCCAGAGACAGAGCACCCGAAGCCCAAACCACCCTGGTATCACCAGGCGCCCTGGGAGCCCCCGTCCACTGCCCCCTCCCCACTGCCAGCGAGGAGCAGGACAGGCACTCACAGCTTCTCCAACAGCTTGAGCTTGCTCTGCACTTGGGATGCCCGGTTGGCGTTGTAGCGAAAGCGGTCGATGAAAACCTGTGAGGGAGAAAAGCCTCAGAGCGCTGCAGGTCCTCTCCAGCTCCAGCCACCCCGCTCTGCTGCCAGGCCTTCTGCAACCACAGAGCGATCCATGGGCCGCTGAAAGACCAAACAGCAGCAAAAACTCCAAGAGCAGAGATCCCTGGAAGCAGGGAGGCTTGGGAGGTTCACTCGAAGCATGGATAGAGGGAGAAGGCTGGGAGAAGAGTGCTGCAGCACTGCTGACTTCTCCTGGTACCTGGATGTGCTCGCGGTACTGCTGCTGGGCTTCATACTCTCGTTGCTGGTTCTTCAGCCGCTCCTCCTTGATCTTCATGAAGTTCTCAAAGTCCCCGCGGTACGTGTCCAGCCGCTGCGAGTGCAGGTGGATGATGTCCGTGGCCACCGCGTTCAGAAAGTTCCTGTCGTGGGACACGACGAGGATGGTCGACTGCCAGGTCTGGAGGAGACAGCCAGAGGGAGGCCTGAGCGTCACCAAGCCAGGATGCAGGGCTTGGTCCCACCACCCACCAGCCTGAAGCACTCTCCCTCCCCTGCTCTGTCCCGGAGCCTCCTGCCGCCCCTCACCTGCAGGTAGGTCTCAAGCCACAGAATGGCCCTCACGTCCAGCATATTCGTTGGCTCTGAGGGAAGGGAGAGGCACGGAGGTCAGGAGCGATGGGGAAGGCAGGATTACGCTTTTTTACACAAGAAAGGCATTGTGGAGGAAGGGACCCTGCGTGGGGACCTGACTCCACAGCTGAGGGGATGCAAACGCATGGGGCGTGCTGGGCAGGGGGAGGGCCAGGGATGCTCCCCCCCCCCCCCCATACTGGTACCCGGGCACTGGTGCCCCGCGGCAGCCCCTCGCACAAACCCTTCAGCCGAGGGGGGCACCTCCCCATGGAGCCAGCCCAGCGCAGGGGTGAAGGGAGCCCCCCAGGCGGGCTGGCAGCCAGGGACAGGCAAGGGAAAGGGATTGCCTGGGCACGATGACGGGCAGAGCCCCCGAGCCAGGCGATGGGGCAGAGCTCTGCCGCGGGCAGCCAGGGCGGCCACCCCAGCACCTCCCCGCAGCACCCACAGCCCCGCCAGCACCGCCCCGTCACACCAGGCTATTTTGGGCGGGCAGCTAAAGGCCACGGCGTGTCCCAGCCCCAGCAAGGGCACAGACAGGCCTGGCCATGGAGTCGGAGGGGCCTCATGGTATCGACTTACCATCCAGCAGCAGGAGATCCGGCCTAGGATAAAGAAGACATGGGTATCAGAAGCAAAACGAGCACAGGGCAGTGCAGAGCGCGTTTCACCACACGCAGAGAGCTGTGACGCCTCCAGTGCTCCGCACCCCGTGAGCCACAAGCACCCCCAGGCAGCATCCCTGCGTGTCACGGCACGGACAGCAAGGGGGGATAGCCCCATGACACAAAGGCTGGACACCAACCTGGCAAACAGGGCTCTGGCCAAGGCCAGTCTCATTCTCCAGCCTCCAGAAAACTCTCTGCAGAGAGAAGAGGTGTCAGAGAGGGGTCACCGCTTAACACAGAGAAACTCTGCCTTCACCTGCCAGGCTCCCTGCTCCCCTCTCAGCTCCGCTGTCACCCAGAGACAGCGTGTCCCTGCAGAGACCTTGGCCACAGCACGAGCGCCATGGTCCAGCGGGCAGGTGGCTTGGCTCCCTCGGGGCAGGAGACGGCAATGGAAGGGCAGGAACACACCTTCAGCCTTCCCCAGGGCTCCCCTCCCTCACAGCCACAGCGGTGCCCAGGGGTGTCTCCCCAGACCCGTTTCTGTCTCAATGCCCAGCACCCAGAGACTTACTTGGTTGTCTGTTGTTGCATCTTCGCATTAAAGCCCAGCCCAGCGAGAATGACGGACGCCCTGGGGAAAAGGAGAGAGAACTGGAACCCAGCTCCAGCATCCAGTTGCGGAGCACAGCCTGAGGCCTTGGTCCCACCACGGGGACCCTGCTGCCTGGTTTAAGGCCATTCTGGCACAGGAAAACTCCCCCGCACACACAAGAGCAGCACTTGGCTGGGAAACGCAGCCCCACAGAGCACAGCATTCACACGAAGTCCCAGGAGATTTGCAAGAAGCTTTCACCTCTTTGGCCAGGAGGAGAGTCACTGCCAACAACATCCCAGAAAAATTCCCCAGACCACCAGGAACCTGAGGAGGTCTGAGAGACCAGCAGCAATGCTGCAGGCCATTTGGGGCAAAAAAAAATCCCTCCAGCTTCCAGGAGAAGCTTGACTACCCCTAACCCAGCAGAGCTGTGACAGAACAGACAAGAAGAGCAGCAGGGGGAGTGCCCTGTCACCACAAGCTGGATCCCAGGGACACAGCATGACCCCTCCATGCCCCACACCACTGCCCACACAAACAGGCAGCGGTGCCCACAGGGCTGTCTCACCTTGCTGGGGCCTTGTCTGCCTCGATCTCCTCCAGCTTCGTGTAGATCTCTGACAGCCTGGCACCTTCTGTCCCTTCTCCCCTGGGGCAGGACAGAGAGGAGTGTGTGGGACTGACCAGGGTTGGGGTTTGGGTGCTGGCAGAGGCTGATCTCCCCAGGCAAGAGGCAGCCCAGCCCTGCTGGAGCCCTCCCTTCGAAGGGAGAGACCTCAGAACGAGATCTCACGGTCCAGAAGCCACAGAAGGGCTGGAAACCCAGCGGCAGCACCTCACCTGCCAGCATTAATCTTGGCGGTCAGGGCCCTCTCCTCCCGCAGCAGGCTCTCGCGGGTGGTATCACACTCCAGCACGCTCTGCAGCGCCGGCGTCTCGTCCCCCGCCACCTCCTGCTCCACGTGGAGGATGCTGATGTGCGAGGGGATGCGCAGGCTCCGGCTGGCGATCATCTTCAGCAGCGTGGTCTTGCCCAGCCCGTTCCTGCCCACCAGCCCGTAGCGCCGACCAAAGGCCAGGTTGAGGTCTGCTCCCGCCAGCAGGACACTGAAGCGAGAGGACAGGCAGGTCGGGGCTGCCCCACCGGGAGGGAAATACCGGCAGCCACCTGCCCCAAGCACGTTCCAGGCTGTGCTGGGGCCATCACAGACTTCTTCTGCCCAAAGCCAAGAGGGTCAGATGCCCTCCTTCCTTCCTCACCCTTCCCACGCCCGCTGCCATTTCCCAGCCACTCTCCGGGCCAGTTGCAGTGGCCCACAGGCCAAGGCCTGGCCAAGATCTGTCCCACCTCCCCGCCCGCACTCACCGCTCACCGAAGGACACATCGAAGTTCTCGATGCGCACATCGTACGACTTGTTCTTGCCTGATGACTCCATGCGAGTCTCCTTCTTGCTGGCAGCCTGGCTGGCGGACGCCTCCTCAAGGACACTGCGGGCAGGCAGAAGACAGAGGAGGAGGCTCAACAGGAAAGCTCTGGTACAGCTAGACCCCAGCCACACTCGGTGGAGCGGGATGGGGATGTTTGAGGCAGCCTCCATACTCACAGAGGCCCAGATGTCTTCAGGGAATCCCGCTCCATCCTCTTGTCCTGCTTGGCTTTCAGCCTGGCTTCTGCCTTCTCCAGTTTCTTGGCATTCACCATCTGGGGCACAAAGCAGAGAGTTTAAAGAAGAGACAGCATCTTCTTCAAAAGCCCAACTCAGGAGGGAACAGTCAACCCCTCACACCTGGAAGGAAGGGAGGGAGGGAGGTAGGACAGGGGAGCCGGGACAGATTCAAACGCATTTTGAAGAAGCTGATCAGGCCAGGAAATCACTTCAGGAGCAAGTCCTGAATCAGCTGCTCACACACAGAAGTTCTGCCTCAGCAGGGCAGAGGGTTTGGCTGACCCTGACATGCAGCCAGTTGCTCTAGTTCCTGGGAGCCAAGTCACTTCAACAGCGGCAACCTGCCACCCCAGGGCCTCCTCCACTGGAGGACACCCACCTCCACACCCCGCGAGCCACAAGCACCCCCAGGCAGCATCCCTGCGTGTCACGGCACGGACAGCAAGGGGGGATAGCCCCATGGCACGAAGGCTGGACACCAACCTGGCAAACAGGGCTCTGGCCACCTTCACTCCACCTGACACCCACCCTCCTCCTGGACCACCCGCCATTTTAACTTTAGCCAGCGTGGAACAAACTCCGCTTATGCAGTGGATCAATCAAGACAGAGACAAAAAGCATTTAATTAAACCTGAAGGCAAGAAGAAGCCAAGCGTTTTAACCTGGCCTCTGGTCTTGGCCAGGCTCTCAGCCCACTCCAGCTGATTCCTACGTCAAGTCAAATATTTGTGGCTGACCAAGAACACTCCTAAATATTCCTAGGCAACTCCACAGCCACCGGAGCACGGTGCAGACCTGCATGCTAGACTGAAGAGCATCTTGTTACTGGAGCTGCGACCCTGTACCTACAGACTGAATCACTCTGTAAACTACACCCAGATCCCTGAGTCTCCCCATAAGACATGTACTCTAGAGCTTCAGAGGCTTCCTGAGGTCTTCTCTGAATCATCTCCAATTTTTCTGAAGATTCTTTCTGAGTTGTGGACATGGGAGCCAGAGAGCAAATCCAGCAGCAGCAACTCCAGTGCCAAAACCAGCAACAGCTGCCAACTTTCGCTTAAGACTCCCTTTCAGACACACGGGGACCATGTTAGGTCCCAGCCTCCAGGCGAGGGGTTCTCATCCTCTGCCCGTTACCCCAGGAAGGGAGAGCTCTATGAGACACCAGCCTGGCAGAAAGACTGCCGACCCTGTCCTTGCTCTGCAGACACACCACCGCCTCTCCCCATGCTCAGACTTCGGCAGGTCCAGCGCAGAGGGAAAGCCAGGTCCCCCCTGAGCAGCTACGCGTGTCATCGGCAAAGATGTTCCGACTTCCTTCAGATCACAGAGCGTAACCGCTTCCAGACTTCTCCACTCCTCATCCTATTTCTCAAACCATGACAACCCACAGCCATTTTCAAAGCTGGTCTTACAACCTCCCCACAGCAGCTCTGGAAAGCGGCTGCTTCGCACTAACTCCCCACCCGTAACATCCAGCATCTAACCATTAGCCAGGATTTTATCTCCCATTGCATATGGTAAGACTTCACCATGATACACCCTAATTCCTCAATCAAAGGCCTCACTGTAGAGGCCAAAGGTCCTTATGAAAGTCAGCTGCACTCTGAGCAACACCAACTGTATCAACCACGCCTTTATTAAGAAATTATGGCAGAAGAGAACTTATCAAATTAATAAGCCATTAACTCCGGTTCAGTCTCTTCACCAGAGCAAGGTCATGAGTTTCCCGAAATGCAGTGAACCTGAGGAGGAGGAACAGTTCCCCTGCAGCTGTGTCCCCACCCGTGGCGACTGCCTGTCCAGGCTGCCCCCCGAGGGTGAGGTGGATGGAGCAGGTGGGACACCTGCAGCCCCAGGCATCTGTGGGCTTAGGAAGGTGGGCAGGGTCCCCACTCACCGACGTCTGTCCCCTCTTCAGCAGCAGCCCCGGCAGCAGGTCCACGCCAGCATCTGCTGCAATGAGAGAGTGGGATTGGATTGGTGACCCCACGCTCCAGGGAGACCCCACCAAGAGCTGCCTTAAGGGCTGCCCATAACCAGGCAGGCCTGTCCCCTCTCCCAACAGGACCACAGGGTGGCTCCTCTCCTTCCACCTTCGCTCGCCCTGTGGGGAGCCAGGTGCTGCTGGCCACGGCTCAGCAGCAGGGAGAGAACACGGGGTGCAGCTGCCAGGGGGAGCCCATGGCGCGCAGAGAACGGCTCCCCGCGGCGAGGAGACTGCGTACGCAACACCCCGGGCCCATCCTTGCCGCCGGCACCCCGACAGCGGGACAGGAGCTGCAGCGGGGGCCGGTGTGTGGCTGGAGGTCTCTGGTGGGTGCCACTCACCGTACCCGTCGGTGATCTGGGAGAGCTGGATGGGGGCATCCAGCAGCACCTGGCTGCAGCGCTGGGCCCGGCCCTCGTCCCTGCGGGAGAGGAGGAGGGTGAGAGGGGCCGGGGGGCGAGGGGCCCGGGGGTGTCGGGGGGGCCCTTACAGCTGCAGGGTGTTGAAGAGGCGCTGGCAGATCTCCCTGATGGCGCCCTCGTCCTTGGCGTCCTGCGACACCTCCCGCAGCAGCTCCCCTACCGCCTCCACCAGCTCGTCCACCGACTCGAAGTCGGCCCCGCCGCCGTGCAGGATCCCTGCGGGCACACGGACACGGCCATGCGCACCCCGCCGCTGTCGCGACAGACGGCCGCCTGTCGCGACGCGGCCGGCAGGGGGCACGCGCCCGCTCCCCCTTCCCCGGCCGCCTGTCGCGACGCGCGGCGGGGGGAGGGGGGGAGGCGGGAGTCCCGTCGCGCCGCCGCTCACCCGTCACGTAAGCAAAGACCTCGCCGTCCAGGTCGGGGAACTCGCTGCGGAGGATGTCGGCGCAGGAGGCCATGGCGGGGCGCAGCGGGGCCCGGCCGCCGCCGGGAGCCCGCACCCGCGGAGGGGCGGAAGGGCCGGCACGCGCGCGGGGGTTGCCGGGAAGGAGGCGGGCGGCCGCCATGCGCGCGGGGGCCGACGGGAAGCGCAGTGCCGGGGG
>JAOXJM010000052.1:142554-182026 GCA_026413425.1 Tringa solitaria | reverse complement strand
AGCGCAGTGCCGGGGGGGGGGGGGACGCGCCTGCGCAGTGGCGGCGCCGCTCGGGCCCGGGGCGGCGGAAGCCGGACGATACACGGACAACCCCCCCCCCCGACACCCTCCGGTCCCCGGGGAGCGCCGGCACCGCCGGAAGCCAAAAGCGGCGCCGGTTCCCCCTTCCCCAGCCGCCTCCCGCCCCACAGAGCAGCACGGGCAGCGAGTCCGTTCTACACACTTTATTGGGCTGAGCGCTGGACAAATCACAGAGTGTACAAAATGGAGACCACACGACCAGAAGCGGGGCTGGGGGCGGCAGCAGCATTCCTACGGCCCACAAGCGTCGGGTGGGGGGACAGGCCGGGGGCTCTCACTGCCGACCGCATCTCGGTCCCCCGGGACAGACCCCACTCGCCCCCCGGGGCTCAGCTGTGTCCCCTGGGACAGGGGGAGCCCGTTCCCCGCTCCTTAGGAAAGGAGGGGGAGGCGCAGCCGGCAGCGGGGGGGGTTAAGCACCGCAGGGACCCGAAATGCTGCGCCGCCCACCTACATACCAGCAAGAGTCTAAACCCTCATTCTTTTTGGTCACAAGCGTTCCCGCGGCAGGACTCTACACTGACAGCTTTGCAAGTAATAGAAGGCGGTGGTGAGGCACGGTCTGCCTCCCCGCCGGGGGGGCCCACACACTCACCCCCCGCACATCTCAGACTGGTCAGCAACATCTACCACAACAGCAACAGCTAGTACAGAAGCCAGGGTAACTTCAACTCAGATTTGTCCAGTCTACGTTTAGGTCTATTCTACGAGTACATATGCACAAGAACTTCAAAAATACTAGGATATGATGCAAGTAGTGAGACACCAACAGAAGAGGAGTTTAATGGTGGACGTTCCCTAGAAAGATCAGGAGAGGATGGGAGTTAGACTAGCCCTTCCCCACCCTGGGACGGGGAGCGGGGGCTGATGGCACCCCTGCACAGGATGGGGCTCTGAGCTCCTGCAGCCCAGGTGGGAACTGAGCACGGCGGGCGAGTCCACGCCCAGGGTGAGCTGCAGGGTCTTCCACGCTGCACAGGGGGGCCAGGCAGATGCTTTCTCTGAATGTAGTTGAAGACTGAGGAGAGGCAGAGGATGGCTTGGAGAAGAGGGGGCCCGCCAGCCTGCTGGGGCTAGCATCTGGTCTCGTAGATCCCGCTCCTGCCGATGTACCTCACCCATTTTATCACATCATGGTCACTGTAGTTCAGCTTTGGCTCAAAGACTTTCAGGTAGCGCACCTTCAGCCCAGAGGGTGCAAACGGGACCTATTGAGGAAGGGAGAGGCAAGGCAGAGCGTTGGAACAGAGGTGTAAGATGCTCCCTGTACACAAGAGCCAGAGGACCCCTCGGCTACACATCTAGAAATGGACACCAAGAGCCACTGTTCCCTTCCCAACTCCCTGTGTGCATGGTGACAGACTCCAGTGGCTTTAAGGACAGCTTTCTTCCACTAGCTTTGCCACCTGGCTGGCCTCGCATTAGGAGGAGCCACAGGCAGCCTGGGACAGGGAGCACTGAAACGTGCAGGCTTCTCCGAGGGCAGAAGGGACTGGAGGGACAGAGCTCCACCAAGGACAGCTGCACCCTGGGAGGCAGACCTGGACTCACCTCAAAGTTCATGGAGATCGGGGGCCGAGCCCACTTCTTCTTGTCGTTGGTGGGCAGCAGCTCGATCTCCGCACTGATCTGGGATTCCTTCATTCCAGCCATACGTTTTATCCTGTCAGAGAAAGCCCAAAGTGAGGAGGTGCAGAGTTTATCCTCCCCTTCACCACGCATGCTCCAGGCAGACAGGAGCACTGAACAGACCCGTGCAGCACCCTGGCTCCACACGCTCACTCACTTCCAGACAATGGCGTTCTCACTGGCCTTGTACTTCGCCTTCCCTTTCATGCAGATGACTTGCACCCCACTGGTGTTGAGGGGTGTTGGGATCCGGACCTGGAAGGCAGAGTCTGGTGAGCAGGGCAAGGAGAGCGCAGCCTGGGCAGCCCCAGGGGAAGACACCTCCTCCCAGGAGAACTCAGCTGCTGCCCCGGACCCCTCAGCCTTCCCTCTCCCGCCTCAGGACCCAGAGAACAACTACTACGAGGCACCCTAAGCCAGCTCTCCAGCTTCTTGCTTCAATGTAAAGGTGCAAAGACGTTTTCGGAACCCACAACAGTCAGTGAGGAACAGGGCAGAGCTCTCCAGTTCATGGCCAGCATTGGGCCGATTGGGCAGAACACCAGGCTGCCCAGGGAGGCCTGGCCACAGTGGGCTCTGCACAGCCTTTCCCAGAAGGGGACTAATCTGCAAAGCCACCCTTTGCCTGTCTTACACAGCTCACAGCCTGCTGCCTGTCAGACGTACCATTGGCCACACAGACAGTGGAACATGAACTTTTCAGTGGCCAAGACATCAAGTGAGCAGTCGCTGCAAGAAGGGATGCCTCTGCCAAGGTGGCTGTGGAACTGAACAATTTCCACCTTTCTACTCTATGGCAGTTCCCTCCCACAGCACAGCAGCACCACGTATCCATGGGGCATTCTGTTCAGTCTTAGCTCTGTACAGCCTGAGAACTCATCTGTGAGGACTCCACAGCAGGTGACAAAACAGAGGCACAATTCCCAGGCACAAGAGGCCACCAATTTTTATTCCCTTACCTCTATCTTCTGGGCTAGCAAGGAAGGTTTGAAGTTTGATTTGATGACCACCTTCACTTCCAGCTTGGTCCGACCCACCTCCCGCACCAGTGGGATCACACGGAAGGGGAGGATAATGTCCTTAGTGGTTCGGTATCTGCAGGGACACAAACAACAGTGAACTCTGAGAAGGCATTAACTCCCTTATGGTCCCAAATTGTACCACTTTCCTAAAGGGACTTTCTAGGGAACAGCTTAGGGACGTCAGCCAGAAAGGGAGCCATGCCAGAAGGAAGCAGCAGTAAGATCTGTGCTCCCCTAGGGCAGCCATGGTTTGTTGAGTCCCGAGTTCCTGCCAATGGCCCTGTTCAAGGACTCCAGCACTAAAAACCCAGATACATCAAGGTAAAGGGTAAGGAAACCCAGACCCAACACTATTGTTGTGGCAAAGAACACCATGCAGCTGGGCTTCTACCACAGCTGTAACAGAGGATTTGGGGGACACCATACAGAGCCCACTCTGAAAAGGCGGCAAATACATATTTGTTAGATGCTTGAGGGCTGCCTGAGAGCAGCACGATTACTGCAGCAGTGAGCAGATGCCAACACCAGCCTGTTCGTGCCCCACCACCTTACCTCATGAGCTCAAACTCTCCATCTGGTGGGATGAAGCTGATGCTTCTCTCAGAATCGAACTTGCTGAGCCTCACACACTGGTGGAAAGTGCAGTCATCGATGGCGATTGACTGTTTGCCACTAAAAAAACCACACGCGAGTTAAACAAGTGCAAGCTGCAGCCCCGGTACCTCAGTGCAAATCTGCCCAGGCAGGAACTACTCTACAGAGCGCGTTGCCATCACAGGCGTCCAGGGAATGGGGAGGCAGGGGGACATTTAAGGGACAGCAGGCTCTTGGCTCCGACTTTTCTTGTTTCACCACCACAAAGACCATACTTCAGGAAGCTTGTTTAAAAGAACTCTCCCCAGCGAGGAGAGAAATGAAAAGTAGCACCCTTCCTGTCACAGCCACCGCACAGTGCTTGGGTCTGCCAGCCAGCAGCACCCCAGAGGACTCTGCAAGGCCAAGTCTTCTTGCAGCACGCTTCAACAAGAGAAAACACTTTCCTGTCCACAAAGCTATCCCACTGCCACACAGCCAGAAGGTGCCAGGTTCAGGGACCTCCTGCTCAGAAGTCTCTTCACAGCTGTTGATTTCCATACCACTAGCAGGACGTTTGATTCTGAACTGATTGGTTCCACAATATTACGCCATGAAAGTTTCTCTCTCTCACTACTAAAAATCTACACAGCTGCCCCCTGTCTCCATGTGGGTGCACCAGCCCCACCTGCCAGCACTCAGCTCACCCTGAGTCCTAGTCTCTGAGATCACCTCTCTCACTACAGGTTCTGAGCCAGCCAAGAACTCCTCCCAGCTACTGAGAGGGACCAGAAAAGGAGAAGGCAGCAGCAGCAGAAGATGCAGCAGTTTAGAGAAAGTGGAGCAATACAGAATTTTGACATTTAGGCTGCCTTAACTGCTGTGAGCAACAGGACAGCCATGCAAGTGTGCTGAGATGGTGTAAGAACCACAGGCAGGTCCAGCTCTCCTAGGACACACCGCCACCTGCACAGTCAGAAGCAGACTGACCCCAGCTGACTGGCTGTTGGGTTACACAACCCAGGGGACAGTTTGTGCTTCAGAAGTGGAGTCAGTCTCTCCTAACCTGGGGCCCCGATGACAGCCAGCACTAGTTGACTGGTTGCTGTTTCTTTGGAACGCTGCTGGGAAAGCCCTGCTGCCAAGCACTGTTCTGGGGCTCAGGCAGCATCACTTGGGGTTTGGCATTGCCACACGATACATGCCAAAAAGCAAGCAGCAGCAGCTGTCCCTTTTGTTCACCTCGTCACTAAATGCTTCTGGAGAGTGACACCTCCAAGCTCTTCCCCACCAGAGAACCACCCCACAAGAGTCCCTGTCCATCCTGCTTCTGTAGCTCAAGAAAACAGCACATTTACAGGCAAAGGCACTAACAACACAGAAGGTTTGGAACAGCATTACTGACTCTTCAGAGGCTGACACAGATGACATTTTGACTAGGATATATCCGCACTGGACAGCCACCCGAGGCTCATCCATTCTACTAGCTAGATTCAGATACATGAAAGATGGCTTAAAGGTGACAGTGAAGCAATAGCTCTTGGCTTGGTTCTGAGAGAAAAGGCAAGTAGCAGCTCAGCTCTGTTCACAGGAACCATTGTGGAAAGTGTCTGAGATCCAAGTTACATGCACAAGTCACACGAAGCAAGAGACAAGGGGGACAGCAGAGTGCACACACAGCTGAAGCAATTATCTACCTTCCCAATTCACTGGGGGTCAGCAAAAACAAACAAACAAAAACAACCAAGAGAAACACAGTTGAGTTGCAAATGGTTAGTGAGAGAAAAGTGGTCATCCCTTTCCTTTTATCTCTTCACCCCAAGCAGGGGGTGAGGCTGGAAGAGGCATGAGACCTGTTCTCAGCCTCAGTGTGGGGACTGGGGCACAGATGGGCTCCCAGAAGGGGTGAGCTCCAGTCACACCAATCCCCTGAACATCAGCAGGGGGGAAATCACCTAGCACTGTCTGTCAGCTGCTCCAGTTTGGGGGAACAGTCCAGGCAGAGCAGGCTATGGTCAGGGGGCTCCCTCATTGCTCTTTGGGAGCACCACTGCATCACCCTATGGATAAGAGTCTCTGCGCCGACCAGAAGCATCTCTACAGCTTCTCCAGTCTGCAAGAACTCCACATTTAATATGTTTGAATCTCTACACTTGGAGAGCTGTAGAGAAGCCCTCTAGTATTGAGCCCCTCAGGCTGGTAGCCAACACAACAGCTAACCTGCCCAGAGAAAAGCTAGCAGTAACATCTGACAGAAGAAAAGATTGGCCTTATCTGTCAGACCAGACAGCTATTAAGTGCTGCCCTTTCATAAAAGCCCATGGTGGCAAGTGGCTTTTACCCCCAATGCCTCTTACCTTTTCCCCGTTTCATCCGCAGTCCCTTTGCCCTGTTTTTCAATGACAATCTTGTCATTCATGCCAAACTTGCACTCTGGCATTCCACTCAGGTAACTCTTCATCACCACTCTGCCAGAGACATGGGCACTCAAAACCTGACCTGGTGGAGAGAAGGGCGCAGTTCAGAACACTCACACACCTGGAAGGGGAGAAGGATCCCAGCTCTACAGCTCCTGCTTACCCTGGGGGGACATCAAGAGATTAACACTCTCCAGCACATCAAGAAACAGCTCATTGCGACGATACTTGATCCCTTCACGTCTCCATCCAATCTGTCCAGTCACCTGGCTGGTGATCTGGGACTGCTCTTCCTTAGTCTGAAAGGAAGAAATGACATCTTAGACCTCTAGATAAACTCAAAGACTAAGAAAGCTTGCTCAAAATCTAAGAGCAAGTGCTTGCCATTTATTACACACGAGTGCTTTTGACACCTAGATATGGGTACTGTCACGCCCCCACGATTTGGTCATTCTCTTCTCAGTACAGCAAATCCTATGCCCAAGTCAAAACTCGTCATAACAACCACAGGAAAGGCTCTTCTGTTTTGTTAGCTAGTCCGTTGGGCACACCTAGGTGCAGGGGGGCATGGGCTCCACCACCGACGTCAGATCACGTCTCAGACTGCCACAGCAACCTGTGTTAAGCAGAGAAGCAGCTGACAGACCAGTTCACACCAGTTCCAACATGAAACCGCAGGGCCACAAGAGAGCTGGTCCCCAGGGGCTGCTCCCCAGTAGCAGCAGTCATTAGTTACATACCAACATAACCCAACACACATCTAGCAGCGCTCTACGCCTCCCGAGAGCACTGAAGATCATGTGAAGAAGCACTGGGAGGTTTCTTTCCTACCTGATGCTACAGGTGGGGTCCAGTCACACGCAGAAAGTCAGGAAGGAGATGTATAGCAGCAAGCGTGGCGCACACAGGGTTAACGGGCAAGCAGGTCAGTAGCAAGAAAAGGGAGGAAGGGAGAAAGAGGCAGGTTAGGCTTAAGGCTACCTCAGGACAGGAACAAAGCATCATTAATTAGGCAGCTAATCTACAAACAAGATGAGGGGCTTTGAGCTTTAGCTCCCCTCAGGAAACCCAGGGCTCCTAGCAGTGAAATGGCTTTTCAGACTTGACCCCTTATCATCACCCAAATACAAGGTAGAGCAGGGGGAGTGACAGACCAGCCAAAAACCACTCCCAGCAGCATTCCTAGGCAGAAGGGGACTCCTTGTGTCGCTGTTGTTAAAGCACACCCTAAACATTCACCATGGCACAGACACCCAGACTATGAGAAGGATTAGGCACACAGGACTGCAGGCGCCTTAAGTCTGGGTTCTGTTTAAAGTTATATCCTTGTTCATTCTGCCTCTTCCACCAGAACAACTGTGGAACAGAGGTGGGTCCTGCCCCAGCAGCCCTGCACTGGGAGAGCAGTACACAGTCTCGGCTTGACACCAGCAGTGGCTCAGTTTCACACACACTCCTGCCACAGATGTGGTCACTCCTTGAGCAAGCAGAGCCATTATCACAACACTAATAGGCAGAGAGCTTTATGCACCCCCAGGAACTGCCCAGGTGAGTGCTCAATGCACTACTAAATACCTGCCTTGTCTGTCCCACAAAAGCAGCCTCCTTATCTTCCTTGTTCAATGCTTCGTTCAGGCTTAAGAAGAATAAGAGAGGTAGATATAATAGTTGTCTGGCTTCCAAAGGGACACGGATCACATGCTGATGTTCCATCTCCTGCAACAGCGTCAGTGCCATGACCCTCTACTAGTCGCTACAGAAAGCGAGCAGATGGATGTGGGAGCAAAAGCTGGGATCACCCAGCAGCACAAGCATTCCCTCAGGACTGGGCGCTTCCCTGAGGAGGAGTAAGTCAGCTCAAAGGGGACAAGAACATCCAATTTGTGGTACTCGGTTACCAGCATGTTGACCAGGTTAAAAGCAGACACCCACCAGCAGGTTGCCTGGGCTCTGGCTGGTGGCAGCCCTCTTCCCATTCTAAAAAGTACTACCAGCACTTTAGCACCACAGTATCTCTAAGGTTTTGGGTAATATCGTAACTAAGAGTCAACTAACTCTCGCTCCTAGGAAGCGTTTGGAGGGGAAGAGAAGTACAACATTCAGCTAGTTAATGAGACACAGACAGAATCTGAAGTGTGAGAAGGGGGCACAGCTGCCCCTTGAGCTGTGAGAAAGTGTTTAGCCTAAGCTGGAGGGAGGTGTCTGAGCCAGTGCTGGCACCAGCTCTGATATAGGTCATCAGTTCAGGCTGCTTGAGTAGTGGGACAGGGACTAGAAGTGAAATCACATTGCACACCAGCACCTTCCAAAAAATCTGCATGCTACACCACCCTGTTCCCAGAGCACAGGGGCACTTCCCCCGCAAACAACACAGTACCAGCACTTCCAAAAAAAAAAAAGAAAAAAAGCAGCACCAGCCCTGGAAAGGCCGCTGCAGCCATACAAGGTGGGCATTCGGAGGGCCACAGCTCAGTAAGCCTCAGATCTTTGAGAACAAAGTCAAAAGGTTGAGCTGGGGAAGTCTGACATAGCTGTGGATTTTGCTCCTTCAGTTGGGCAGGACACAAGCCCAAGAAAAGCACCACCATGAACTAAGCAGAGATAAGGGAACATGGATGACAGACCAGCCAGTGCCAGATTTTGGACCAAGATACCTGCCTGAAGCTGGCTGTAAGCAAAGGAGTTGGAGACTAGATGCATCAGAGAAGAGAGCAGAGAAGGAAATATGGCAAATACTGTTTCAATTGTTGCCCCAGCTATACTGTGCCTGGAAAGGATTATTTCTGCTTTTTGAACTGGGCTGCAGAAACTTCCAACAAAGAGCAGAGTAACTGCATACTTATGAGAAGCTGTAGTCCAAAACTGCTTGTAAGGGAAGGAATAAGCCTGTTCTTGAAAGCAGCAAGATGCTGTGACAGCAGTTTGCATAAAACAGCACAGAAGTTTGTTAAAACAGACAAAAGCAAAAAAAAAAACAACAAAAAACAACCAACCAAAAAACCCAACAACAAGAGAGCTAGGGAAGGAAGTGAGGGTGGTGGTTAGTTTTGAGTTTTCCTACGAACAGGAGCTGACTCAGCTGACTGCAGTGCTGACTGCCCAAAACTCCGATTGCAGAAGCAATTTACACCAGGGCTCAGGATGGGGACCGAGGCCACATGCACTCGCATCTGGCCACCAGTACACACATGCCCTCTTGCAAAAGACTGTTTGCTGTTCTAGCAGAAAATATGGTGCTCAGAAGCAGCTTCTCTCTCACCTCCTTCTTGAGAGATGCAGCCAGTCTTGCTACTAGTTCAGTAGAAGTTTAAAGAGTTCTGAGAAAGTCAGTGCTGATGAACGGAGTTGAAACAGAGCCTCCGGAGACTTTGCCCCCTGGTTATCCTTAACAAGACCAGTCGCCAGGCAGGCTCTTGTTTGCATTTTGCTTCTGCGTGTACCTTGGGGCCACAGCTTCACCCAGCTCTCTGCTGCGGTCAGCTTCACTACAAACCGACTCCCAGCTTTCTCCTGGACTCACCTGACACACAGGGAGAGGACTGAGTTTTAGGCTCAATCCTCATTATGAGTTGCACAGCTGTGTTAGATGGACACAGTGAGCATTATTCCTTGGGGACACAAGAAACAGTGACTGTAATAGTCCTTGAGTTCCAGAGGCTGAGCACGAGCTGTCCAAGATAGGAAGCCTAGTTTTGAGGACCACAGCCCAGAGTAGGATTAGAGCTAGTTTAAAACACATTCCCAAGAACAGTCCAATTTCAGTGTCTTTTTCCCAGGTGCCCTTTATCTTCCACTTCCATGTAAACTTTGTTGCAAGGGTTAATGCTGTGCCAAATGCACAGCAGAGATTCTCATCTCCAGCATGAGAGAACTCAGACTGTGCTGATGCTGATCTGCAGCGATGTTCAGGCAGCAGCAGAATAACATCATCTGCCTGACAGACAGCAAGATGCACAAGGAACACTTCATTACGTGGCAGGCTGAAAGCCTGACAGCTCAGCACTGAAGGCCGGCGGAGAACAGACCTGATCAGCAAGACTCACACACAGAAGAGCTATTTCCTGTTCAGCAGGTAGATTTGTTTATCCCCTGTCAGAAGCTGACAGCAGAGCCTGAAGCCAGCAATCATTTACACGGGAGGGACTGACATTTCCCAGCTCAGGGACCTTCCTCCCGCGTCTTACCGTGCGCCAGGAAACACCAGGCCACAGGAGCACAGACACGTAGAACAAGATGCCAATGAGCTACATCCCTGTCAGGGTGCTCCCAACCTACCTGGGGACTTCCACTCAGCACAGGACAAATGATCAGTTGGTAATTAAGATTCTACTTTCTTGAACAAGCTTCCAGAAAGTTAACCAGCAGAGCAGTGCTGTACCCCAAATTCCTCCAGTTACCTGACTCTTGATGCCTTGCTGAGTGATGAAGGTCTTCAGGGCCCCTGTTTCAGAGTTCTGAGGATAGCCAAAGTCCAGGATTTCTACAGAAGGGTAAAAGAAGTTTAGTTCAGAGCTGCAAGGTATAAACATGCCAACCATGCTAGTAAGTCCTAAAAGGAGCGAGCCAATTAGTTCACAGACACTGCTTACACATTAAGTTTCTGGATAAAGTGCCAGAGCGTTCCCTACCAAGGGGAAAGAAACAGACTAAAGTACTAGACTTACTTCCCTGTGCAATATTTTGGAAGGGAGAGATGGTGGAAAACTGTTCAACTGATGAATTTGGGTTTTAACTACAACTGCACTTCAGGACTAAACATCAACTAGTCTAGCCACGTGCACATGGCACATTGAGGAGTTTTTCCAAAAACATCCAAAGGACAATAAAGAGAGTTTGTCCAACAGCAGAGCTATCTATCTTCACAGCATTTTTTTATGTTTTGATTTTTATTACATCTTCATACAAAAATCAAAACCTAAAGAAAATAACAGCAGAGTAGCAGTGCTGCAGGATGATCAGTGTGGGAAACAAGCACTAACTGCAGACAGCCAGTGCACTTAATCCCCGCTCCCCTCAAAAAGGAAGGGAACAACCCAGAAGAGATCTAGAGGGGAGAGAAGACCACTAACATGATTCTGAGGAACACCACACTGGCAGGTTTTGCTGTCCCTGTGCCTGCTAGGGGACAGCAGTGACTGACCAAATCAGAGAAACAGCAGCCTCTTGGTCTGCCCAGGGGGAAGAGAGACACCACCAGTCACTATGACCCTGGGCTAAGAACCCCAGGGGACACACACGTGGCACCTTGTCTGGAAAACAAATTGCAGCAGAGCTAATACCAAGTGCTCATGTTATGCCAAACAGGGACAGCTCAAGGGCAATCTCCACAAGCAGGCTGATATCACAAGCAGCTAAAGAGACACTGTATTATTATTCAATGAGAAATCTGGAGCTGTATCACTGGGGGAGGTAGGGCTGGGACAGAGCAGGCTGGGTTTTATTGATTTCCCTCTGTCTCAGAACTGCCCCCAAGAGGCAACCCAAGAAAGGCAACCAGCTGCAGCCCAGGGGGACTGCTAGAGCCACCTGGGCACTATCTGGGCTGGCTGGTCAGCCTTAGAAGCACTAACGATAGCCCTCTTTATCTACCTCAGTATAATGACAGCCCTACACTTGTGCAGGATCCACTCAGGAGATGGGGTCCAGTACCAGCTGCCTCATTTATACAAGTGCACAGCTCCCAACGCTTCGCAAAGTGAGCCACCACCAGCAGAAGGTTACGGGCTTGAGATGTTATCTACGGTTACAGTACAGGGGGCATTAGAAAGCAGAACAAGTAATTCTGAACTCAGTCATGCACGTTAAGAATACTTCAAGGATTATTACTACATCAAACTGAGCTAAGGGTTTTAGAACAGCCAAGTGCAATATCACATAACAGATAAGGGAAATGTCTCACCATCCAGTAGCTCATAGATCAGCACAAAGTTGTTCTTTATGTTCTCCTCACTGATCTTCCCGAAGTAGGCAGTCATCACGTCACACATCTTGTAAAGAAACTCGAATACCATGGCAGCATTGACATTCTGCTTGGTGACAGCAGCCAGCCAGATGTTGGAACGCTTGACATGGAAGAAACTTGTGCGGGCGATGTTGGTGACAGGCGAGCGTACCTGCTGCCGTGCATGGATGACATTGACGCGGAAGGCGTCGACAGCGTTCCGCCTACGAGACCATCAAAGGTAGGTTAGCACAGCACACACGGAAACAAGCACAGTTCTGCTCATGCGATTACAGTCAGACACTGAACTACACACACTAAGCTCTCTCAGGAAGGGTGCCTGGGGATGACTAAGAGAGGTAAGTGACAGCTCCCAGCAGAATTAGACACTAAATTCTGCACAAACTAAAAGAGAGACAAAGCACTACTGGTCTCTAAGGAACTTTGGACTACGGGGTAACTGTAGTCAGAAGTAGAAGCTAATCTCCACGTGAAGTCAGATGGCAAAGGAACCTTCCCTTCAATTGATTCTGTGATCACTCACAATGGATTGCCATAGCTGGGAACAAACATGGTAGTAGCTATGGCCGAAAGAGCCCAGGTTTGACTAAATACCTAGTTACTGTCTACTCTGCATGCCCAGGCCTTCACACTCTTGCCCCAAAGCAAGTTGTAGTCTCCCAAGGTATTTGTCAACAGCAGTTCCTCCCAGACATGCCACTGAGGAAAAACCAGCAAAGCCCAGTTGGGTCACCCGAGGGAAGTCAATGCCCAGGGACACCCCAAAAGAAAGCTGGAGTTCTCAGACCCACCTCACCTCCATACCCCAGGCACCTGAGAGGGCAGCTCAAAGCAGCAAGCAGGATTAGGAACATTTTTGGCTTTCCAGCTACACGTCCTTTCAAGCCTGCTAGGCTTCAGAAGAGGTCTCCCACACATGGATGTAGGGTCCCCACAGTGCCACGTGCCAGCAGCAGGGCGTTACGTGCACAGGATGGTCCGGTACCATTCCCAGCAGAGGTTCTGCAGTGCTGAAGAGGTTTTGTGCCAGGTTCTCCAGCTGCTGCCAGCTTACTCCAAACTGTCTACACACTAGTGATAGGGAACAAACCCCTCCTGGGTGAGCAAAGGTGTCTGAGTGGCATTCTGGATACCAGAAACTAGAGTTTCCTTATCTGGTAGCTACATATCAGGATAAACTTCCCAAATTAAGTTAAAGTCCACCAAATCTAAGAACACAGGAAGGAAGCCTGAGTGCTACGCATGAAAAGACTGAGACTTAAAGCAATAGTCTACACACCAAGCCAAGACTCATCTAGTTGTGCTTTATTTCTCACACTCTTAGACATTACATAGAGCAGGGGGTCTTGACTGCAGCACCAAGGCCACAGTACTGATTACGCAGAATCATGTTTGAGAACAGACAGTAATAATATCCTTGCAAGCAAGGATACAGGGTTACAAATGTTCATAAGCATTGAGGGTTGTCAACAATCCAGCGGACAGTTCCAAGTTTGAAAACAAAGGATATTCAAAGGAACATATGGTACCACAGCAAGCATTTGCTCCTTGAAGGTCCGGGCACTTATGTAGAAGCTTCATCAGTAAACACGCTCCCCCATAAGCAAAATTCTGGCCTTCAAATACGTCTCAGTTTCTATTCCACCAGAAGGTTGGCAAGTTTGAGTTAAATTAGCATTTCATTACTACTTTAGTTTTTCCCATAAGTAATTTAAGCTACTATAAAACAACAATATCCAAAAACCCCATTCTTCCCCTTCAGTAAGCCCTTCTGGGAAGTTCAGCTTCTTCTGGAGCATCAGCCCTTCCCACCTTGAGTTCTAACCCACCAGAACTAGTACCATAACCAACAGCCAGGCTGGGGCGCACTGGAGGAGAAGCCTGGGATGGGTACAGCCTCTCTAGCCCACCGGTCGCCCGCTCTGTAGTGCCAGTCACGGGCTACCACGCGTCTCTTACCTATTGCTACAGCGGCCAATGAGATGGGATGGACAGAAATGGCGCCAGCGGAGAAAGGAGGAGTGACAGCAACAAGAGAAAGGGTTAGAAACACACACACAAGGCACAATGAATCCAAAGAGATAAGGAGAGACCGAACAGCACCCCCCTCCCTGCTCCTGGGCACACTGGATGGACAGGAACAAGCTGTGGCAGCAATGGAGGCCTGGCAAGGTACAATGCTGACATGCCACGGCCAGGCTGCCAGCGCGGACGGACTCATGTCTGGTTGAATTTTAGGGCTAACTGGGCATTTAGCACAGAGGAGTCACATCCGTATCACATCAGTGATACCAATCTGCTCTGCTAATACACACAGCAGGCCTTGGGGGCAGGGGTAAAATGCCCAAGCCTCAATCCGAGGCATCGCCTGGGGACCGTAAAGTGTCAGGTATCTTCCTCCAAACAGGACAGCAAGTCTGAGCGGGCATTTCTACGAGAGTACTCCTTGTTGAGGCTGTTTGGGTTGATGCTTTCTGGCTTGGTCCAGCCAACAGGAAACACAGCAAGTTCGATAGAGCTGGAGCACATCTGGAGAGATATGGCATATCCTGCCAATTCGGACACTGCTCTATCCAGCTTGCACTTTTTCCTTAAGGGTCAGGAGCCATGAAGCCGAAGTGGTGTATTAGAAGCTCAGAAACCAAATGCCTATTACATTTAAAGTGCATGCAGTTTGTCATGTAAGCTGCTCAGTTTCAAATATATTATTTTTTATTAAATAGCTACATTCTTAAATGCAGGTAGGTTCTCCCAATGACTATGTCACTGAAGAACAAGGAACTTGATCAGAGTAGAGCCCTCCATGGTACCCTGAATTAAATGCATAGCACTTTGCCTTTTTTTTTTTTTGAGGCTGCTTCTGCATGCAGCTAGCTGCTGTATGGACAGATGCACTACATGCACTAAAGCCATTCTGAGTTGCAAGCAAAGAAACTCCAGGTTTTGTGGTACTTCTGCCTGTAACAGTGTCAAGGGAAAAGCTTCTTCATTGACCATCCCTTTACTCATTAACATTTGAGCTAGAATGTGCTTACTTAGACTCAAACTATGCAAGGAAAGGGCTTCCCATAACCACAGATAAACTTTAATCTTTCCCCACACACAGACTGAGGCTTCAGAATGCCAAAGGCAAGTGCCAAGCCCAAGGACCCTTGCGGGTCAATCACTTGTAGCCCACATGAAGACAGGCAGCAGCTACAGATTCATGGAATTGTCTAGGTTGGAAGGGACCTTTCAGATCATTGTGCCACGAGCTATGTTCATTTCCCACTCAACCTACCTCCCACCAAGCTGGGTGGGCTCAGCCATCAGCACTTCAGATCCATCGTTTAGGAACTAAGGATAGAGTGTTCTAGAAACCTATCGCCCGGTTGGTTGGAGACAGAGCTCCTACAGAGCTAAGTCCAAGCCACAGTATCACGCTATTCCTTTCTCTGCCTCCCTCTGCAGGTTCGGATGCTAAAAGCTTTTGAGCAGCCCTGGTATTGATGCTAGTGTTCAGAATAGGAAATGGCGGATATCCAGACATTCAGCTTGCTATAGAGCTGAAGATTCTCAATTACTTGATTACACCACAAGATGAGACACAGCCATTGTAAGACAACTCGTTTTATAAGGTTATGCATCTAAAAAGTTCAAAATCAGGTTTGAAGGCCTGTTTCAGAGGGAATCCAACACCCTGGGGAACAAACTTGGTTAACAGCCAGCACCCGCTCCACCTAAGTCACAAGAGTGACACTTTCACAGGAACTGAATAGAGGATTTCACTCAAGGGAACACTGACTCCTGAAGTCCTGGAGAAAACACTTGAATCGTTTTGGCACCTTTTGCCAAATGAAAAAGTTAAGATAGGATCAGGCAGGAAATCCCATTTGCTAGTTTTGCCTGGCCAGCTGGCAGGAAGTATTTGTCACTTACTGAACACAAGTCACTCACTTTACGAGAGGAACGAGCCAAGATAAAAAGCTATAGAAGATCACCACATTAAAAATAACTACTTCTCTCCCCAGTCAGAATGCCCTTTAAATTAAAAGGCCTTCTTGAATAAACATCAGTTCAAGCAGAATCCTACCTTTAAGTGCTTTAAGTTTGCAAGCCACAAAAAAGACATTTTTTGCCAGAAACTGCAGTAACAGTGTCCCTCACCCCCCAACATATTCTCAAAATTTATCTGTAATCCAGACTGGCTCAGCTCAGTTACTGTGATACCTGCTCATTAGGGGAACTTCACAAAGTCATGTGAACTGCTGGCACACCTGGCATATGAACTGCTCTGAAGAGCTTCAGCTAACAAGTGTTCAAGACTGAAATGAGTTAGGATAGCAGAGGAGAGGCAAAACATTGCAGCCAGCAGTTCTCTGCTTCAGAAATACCATGCTTCCATGACTCAGCACTGTGTGGAAGTCCTGGAATAACACAGTCAACCTTAGAACAGCTACTTTACTCTGCCTTAGTTGACTGTGAACAAACCAAAAGATGGAAAGCTCAGTAGGTGAAACCTTATTACAAACACTGTGTTGACAGCTACTCTATCAACCGACAGTGCAAGCCTTGACTAGCTACTAGTTCTACCTCAATTTCTAACCTCTACTAGACAATCCACAACCAGAAGCGACACACTCTTCAGACTAGAGTGGTCTGAAGGCAGACTGGCTTGACAGTTTTTTGTAATTCATGGCAATGAGTTATTGCACTGCACATCCTACCACTATTCATTGCAGAAACCTGGTACAAACTTTTTCCTAACCTGGCCAGAGGGATCCCTCTCATTGGGCTTTGAATTAACACCTACCACAATCCTGCTTCCCTTAGCTATGCTTTAACTCTGTTCACTTCAATTAACTTCAATGAGCACCCACTAGGAAGAGTGGTAGTGTGCAAGAAAGACAGCATGACCACTCTGTATCGGGTTCCTAAGGCACTATCCACTGCCTTTAAGACACCATATTTTTAGTAAGGTCCCTCTGGGAATTAGCAGCCTAAGGACTGTACAGATTCAGTCTAAGCGAGCATGATAACACTTGTGTGAAGTACAAGACATCTACACTCTACTGAAGGCTTTCAGTACTTCCCACAACTTTAATTACCCAAGGCATGTAAGCTCTTCACATACAAGGCTGCCATACAAAGCTGGGGGACAGAAAGCCAGCTTTATGTGTACAGTCTCCGTTACTGTGAGACTCCTTGCAGAAATAACTTCCCAAGACCATAGACAGTCTTCTGCATGCCTGTACTTGATGCTACACATCTGTGTCTGAAACTAATTCAGAGCCCTGGTCATAGTGCATGGCAGACAGTTCCCATGTTACTGCTCCCATGAAGTCTTCACAGTAGCAGTGAGACTGGCAGACTCCTGCAGTGGCAGTTTGTGTCACTGAAGCATCTGGAATAACATCCAGATCTCTACCACCTGAAGGAAGCTCCCAGGTTTGTCTGCAGGCCATCCTTTACTATCATCTGTAGGTGACCAGGGTTTAACAAAATCTTTTTTTTCTAAACTAAGCCTAGAGCAGCAAGTTGAGATGCAGTCTTACATGCATGCACAGCTAATGCAGAACAAAGCAGCTCTGGGTTGTTGTTCGCACCAAAATGAGACAGAAGTGCAAAGACCAGGGATGCAACAGAAGCACTTACCCGATGTCATCCCGGTAGACTCGAGAGATTAAAACCTCTCCTTTGTGGTTATAGATGAATAAGCCTCCGATCATGATGGAATTTTAGTCTTCTCTTCCCATGTTGCTTAAGACCTGAAGCAAGAGAGGACACATATCAGTAAGCTGCATGGCAGCAAGCAGCACGGCACACACGTACTCTGACACTGCTGGCCATTAGCCAGGACACACATCCTTGACCAGGAGACAATCCTACAGCACCTGTGGTGGTAAGGTCCCGACAGCACACATCCCGATGCCACAGAAGTAACGAACTCCAGCTGATTGCAGGGAGGGACAAGTGGAAGACATGCTCAGAGATGTTCCCCAGAGCCCGATGATGCAGGTCTAATTGATCACTTAGTTGATCTTGTTACACCTGGCCAGCATAGCCCACGGCCGAGGCCCAGCAGGGCAGCCAGAGACCCAGAAGCAGCTCAGATGCTGGAAAAAGCAGCATACCTCAGGCTTACACCCTGGAGAGGAGAGCACAGAGCTCCTCACTTATAAAAGACTATTAGAACCAGTATTTTTATTGGATAGGAGGGAAATAGCCTTAGTGCTGCACCTATACCTTACACTTTTTGATCTGCTGGGATTTTATATGAAAAAGCATGTGTTCCCAACACACAGTACAGACTGTGTGTACCACAACAGACCTGTGCCCTAACTACACACCAGTCTCTCCAGATCAGCATTCCGTCATGTTTGCTGTGTGTGCTGGGGGCACACCATAAGGAGGACTCGGACCCTGAGAACCAGCCACCTCGTTCCAGACCTAAGGAGCCATATCTGGGTCCTGACTGAGGCCTAGTGACTTGCTGAGCTCAGGTCTAGGTGAGCCCACACAGCCACCACACACCCCGTGACACACAGGGCTCTGAACGTGACTGCAAACTGTAGCCAGGACCAAAGCGTAAAATTAGCACTGAAATAGATGGAGGCTTACTTCTCGTGCCACTCATCAGCACAGACAGATCAAGCCTCAAGCATTAGCAGTACCTGGCCTATTCCTTGAATGTGAGAAAAAACACAGGCCTGGAACCACAAGCAAATCAAAGACCCTTCATTTCTAGTGTAAAGCAAGGTCACTATCTCCCCAGTGACAGAGACACAAATCAGACTCAATTCATAGTTAAGTCTTCTTGCACACAGTTCACACCAGTGTTCAAGATGTCACCAAGCCTATCCCTGTACAGCACGGGGTTCTCAGCAGCACATACACGTTGGCTCACAACCACTTTTACATACTTTTTATAAAGCCACGTTACAGCCTTTGCCGCTCCCGAGCAGCAGTACTGAGGAACACTTGGGACCCCAAACTGAGAGACTGACCACAAGGTGCCATTGCGGTGGGCAATCTCAACCACAGCCCACTTTAACTGAGGTCTCAGAAGTTACGCTCTTAAACTGCTCATCTTCTCTTTCTTCAAAGGAAGGTTGTTTTGAAGAGAGCTACAAAGCTGGGAGACATTGATGTAGAACCCAGATCCTTCACCGGATCCTATCCCCATAGTCATATGCACTCTACTCACTCAGGTCCAAGTCCTAATACCTGCTCCAGCAACTGCTCGGCTGGCTTAGACCAGAGAGAAGGGCTACAGCTGTGACAGGAAACGCCTCCACACGTGTCTGGGGACGATCCCAGAGGTATCTCTCTGCTTTGGTGCTGCAGAGCCACAGATAACCAGCCATCTCCACACTGCTGCCAGGGCGGGTGGGCTACACCCACTGGTCTGGGGCAGGTGGAACGGATAGGGGCCAGCCTAGGGGGAGACACTGACCAAACCCATATGCGTTTGCTCAGGAACACAGCAAAACGAAGTTAAAGTGACCTAGTCCCAGATTATCTCACAGGTCGGGGGGGGGGAAAAACCCCACACACCCACAGAAGCAATACACACATCAGAGGGACAAAAGGACATCCAGGGCAGAAGCCTGAAGTATCAAGAGGAACATATCCTCTAGAAGTTACGTTCGAGAAACTGAAGTAGCTGCCTATTTGAAGGGGCTACTGCAGACCCGAGCTCTGTACTAGAACAAGATTTACAGTGCAGCACCTACTTTGAATTTCAGAAAGACAAAAAAGAAACTTTAAATTTTGTAAACCTTTACAGCAACATTTTTAGCTACGCCTGAGTCCTCAGAGAGTAACATTACACATATTTCCCTGATATGGGGATTCAGCTACCAGATGGCTGCTTCTGCTCATTAAAAGCGAAAACAAAAAAAAGAATCAAAAAGTCAGTTAAGTCAAAACAGCAAGAAACAGACAAGCAGTTTTCCCGGAGCTCAATGGTGAGCTTCCCAGCCTTCACCCCCACATTCTGCTGGGCGAGTGTCTCTGGCCACCAACAGGATGCCTCCTGCCACTTGACAGTGCCTTCACCCGGCACTGTCATCAACATTTTTTGATGTCCAAGACTCCATCTTGCACAGAATAGGTTTCCAAATATGTTTTTCTTCCACTCCCATTGGTGACACTTTATAACTTCAGGATACCAGTATTTCACATGGGTGCAGGATAAGTCTCTGTAAGCAAACCTGCTGAGACAGGCAGGTCCCAGCCAGAGACTCCTGGGCAGTCACCACCAGAACAGCCACTGCAGCTGCTCAGGGTCCCACATGGGCAGCAAGGCCAGTGTCCCCAGCCAGGAGACAGGGACAATCTTGCTGGTCAACAGAATAAAAACGGGTTCTCCAGTTTAAGGAAGCATCTGTACACAGAATCCTGACATGGAACACACACAGCCCTAACAGGCATGCTGGAGGCTACTGAAAGGCAACCTGAGGGCTAGAACCCAAATCAGGGAGAATATCTGAATGTAGTCACCCAACAAGCCTGGCAGACGCTGAAGCTGTAATTCAGCAAACATTCAAAAGGTCATTCACACAGGCCAAATGATGGGGGGGGAGGGAGGGAAGTACCATTATGATAATGAAAGCAACTTGTTACCCACTCTAGGTAATTCTTTTCTAATTAGCATTTTTTCATTCTAGATAAGAGACAAGGATGTCTGTTGAGATTGCTAGTGCTGGCTTCCACATTTGGATATGGCCTGCTGCTACCAAACAAGAGCTCCTGCATCCTCTTTAAGACCCACATTGTACAGAATAGTTTCCTGGAAGCTTATGCAACTGGCAAAGCTGGATCATATGAATCCCACAAACCCTTTCCAGAAGATTCCTAGAAAGCACATCCTAATTTAAAAAAAAATAAATAATCTCCCTCTTGGGTTTTAATGCCGCTTAAGTTATTTGTTTCACTATTTTTAGCATAAAGGAAATGTCTGCTTCGATGAGCAACAGGATCAGACACACATCATACACGATAAAAAGCCTCTCGCTTCACATGACAAGCCAATTGCTTTATGTTGGAAATTAAAAGCTCTCTCTTAGCAAGATCTACAAACTTTAAATGGTGATTGAGATACTGAGGCTATGCTTTCTCATTCAACACATTCTATAATGGTTTCACTCAAGTTACAGGCAAAAATATCAACATTTTTAATTGCATCACAGTAGTAGGCAGCAGAGTCAACTGCTTGCTTAGTTTATATGTTAGTTAAAACAGCTTAGGTGGAGAGTAGACAGAGCATGATTAAAGTGCTTTTAGTCTTTAAAAAATTCTTTGTCAATGCAGAGAAATGCTAGACTTCTTCCTTATACAAACATACTGGGAACTGAGTTCAGGCTTCAAACTTTCCACACAGTCACCTTCTAACCAGCTTCCCTTGCACATTCAAGAGGAGATCTGTAGCTCGGGTCTTGCCTCCAACGTCACCAATGAAGGGACAGTCAGGTAACAGTGAGGACAGGCCAAGAAAACACTCCCTAGGAGATCCTCTTGCAATGGCCTGTTTATGTCAGAAGTCTCAATGGATCTCTTTACAGTATTTGCCCAGCCTCCTCGCAAATCTCTGCATCAGCAGCATCCCATGGAAGAAAAAAAACAACCCAAAAACCTACAGTTTTATAATCACTGTACAAAATACCTGCTTTAAGCCTCGTTTTTCTTCCTTCCTCCAGCTTCTTTAATGACCCAGGAACCAAAGAGGGCTCAAGTGCACAAAGTATTTAACACAATTATAAGCAGATCTCCCTTGCTCTGCATGGCTTCTGCAGCCTAGCATCTTGAAGAATTCCAGTCACAAGCGCTGGCAGCACAGCAGCATCCACATGGCTGACAGCGAGCTGGGTTGGGTACAGTGTCATTCCCTCGCTCAGGGAACACGACAGCCCGGGCTCCTGCTGGAGCCCTGCACCACATCCCTGCCAGAGACAGGATGCCAGTGACCACGCTCCCACTCCAGGCAGCCTGGAGCTGAGTGACCAGCCCAGAGAGATATGAACAGACCCCAGCAAAGCCACACAAAGGGCAGCATGCAAAAGAAAGTTCCTTAAAGCTCAGCAGGAAGAATGGCTCTTTAAGACGATGATGGCTCCCTTTGAAGCGGCTGCAGTGAAAATAAGCCTGCTTTGTTTTGATCATCATTTATGTTTCCGTACAAGTTTCACAGAAACTGGTGTCAACTATTTCAAGGTTACACTGCAACTAGAATGAGGTTTTCAGCGGTACAGTTCAGACTTGGTACAATCTTCCACATGTTTCTAAATAATGACTAGTTTTCTTTTCAGATCAGCTTTGAAAATGAAAGATCCTAGTGTGTGTAATGTTTAAGAACCACAGGGAACGGGGCTCCAATTAATTTGAGACTGATGTTCAGTGACTCATGGCTGCTGGAATCAGAAGGGCCCAGAACAAGAAATCCACCACAGAGATGGGTTCATCTGCTCACAGTGCATAAGGGAATTGACTCAGAAATCGTCCCAGCATTGCTCAATCAGCTTCCAGTGACTCACTCCGCTCCTCTCCAGTCAGCCTTTTCTAGGGAGCTTGCCCTATGCTGGGTTTGAGCTTCCTCAAGCTGATAGCTCATTGCAAGACTCTGTTCAAGAGCAAAGCCCATCACTTCAGCTGTTTTTCAGTAAGTGCGTGGAAACCCAAGCTGGCTCTAGCTGAAGCTTGTGGGCTAATGGTCCATCAACTGCATTTTCAGAAGTTTGCATCTCTGCTCCTTCTGTTTCACCAGCCTGAACATATGGCGACCCACTCCACACTGCGAGCTACAGCCCTGTTTTCTAGTTATAGTATGGATGGATTTATTCTAGTTAAGGTAAAGAGAAGATCGGCATGTATGTGGAATTCACACCAGTTGGTGACTAATCACCTTAATTTAGGAACAACAGACCTCTCCCAATACACTTGCATTCTTTAAGCAGCTCCATATCGGGGTGGGAGCAAGATCTAAAATCTGAACGCTGCTCCTACAAATACCTAAGGCCAACACACTTCCTACTCTGCTGTCAAGTACTCACACTCCCATATACTTCTATTTCAAGCCATAAATAGAAAGGAAAAGGGCCATGGAGACCTTCATAGGCAGACCACATACTCACACACACTTATAAACCCAACAGGAGTTAAGGAGACTGGAAATGCCTTTCCAAATTGCCTATTCACTCAAGTGACAATGCGAGCATTAAGATACACCTTTACAGCAACCATGGTGACGTTACAACAGTAAGACAGCAGCTACAAAAAAACCCACATGTGTGTAAAACCAAAATGCTGTGATGCGGATTTGAAAGCGTTTCAGCAGTTACATAAGTGAAAAGCAGCAGGATTAGCCGGGCCTGTGACGGCTGACATGGGAACCTTCTTACAAGAATCAAGAGTACTCCTCTCAAATCACCTCACTGCTCACACTGTGCAGGGCACAGGCGCTAGGGAGCATCCCTCTCCCAAATCCTCATGGTGCATTAGACAAAGCCCCAGGTGCCAGTCTGGAGCAGGTCAGCTACAGACCATAACCAAGGCTCCAGACAAAGATAAGGATGCAATAAAGCATCTCAAAGTATCTCAAAAGCTGCTTTTGTCCACTGATCGTACCCCAAGTGGAAAATGCTATTTATGAGGTCTGACCTAAAGACAGGTGGTTCTCCAAAAGCCATCAGACTTTGCCCTCTGAGACATACACTGTGCCACACACTGGGAGTGCGCAGATGCAGTCAGGACCCTGTGGCTGGGCTGTCAGCAGCTTCACATCCTGGGATGAATTCTTGTTAGAGCTACCCAGAGAGATGATGAGCTAAACCTGCATTTGGCAAGTGAAGATTTAGCAGCTCCCTCCTGCAGCATGCAAGAGTCCAGCCTTCCATTTCCATTGCTTCTGTGGATTCTGACCCAGAACAGCTGTAGAAAAATGAACACAGAGCATGGAGCTCTCAGACTAAACAAGGGAGATGTGAGAAACGGACTAACAAGTATCTTTTCCTCCCTCTGCAGCGGTTGGTTTGTATATGCAGCAACTCTTCCAGAAACATCACTGCAAACAGAACCAATTCTCCAGTCTCTGTCCGGTGCACCAGCCTCCCACAGTCTCTCTGCTGGAGAATCCACAGCATCACACCAGTAACAACACACCACTGTAGTACCACAGTCATCTGTTCATTACCCTATGAAAGACAAAGCTGAATTCCAGCCTAAACCCCAGATATACAGCCATTCAAACAACTGATTTTCTCCAATACTTTTGCCCCATAACCTGAAGCCTTTCAGGTGACACCACGTAGGCCATTAATTCTTCCCTGCACCAGCAGGAACAGCCCTAGCTTCAGCCCACACCACAGGCTGGAACACAGCTGTCTGCCTTTTGCAGTTGTATTTGCACAAATGAAAACAAAATTTAAAAAAAAAAAAAAACAAATAAACCAAAAACACCACACCGATTTGCTCACATTCATTGCTTAGGAAAAACCATGAACTGTCAGTCAGTGTTCTGCACTGGTACGAGGCAACGTGGCTGCAGTAACTGCAGCCTCACACCCAGGCGAGAGACATACGTCTGGAGGAAACATGTCATTAGCAATGTCCCTACAGCCTAACGGTACTGGAACCACCGTAAACCTGGGTATATATTGGTATTTTTGCCTCAGGAAAGAGCAAATGCACCAATTTCTTTAAGTTCAGTGCAAAAGCTTCTGAACTCGAGTCAGGCCTGGCCATTATGATGGCAGGTCTGCTCAGCAAACCCTCTGCTCTCTCCTCAGAGGTGCAGTGGTAACACAGCAGCTTGAGAGCAGCCTGGCAGCGGGGACAGGAGCTCTCACACTGCCCCGGACAGTGTAACTACAGTTTCACATTACCACCCAAGCACCAACAGACTCGGGATTTGGTGAGCGCTGGGAGCATCCTGGTAATCCTGAGTGCATTTGTCCGTTCTTTTTAGAACGCGCCTCTGGGACGCACTGGATTTCCCTAAGCCAGCTGTGCGGCTGCTGTTCTCACTGCAGACACCTCTCCAGAAGAGTCTGGCACTACAGGTGGTGAAAATAATCACAGAACACAGTCTACCACTTACCCTAAACTCAGCCACTGAGGCTGGATCAGCAGAGCTCAGGGGATCCCTTGCCCACAGACCCACTGCCAGACAAGCCATTGGCTTCCCCAGGTTTCCTCTGCCATCAAATACAGGGTATGAATAAACACAGGATGGCCAGTGGTGAGCCCAAGGCCCGGCTGCTCTGGGCTCTGCCACCCCCATTAAGGGGCTGCAAGTTTCCCAGAGCACAGGCATCACTTAGTTTGAATGAAAACAGGAATGCTTATTTTTCTAATCTATGCAGCACACCTAGGAAACGGCAATCACAAGTCAGTTAATAAGCTCGGGTAAAGCAACCAACCCATTTAGTAGTCTATTAAAAGAAAGTTTGAGTTCTGACTTAACAGTAAGACAGACTTCTGTGCATTAATGAGCTTACTAACTAAGCAGTTCAAGGTACATTAGCTGCCAGCGTTCTCATCCAGGAAGAAGCCAGGAGAGGTATTGCAGCTCCCACCCAGAGGGTGAGGGTAAATCACCAACTATAACCATTTCTGCATTCCAGAAATCAGTATGATCTTGGACAAGTGACAGCAGTTGAAGCAGGAGGGGGATTAGTCTGGCTGCTCTGGCAAAGCGGAGTTATTCAGAAAACCAGTCCTTTCAGGCTAGTGCTAGCCATTATCAAACCACAAGGCTTAAGGCTTACAACAATGTCATCACCCCGTCAGCTAATCCCAGCATCTAAGCTTTGCTTAGAGGGCTGCATTAGCCACTTTACAGGAGGCCACAGGCTGCACTTGGTTTTAAACAAGAGTAGCTGCCATCACTTCATCCTGGGGAAGACAGGCTGTATAATTTAATTAAGCGGCATACCGTGAGCTAAAGAGCTACTGAGATAAACCCATCAGTTCCAGAGAAACCGTTCCTATTTTAAACCCAATCCCATAAATCCCTATAACCAGTGGGCAGGAAGAGGAGCACGTTCAACTCCTGCCAGGCTCTCCTCCTACAGTCTACTTCTGCGTGCCATACTGCACACAGCCTGTCTCAGGAGTAACGAGAGACAAATACTGACACGGGAACACGACAAGCTCCCTTACCCTAGTAAAACAGCACAGGAACAGTGTTTAATACACCTCTCCACCTTATCTGAAAAGAATGTCTTTTTCTATCTCTACCAGTCCTTCCAAGGCAGTTTTAAACTCAGTCTGAAGCAATGTCTACTTGCTTTTCACTCTTGAGCTAGAAGCCTGAACAGTAACTTGCATTCTGTTCATCTTCCAACAGAAGAGGTTAGAGATGGGGATTACAGTTTGAGTAACAGCTTATATTCTGCAGACCAGTAATGGTCCAGGTGCCCAGACTCCTTTCTCTGCTACTACTGTAGAGCAAATAACTGCATTTCACATTCTGTGCCTCAACCTACAAGCTTTTAGCTGAGCTTCCAACCTTCAGCTGAGATCAAAATAATATATCGCTTGCTAGCAACTTTTGACTGTAGGTCATTCACTAAAGGAGAGAGGCTGACTCTGCCACACAGACCAACTATATTTTGGCACCTCAGGCTGCACTTCTGTCCATCCTCTACTTAATCCTAAAACCAGCCTTTAAATACTCTAACGGCTTTTAGTAGCATAAGCTTAGAAAAGCAGTGCGAGATGTGATGCAAAAGACAGTCTTGGCTTTATCATTTTTTTTGATGTATGGACAAGATAAGAAGAGCGTAACTAGGGTCACAGGAAGTTACTTTACAAAGCCCATTTTGTTTAGTGACTGTTCCCATTCCATAAAAAAAAAAAAAAAAAACAAAAAAACCATCAAACCAGAGTGCATTTCCAGATATCTATGCTTAGAAGAACTCAAGATGTAACCCTTCACTGCCTCAAGACTCGACTCTTCAAATGTGGGAATTGTGTTCTCTCAGTAGGAGGAAGCAGCCAGCCATAATACCCTTCACAGATCTCTCAAATTCTCTCCCTGCAAGAAAACATGGCCAGTATGCAGCCTATAGGACACCAGGTATCTTTGTCACTAGATGTCAGTAACATGGCGCTTCCCACAGAAGAGAAGTGATGCCTCCCTTCTGACAGAGAAAATATGGAAGTCAGCAGTTTGGCAGCATCTCCACAGATTAGAGACTGTCCCTCCAAGCAAAACTAGCATGAACAAGCATAGCTTTTACTATAGGAAAAAACAGCAGCCACAGCTCCAACAGCATTCAAGCAAACGTTGCCCAGCCAGACACGTGAGTCCGTATGCAGTCAGAAACCTGCAATACCCAGACTTCTGAGCCACAGAAGCCATCCAGACTCACCTATCTGGGAAAGTTCCAGGCTTGGATTTTGGCAGCCTGAGGCTAAAACTTGATAGCAGCTTTGTCATACTAAAGCAAGCAGAAAACAGATCATGGAATCACACAGCTTATGGGGAGAAGACTAGATCAAAAGCAAGTCATTTCCTAGTAGGGAGAGTAGTCAACTGCACGAGACAATAAGCAGAGGCTGCATTTCCTGCAGCTTTGCTGAATCCAAAAACCCAGCCCAGGGCAGAATAGAAGGGGAAACACATCGATAAGAGCCACTGGATAAAAGCCCACTTTAAGCCTCAGAATAAGCACAGTTCAGCATCAGCAGTGCTACGTTCTGCCTCAGCAGGTTTTCCGGGGAGGAAGGAAGGTAGAGGGTGCAAGCCATGACCGAGCTAATTCACGTCGGTATTAGCAGGACAGGCAAAGCATTTTAGGGGAAGTTCCTGCCCGATCTGACTGCCAGACCTTTGCTCGGGCTGACCCAGCACATCGGTGCGGGCCCTCCCCGAGCGTCCTCTGCCACACGGAACCCGGCTGTCCCCACCCTCGCCCGGGCAGCACCGCAGGGTTAACACCCCAGATATTTTAGGTGGAAAACTAATTAACAGAAAAAATTAATAAACCCCCTCGAACCCAAGCAACACGCGAGCGGATGAGCCAGTCTCAGTGGGGCTGGGGTCGCCCAGCACCACCCTCACAGGGGGCTGAGGAACAGCCCTCCCGGGGGAGCCCCGCTTCCCTCCCACACAGCTGCAGGGGACACCCACGCCCCTCCTCAAGGGCGGCCGGTGGGGACCTAGCCCTGCAGCAGGGCCCCTCCAGGCCTGTCAGGGCCGCGCCCCACGGTGTAGGCCCGCGGACCCCCACCCCGGCCAGCGCCGAGGGAGCCGCCACCCGCCGCAGCTCGGCCAGCGCCCGGGCGCGGCCGTGGCGCGCGCCCCATCGCAAGAGGCCGCCCAGAGAAGGGAAACGGAACGCAGGCCCCACCGGGGAGCTGGAGGACAATCCCGAGCACCTCACCTGCCGCCGCCCGCCGCCGCCGCTCGCTGCCCAGCGCCCAAGATGGCGGCCACCGCCCCCCGGTCCCTCTGCGCCCCCCCTATCACTGCAGAGCCACCTCCGCGCATGCGCCGCCCCCGCCCCGCCGCTGCGCATGCGCTACTGCGGGGAGAGGGCGGGCGGGAGATCCGCGCGCGCGCGGGGGCTGCCGGGACCTGTAGGCCCGTGGCGCGGTGCCCTCTGGGAGCTGTAGTCGGGAGCGGCGCGGCCGCCATGCCCACGCGAGGGTCGAGCGGCGGCTCCGGGCCTGGGACCTCCCCCGTCTCCGCGGCGGCCACCCGGCGCGCACAGGGGTGCCCCGGGCGGGAAGGCAGCTATTCATCCCCGTGGAGGCCCGAAGCCACCGCAGGCCCCGCACACCGAACCCCCGGGCTCGCCTACTCCCCGCACCACTGCCAGGCCCGTCCCCTGTTCTCCCACCCCTTCCCCGGCGCCCGCTGAGAAACGGGGGGCGCGGGGAGCACCGAGCACCGCGGTCAGCCCGCAGCGGGAGGCCGGGATGGCGTCTGGGCACCCCGGGACGGGCGGGCTGGAGACAGTCCCCGGTGGCGCTGGGGTCTCCGTGCGGAGCGAAAGGTGGGGGTGCAGAAAAGGAGGCTGAAATAAATAAATAAATAAAAACCCCAACACCAGGCAGGAGTCCAATAAAACTATGTTTATAAATAAAAACAAGGAGATTGGTTTTGTTTGTATAAAACCCAGCGGGCAGGGCAAGGGGATGAGCAGTGGTCGGGGGGGGCTGGGTGGCATCAGGGGCAGGGGGACAGCAGGGAGAGAGGAGAGGCGCTGGGCAGCCACAGGGGGATGAGGGGCTGCGGGGGCAATGCAGACCCCTGAGGAGCACAAGCATTTCATCTCTGGCGTATAAAAACTGCAAACAAACAGACAAGAGGCAGCAGCGCTTGCAGAGGAAGCCACGGCGACCCAGCACCGGGGGTTGAGCGTGTCCCTGCTGTACCGTGCTTGGCACCGGGCACGGGGCTGCTCCCAGACTGGGGCACGTCCCCCAAGTACCCAGAAGAGAAAGGAAAAAGGGCAGGGAGCACTGGAGCCAACAGCTCCTCTGTCCGACACATCTGCAGGCTCCCAGCTCAGAGGCCGGGGTCCAGGCTGCTGCCGCCATCACAGCCCAGAGGGAGCAGGACCGTCCCGGCTCCATCCCAGAGCATCCTCCCTCCCGGCAGAGGTGGAGGCAGACTCAGGCCCTGTGGAGGGCACACATAGGGCACCTCCACCTTTCCCCAAAGCGCAAAATCGAACCATTTGTGCCCCCCCTCGCCTATAACGCCACCCAGGCCCCTGAGGATGTCACATTGCTGAGCAGCAGCAGCATGGCAGCTGGAGGGAGATGGCCTCAGCTGCCACTGCCAGGCAGGGCACAGGCAGCAGCAGGTCGCAAGCAGAAGGGCAAAGAGCAGGATGGAGGGAGCAGAACCCTGCCCTTAAACACTCTCCCTGAGCACCCAAGGATAGGGCCCCGAGTGGCACAGGGCTGCGCAGGGACCTTCCACCGCTCTGGGATGAAGGCAGAGGGACGGCCCCAGGCCCAAGACCCATGGCCCGGGCAAGGTGAGGAGGGTTCTGCCATGGGGCAGCATCAAGACTCACACCTGGCCCAGGAGGGAGGCAAGAGGGAAATGGCAGCATCTCTCCACTCCCCAGAGGCACTGAAGCCCTGGAACATTCATGCATTAGCCAAAAGGCAACTACAACGGGATTTAAAACGCATATCTAAGGCTGGTCCCTGCTCCCCTCTCAGAGCTGTGGGAAGGGCAGGGAGTCTTCCACAAGGGGGAGGAAAGAAGCCATCTTCAGCGCCACGCGTGCCCAGCGCCCCTGGAGCTCCGTGTCCTCCTGTCGGGCCACGCCACGCTCCAGCTCTCCCCCCCATGGGCGGCAGGCTCAGAGAAAGTCAAACACCCCGTAATTCTTTGCTGCTTGATAGAAGAAACACAAAAGGATGAGAAGAAAGAAGAGATGTTTAGGGTGGAAGGACCGAGGCAGCAGCGACACACGGGCAAGCAGCACAGGGCGCTGGGACGGATGCGGATTAATGGGGTTAGCGAGGATGGCAGGAGGGAATCACCATCGGCAATACACAACTCTGGTGGCAGGATGGGCTGGCAGTGCCCAGCAGGCCTGCCAGGCCCCTCCACCCCGCTTGAGGAGGGATTAGAATCAAGGTTTAGTTCCATTTATTATTTTTTTCCCTTTTTTTTTCTTTTCGTTATCAAGACCAAAAAAAACCAAAAAAAAAACCAAAAAAATAAAAACCCAAAAAACAAGGGGTGAAGCCAAGGCTGGTCCTAGGAGACAAACGACAGGGATGGAGGGGGGAAAGGAAGGGGCAGCAGACAGACAGGGGACGGGTGCTTCACATTACATCCACAAAGAACTCACTGGGGTTGCCCATGGCCATTCGGAAGGACTGTCTACTGGCCGTCAGTTCGGGGGGCACAGAGGCCAGGTCACGGCCTGGCGGCGCCCCAGGGGGGCCCATGGCTGACGGCGGTGGAGGCATCAGCAACATGGGGGGGCTGAAGAGAGGGGGGAGGCCGGGTGGCCCGTAGGACTGCTGGCTGTGGTGGCTGCGGATGCTGTGAGCCAGGGAGTGCTGGCTGCGCTGGCTGTGCTGGCTGGCCGGCACCGAGCGCTCGCTGGCCGCACGCTCACGCCGCATGCTGCTCCTCGTGGTGTGGTCCGACTCGCTCCCGCTGCCGCCCGACTTGGACTCCCCGGTCTTCTCTCTCTCCTTCCTCCTCTCGCTGCCGCTGCGATTGGAACCGCTGCTCCGGCTCCCTGCGAAGCGCACAAGGCAGGGTTAGGTGACAGCTCAGACAAGCCAGGGAGGAAGGACGCTCCTCTGGCCCGAGGGGACCTACAGCACAGCCATCTGCCAGCACAGACCCTGCTCTCAGCCTCCTTTCCACCCTGAGTCCCACAACCCTTCTGAGATGGCTTTTGCCCTGGCCTATGCGGCCTTTCCCTGCACCTGCCCACCTGCAGGCATATTTCAGTCCTGTCCACTCACCTTCACTGTGCTGGCTGCCCGCACTGCCCCCTCCGTAGCTGTAGCCTGGGTCCGGGAAGCCGGGGTGGGGGTTGTATGGATGAGGTGGTGGATACTGATACGGGAAAGCCATAGGCCAGGGTGCAGCTCCTGGGTGGGGGAGCGGAGCCAAAGTGTCCTGATCGGAGGCACCGCTGGAGCCATCATGATCATGAAGAGACAGATTAGCCATGTCTGGAAGAAAGCAGAGAAGAGGGGTTAGCCCAAGCAGAACGACAACTACGTGTAATGAAGCAGCTCCCTGTCCACTCTTGCTGATGGACAAGGATGGGGTGCACAAGGAGATGTAAGACGTTGGCACTCTCCCGATAGTCCCTGCAACCATTTGTGCTTCCTGGCTGTGCAAGTCAGAGCTGCCACACTAATACAGAGACCAGCTCGGTGGAAAAGGACCGCATCAGAGTTACAGCTCACCCTGCCAATTACCCCAACCCTCTCATTTGAGCAGAACCCAGGTGTCTGAGCACCACCCCTCTGCCAGCACTGGAAGTTCAGAGCCTGGAGACAAAGTCAGTGAAGACTAAGACTCTACTATGGCTGCCCAGGAGAAAAGACCACAGAGTAGGTGACAGCATCATCTTCCAACTTCACCATCCAGCAGCACGACAAGGGAGCTGGGATGTTCTTTCTTGCTCTTTAACAGGGTCTTTAGAACAAGGGGCCTAGCCTGATGACAATGGTGGTGGCTTTGTCCCCACAGTGTTAGCAGGGCTCTGCAGGACCTCACCCCCCTCCACTCCCTCCCACCCACCCACACCAAGTGCCATACTTCCACAGAGGTCCCCGAAGATGTAGTAACATTGCTCCGAGAAGGTGATCTTGTTCACGGTGTGTCTGATGTAGCCAGCCTTCAGCAGATTGCTGGCATATTTGCGGGATTCACGACGGTCTGTAAAGCCCTCCACATGGTGATAGAGCCAATCCACCACATCTGAACCTGTCACCAAACACCAGGGTTAAATACAGCAACAGAGAAGGCGGCCCTTGAGGCCACACTGGAGCCAAGAGAAAGCGAGACAAAAGGCAAAAATGCCCTGCACAGCCAAAGGTTCAGTTTGCAACTCTGGCCTGGACAACAGCTTATGGTGACAGAGAGGCTGCCATGGGCATCTGCTTGGACAACAGGCCACCCGTTCCCCACTCCCTGCCCCTGCCACCGGCAGCATGGTCACTTACCAATGAAGGCATTGGGGATGGTGATCTTCAGCCACATGCGGTCACGCACCTCCAGGCCTGACTCTGGGGAGGCCATAGCTTTAACAATGGTGGCCATGTCGCTGTGGATGGACAGGTGAAAGTCATCGAGGCCTGTGGTGTGGACGAAGGGAAGGGAGGCAGAGATGAGAGGGGACAGAAAAGACAACAGGGCTACACGGAAGCATCACACACAGGAGGAATGGGCCAGGGAACAATACATCGCAGCCAGTCTGGGGGTGCATGCTGTGTAACCCCCCTTCCAGCCTTCCTGTCAGCCATGTCACTTTGTGCAAAACCTAGCCTAGAGTCTCCTTCCTTCCAACCAGTCCCAAGCAGCTGAGATCCAAAAGTTGCCAGGTGAGCCCACACAGCCCAGCAAGGGGATTCTCCACTCCTCACAAACTTAAAACAAACTCCTGGGTTTTTGCCCTGGCTCTCTAGACTTCAGGGGTCTGTACACTGCAATCATCCAAAACTTCAGAAAGCAACCAGAAGAGCCCTGGGCTCAGGCAAGGCCCTTAGCTCCCAGTTGTCTCCATCCTGCCCCATCTGCTGTCTGAGAGGAAAACTGCTGCAGGGAGAAGCCGACTCCCTATGGTCTGTTGCTCTCAGTCAGTAACCCCTGACTGCTCTGAGCCTTTCCTCTGCACCCACCATAGCTCCCAGATTACACCCAGGCTCTTTGACTCTCCTTATGTACAGGGCTGAAAAAGGTATTAATTCACCCAGCCGAAACTCCCCCTGATCCCAGCACCTGCCTGGTGAGAGCCATCTCCCCCTCAGTCCCTGGGCAAGGCAGACCTTGCCCATCCCAGCTGCTCCCAGGCAGATGTATTGCTCCCTTTACAGCACAGTGGAGGTGAGGAAGCCGTGCAGCGGGTGGAGCACGGAGGCACAAGGACTTACGTTCGGTCTCTGGGATGGAGCTGGTGATGGAGGAGCTGGTGGAAGTGATTGTGCTCATGGATGGACTCATACCGTACGCTGGGTAGGTGCCAGTCATCGCTGCTGTGTGAGACACCCAGGCTGCCGGGTCGATGGGCCGGATGGGCTCACCTGCAGTGAAGAAAGAGTCAGTCAGCAGCTATAAGAAATTATCCCCTCATCAATTCAGCCTCTGGGGAGGGACAGGGACTCAGCGCAGGCCATTCCATCCCCGGTATCTGCCGGGACTCACCCGGATCGGAGCATGGAGAGTCTGGCCCAGCCCAGATCCGCTGGGGAGCAACTGGGAGAGAAAGAAGAGAGGGAGGGTCAGCAGGAGAGGTGCAGAGGGAGAGATCCCCCTATGGCTCAAGGGGGGTTTCTCTGTCCTCTGGCGCCCCGAGCAAGTGACCTCCCTGCCCCAGTGAAACGCGTCCCCAGCGTGATGTGGGAAGGAGGGCTGGGCTTATGGGCATTTTGGCCTGGGAATTGGACACAGCAGCCTCCTAACAGGAGAGCTGTAACCCCACCAAACCCCAATTCAGTGCCATATGGAGTCACACACACAGGGGAGGAACAAGACAACAACCAAGTAAGTGCTTAAGGCAGGGCTCTCACATGAGCTGGGCACCAGCGCTAAAGGTGGGTCAGCTATCCACTTACTCCTGGGTAACGAGAAGCAGCCCCGGGGGCTGGGGTCCCAGCACTTGGCCACCGTCAGGGTGATGGGCCTGCAACAAAAAAGGCCAGAGTTAGAACAAGAGCCCAGCGGTACAAAGCCCCGCACAACGCGTGGGAGCTGTATCCTGTGAGACAGGGAGAAGCTGCCAGTACAGTGCCCTTGTCCCCCTCCAGCTATGGACTTCCTTAGTGGCATGGACAAAATTATATGACCCTGCTGAGGGTTGCTGATGACCCTAATGACACAGCATCTCCACAAAAAGGGGGCACAGACCCAAATTCACCACCATTCTGTTGGCTGCAATTCTTGCTTTGGGCATGAAAACCCAGGAATCGAAGCAACACCAAAACCCTAAGTTCTGAGCTGCTGCAGAGCCACTGGCAGACACGACTCACACCCCCCAGGCACGCACCGTACAGCTGCCCGTGGGGGTAAGGAACAACCCCAGTGCTTACCCCGGCTTGTGCACAATCTCCCTCAGCACCCGCACAGCATCATCGTTGCTCATGTTCTCAAAGTTGATGTCGTTTACCTGCAAGCAATGCAAAGAGGTGAGTTCCAGAGATGCGACCAGAGGCTGAGCTCCCCACTCAGCTCAGCAGTGACTCAGCTTCCCTCTCCCAAGCGCAGCTTCCTGGGTTTAGCCTGCCAAAGCGCACAGGGAGGCTTCTGGGTCTTTTCTTACTGCTTTCCTCAGCCCAAAGATGGAGATATGTGGGCGAGAAGTACCTGCAAAAGCATGTCTCCTGGCTCAATCCTGCCATCGGCTGCCACAGCACCACCCTTCATGATAGAGCCAATGTAAATGCCTCCATCCCCACGCTCGTTGCTCTGTCCCACAATAGAAATGCCCAGGAAGTTGTATTTCTCTGCAGGGGTGGAAAGAGAAAGAAGTAAGATACCATAAAGCAGCAGGCACAGCAGCCCTAACCTCAGACAAACCACATGCTAACGATGGCTGCTCACACCCCTGTCCCAGAGGGATGTCCTGGGACGCAGAGGAACCCTCGAGAGATCAGTGCTTCAAGACAAGCCACTCTCCTACAGAACCCATCCCCTCACTCCTCCCCACATGTGTTCTCTGTGCCCCCTCCCCAGTTCCCTCTCCACTGCCCGGTCTCACTCAGAAGGACTGTAGGCTCCACGCACACCTCCCACTCACCCATGTTCAGCGTGACTGTGATGATGTTCAGGGACATGGTGGAGTCTGTGATGCTGCTGAAGGACGATGACTGCAACATAAGGAACGTGAGATGTCCTCCTGTGCCTCAGCAACATTCCCAGCCCCAGCTCCCTCCACTTGTGCTCCCCGTGGCACCACAGCCACAACCCACAACTCCAGCCTTATGTTGGGAGCTTTGCAGAGCCACAGGGCATCAGCCACTGTCCTTACCACCTCTCCACAGCCAGGACAAGGTCTGTGGTGTCCCAGCTCTTGAGGCTACATTGGCTTGGGAAGGGTTTCACAGAATCATAGAATGGTTAGAGTTGGAAAGGACCTTAAAGATCATCAGGTTCCAACCACCCTGCCCTGGGCAGGGACATCTCCCACTAGATCAGGTTGTCTCAAAGCCCCATCCAGCCTGGCCTTGAACACTTCCAGAGATGGGGCATCCACAGCTTCCCTGGACAACGTGTTCCAGTGCCTCACTATCCTCACAGTAAAGAATTTCTTTCTAATATCTAATCTAAATCTCCCCTCTTCCAATTTACAACCATTACCCCTTGTTCTATCGCTATACTTCCTGACAAAAAGTCCCTCTCCAGCTCTCCTGTAGGCTCCCTTCAGATACTGGAAGGGATTTACAGGACTTTATGAAGTCTCAGCACTTGGATGCCACCCATCTCCAGCTGCGCCCACACTGCCAAATCCCTGCTCAGCCCTGGAGCACAGTGTGGGGAGACCCACCAGGCAGCCCACCCTGCCCTCCCCAGGACACCCAGCCCCTGGGTACCCGCTCAATGCGTGGAGCCTTCTGTTTCCGCCGGCGTCGCTTGTGCCTCCTCATTAGACGGGAAGCACTGCTTTGCTCTGTCGAACTGCTAAACCTAGAGGCAAAAACCAGGGTCAGCTCTGCTGTTGCCACGGTAGTGGCTCTGGCAGCAAGGGAGCCAGAGAAATTGTCCAGGGAATAGAGGATGGCAGGGGCAGAACATGTACGTGGGGCACAGACAACAGCAGAGGGGGCAGCTGGCTGAGACCTGAGACAAGCAGGTCTGAGCACGGACACTGGAGCCCTGCAAAGGCATCTCTCTGTGCGGGGAGGCAGGGGGAAGCCTCCAAGACCTAAGCTCTCCTACCTGCTGGTGGAATCATCTTCATCCGAATCGAAGAAGCTGGTGGTCTCCAGCTCACTGCTCATGAGTGTGGAGGAGCTCTCGTACCCGCCCAGGTCTCGGCGTCGCTCTCCCTTCACTGTTCCATTCACCCTGGGTGCTATGAAAAGACAAGACTCAATGTGCTTGAGACAGGCCACAAGGAAACAACCCCTTCCCCTATGGCAGGGCTCATGGCAACCTTCTCAGAACGAATCTGGCCACCAAGTAATCCCATCTAGAGCCAGCCAGCTCTGAGTCCACCCTGGGATCAGATCCATCTTCTGTGGAACCATCTTCCATCCTCTTCTATCACTAGAGGATGGAGAAGAGGCTGACAGGCCATTGCTAAACCCGTGGAAGATCCACAGCTGGTTCCTTGGCAGAGCAAGGAGCAGCATGGAGTGGCAAGGCTACAGCACACTCTGCTCTTCAACTAAGGACTGAGGCACTGCTGCCTCCTGCTCTCCAAGCTTCTACAGGAGACATCTCCTTTGCCCCAAAGGTTTCAACACCAAGCTCTGATGCAACAGAGGTGTCAGATCCTGCCTCCAACATGGGTCTATAGCCTCGGATCACTGAACAGCCCTTCTAAGCTGGGAAGGTTCTGCAGAGCGGAGACAGCTGCCCCATGTCTGGAGCTGGTGCCCCCATGGTGCCACAGCCCTGCCCTGCAGAGCTCTTGCCACATTACTGACACTCACCATGCTCAGGCCCATCCTTCCGACGGGGTCGTTCCCTTTGCGATGACACCACCGAGTCTGTCTCTGTCTCGTTGTCCAGGTTTTCCCGACTCCCCCCAGTGTTAGGGCTGCAATGAGATAAAAAAAGCAAATATGTCCACGGGGAACAACTTAAGCAGGCTCTCTCGGCCTCTGTGCTGGCTGGCACAAGCCTCCAGCCATCAGCTCTCTCCTTGAGGGACAGGAGCAGAGAGGGTGGGGAACAACCACAGCATATCTGTGAGTGCAGAGCAAGGGATCAGGAGAAGCTGTGCCAGCTCTTTGCCAGCTTCCCCGCAGTATTTCCAACACACTCTTGCTTGTGGAATAACGCAGCTCCACTTCGAATCTGCTCCCAGCCCCATCCTCCTCCCCTCAAGCTGGCTGTGATCGCTGCCAATTTGGGCAAGAGTGTTCAGCCCCTGCTCTTTACAGCAAAGTTACGGTGGGTCCCTCAGAAACCAGGATAGGTTTCCAGATAACTTACTGGAAGGAGGGGGGCCTGGAGTCTCCGATTCCTCCTGTGCGCTCCATGGAGGGTGGCAGCTCTGTCTGGTTATCGGCACAGACCGAGCCAGCATCCGAATGTGAACCCTCTGCAGACACCAGCTGGAGGGATGAGAGACAGAAAATGAAATGGATGAGGACTGGGAACACACTTACGAGTGGCCAAATGAGCTGGCCAGAAGCCTGCCTGGCCCAGGACCTCGTCTATGACAGTGGACAACAGCAGATGCCCAGGAGCAGGTATGGAACAGGCCAAGCATGTAATAACACTCCCCCTCAGCACCTGCCCAGACGCTGTTTTTATGCTCATATGTTTTTATGGCTCAGGTATACCTGACCCAGTGGTGAAGCTGGGGTTGCCAACAGCCCTGACACCATCTGCAAGCCCACAGTGGGCAATTCTTACACTCGGGTAACCTTCGGCACACGTGCTGTAGCAAGGAGTAAATTCCCCTAGTTCTACTTGCATTGGAAGAGGCAGCCACCAGTCACTCCTTTTCTTGACTTCACTAGCCTCCACGCCTCTGCTTCAATCTATGGGACCCAGCAGGACTTTCACCTTCCCAGCCCATGGGAGATGAGGGTAACGGAGCTCAGGGCTGAGGGTGGCTCCAACATGCTCTTTTTCTGGCTTCCACATGTACTTTGCAAACTTCCAGGTTGTGCTTGGGCACAACCTCCAGCCAACCTCTGAGAGGCTCAACAGCTTCCCCAGCACAGAAATTTAGGAAAGGGTCAAACTCCAGGAAATCTTTATACGAGCCCTGCTTTGGGGCAGCCCAGACACCCCTGCATCTGTGCCTCCAGCCCTGAGATAAACCACCAATTTCAGGGCTCAGGGAACAAGGTGAAGCCTCTCCCAGGAGTAACAGGCTCACCAGTGGGACAAAAGAGAGGATGGCTCAAATGAGCTCAATGGAAAGCGGTTTCCCCAATATTGCTCCCTATCCAGGCTTGCGCTCTCCCCACTTTCCAGCTGCACTGAGCAGGGCTAACTCCAACAGGGCTGGGCAGGAAAGCAACAAAAAGCCCTTTCCTTTCAAGAGACATTCGGGAACCCCCAAAGCAGAGGTGACAGAACGGAGCCCACAACCTTGGCCAGGGACAGGCCAGAGCTCACGAGCGAGGGAAGATCAATGTCTGTCTTTAGGGACCTTCCAATGTGCTTTTCCCATCTGCTTACGCCTGTCCCCCGAATAGCACAGGCAAGCAGGGGGTGGCCCTCCCTGGTGTCAGGGAGAAACCACAGGTTCCCACCCCAGACAAAACAGGCTGGGGGTCAGCCTGGAGCCCGGGGAGGGGACAGGACAGGGTCTTTGGGCTTCAACCAGCTGCCAAGCCACCAGCCATCACAGGAGAGGTCTGATCCAACAGAGGCGAGGGATGTCCCACTGTGGGTCAGTACAGAGGGATCATGACACACGGGCTGGAAATGAGCTGATAGCAGTGCCCAAACCACAACACCCAGTGTAAAGGCAGAGACAGCTCTGCTGCATACTGGTGAGGAGACCACATCCGCATGGAGGCAGGAGCAGATACCTGTTTACACAGGTCTTGAGCGCTTCCCAGCATCACTGATGAGACACAGATCCATGCCCTGCCCACCTTTGAGAACTGGGGAAACCATGATAAAGGGGATGCTGAGCCTCACAGATCATCATTAGGGCAGGGTGTCCTGGTCTGAGTGACACAGGACTAATTTATCTTTCAGTCATTTTACTTTTCAGTAAGGTCTCTTCTAACACTTGGAAAAACTGCATTTTAGAAGATTATAGTGTCTGAATTTGCAAAAATATTTACATTATAGCCAGCTCTGGTGAGCAGGTTTCAAGGTCTCAGTGTTTTCAAGCCCTGCCAGGTGCAGGGACGAGAAGGACCAAGACGTGGGCACTTGACCCACGCTGCCAGTGGGGTTATTTCATACCATGAACATCACATTCAATATAAATTAGAAAGTTTGATGA
>JAOXJM010000052.1:118501-136676 GCA_026413425.1 Tringa solitaria | reverse complement strand
CCTATTCCAATGCCTGACCACTCTTTCTGTGAAAAACTCTTTCCTAATGTTCAGTTTAAATTATGAAATTAGGGTTTGGGGGAAAAGAATCCAACAGAAAAAGAACAAAAGAATGTGAAGCTAGGGGAAATTACGTTTGAAAAAGAAGTAGCTTATAAGTAACTAAACACACAGAGATGGGATCCCATCAACAGCTCGGAAGGGTCCCCGGGTCAGTCCCCAGCTCAAGGAGGACGGAAGCGGAGGCAAGTGAGGCGCACGGAGATGTGACCCGTTGCCCAGGCTGCCTGGCCACCGCCACGGAGCCAGAGCATGCCAGGGCTGGAGCCACAGCACCCTGTGCTGCCAGCTGCCAAACCGCCACGGAACGCAGGACAGCGAGACTTACCAGCACTCGCAAGGCATCGGCCAGAGGCAAGTGATCAGCGCTGGAGGAGCAAAGCCCAGGAGCAGGCTCACTCCTCCCTGCCAGCCGCACGTTCCTCCAGCGTCACCACGCTCCGCAAAGGGCTGTCTCTCTGGGAGAAAGGCAGCATGTGGTCATGTCTCTGCTGGCACCCACAGTCCCTGCCCAAACCACAGGGCCAGCAAAGGACCTGAACGCACGCTACCCATCCCCAGAAGGCACAGATGAGGAGGCCACGTTCCAAGCAGCCTAATCCACTCCCAGGATGTGCCTTAATTCCCCTTGCACAGATGGAAAAGCAGGAAAAAGTAGGAAAGAAGCAGTGAGGATGGATTAAAGCCCTGCTGGTTTGATGTTTCTCCAGCATGCCCCATGCCATCCTCTGCCCAAGGTTGCTGCAGCCCCAGGCAGTGTCAAATGCAGGCAGCCTTCCCCAGGACCTGTCCCCCTTGGCAACCACTCCAATCCTGCCCAGTGCCAGCGAGTTGCCATCTCCCCACTTCCAAGCACACACACGCCCTGGCCTGGCCGCACCAGCATCCATTCACACTGTCGCCAGCAGCCTGGACTCCATCCAGTTCCTAGAGAGAGCTTCAGGCAGAGCCAGTTTCCAGCGCTGCCTGCTCGGGGACACAGAGCCCTGCCTGCGGGTGACAGGACGGGGCAATACCCTCGCAGGGTCAAGGTGACCAACCGCCAAGCACAAACCAACTGTTCCACTGTCAGCGGGGACAGAGGAAACCCAGCCCCGAGACCCCTGACTGCCCTCAGCTGCAATGTCCGACAGAGAACAAGGCCCCTCTGTCCCGGAGCCGGTCCCTCCTCACTCTGGTCACCCCAGGGCTGCCCCAGACGTCCCGGGGGTCAGCTCCACCCCACCGCAGCCTTCTCTCTCCTTCCTCAGCTACTGCACTATTTATCACCTAGATGCCAGAGCACAATGGGTTATATATTTAGACCGTGCAGAGTAAAAACTGATAGTGCTGGAGTCGGGCACATGCCGAGCAAGAATAACTGCAGTCCCGCTCACGGCTGTCACCCCGTGCACCCTCCCGGCTCTTCGTGCCCTGCATTCCTTCCCGAGCCTTCCTCCCCCCTCTCACCACCCTCTCCAGCTCGCTCTCCTCACACCAGCGAGACAATGAAGTCACTCTCCTCACTCACAGCGGCGAGGCCGCAGAAGGCAGCAGCCGAGCAGCCTCTGGGGGAGCTGTGAGCGGTGCCACGTCTCTGCTCCCGGGGCTCGGGGGGGGCCACAGGATGGGGGTGTGCGGGGAGGGAAAGCCATCCCCGGGAAATATTAGGAAGAGCCGCCAGCTGATGGAGTCTGAGCTCGGAATCCCCAAAGAGCAGGCCCAGAAGGAGCACAGGCTCTTTCCGTTCTCTAAAAGCCTTTCCTTTTGGCAGGAGCCACCACAGCCCAGGGAAAACATCTGCCCAAGGCTGCTTTCAAAGGGACTGCTTTTAGTTTTACCGTCCACCGGGGCAGCCCGGCTTCAGATGTCCCCCCGTTTAAAGTCCTGCTGGGGACCGGGAGTGGCGGCCAGGGAGAGCCCTCAGCGACCCTTGCCCAGGGGAGCGGGGTCCGGCCCCTCGGCTCTGCCTGGAGTCGCCCAGCAGAACGGCCACTCGCCGGCCCCGGGGCTGCCCCACAGCCACTGCCGAGCCACAGGCTCACGGCCGGGCCCGCAGGCCCAGCGCCCCGGCCCCATCTGCCTCGGACCTTGCAACAAAGGGATCTGCGGGAGGGAGGAGGGAGGTTACAGGGGAGGCAGGCGAGTGGGCGGATGATTCAGCCGCCATCCCCAGCCGCACGGGGCCAAGCCGGGGGCGAGGAGGAGGAGGGGACGGGGTGTGCGGAGGGGCTGCCAGCGCCGACACAAGCGGCACATCTGCTCTATGCAGCCGGGGAAGGGGCAGGCGCAGCCCCGGCGGCAGGGAGGGAACCCGGCTCCATCCCGGCTTCTCCGGCAGAGCCTCTCCCCCGGCTCGCCAGGGACAGGCAGACGCTGCCTTCTCCGGGGAGCCCCAGCCCGGCTCAGGAAATTAGAGGGTATTTTATATCACAGAGTCACGTCCAAGGAATGAAGGGAAAGCAGGGAACAAGGGAGCGTGCAGAGGAGAGAAAGGCGGCCATAAACCCCAGGGTTCGGATTGCCCAGGCCGCACAGCTGCCCCCCTCCACCTCCTGCTCCCCCCGAGCCCCCTGCCGCGATGGGCCACGCACACAGGGGAGTTTGGGGGGTCTGAGCTCCAGCCAGCTCTTGTCTCTCCTAACCACAGCAGGGTCCCAGAGAGGAACCGGGATGGAGTAACGCCAGCCCTGGAAAGAAGAAATCCAAAAGACACTGACAAAGGCTGCGGCAGGAGGATCTGAGCCGCGGATGCAGCTGGAGCTCAGCAGCCACTGCCGCTCATCTCCGGCAGCCCCGCTCCCCAAATCATCTGCCCAAGGGCTCGCAACAGGGAGGAGACTCAGGGAGATGCAACCACGGGAGGTGGCGGTGATCAGAAAAGCTGAATCTGGAGTTGGGGGGGGTGTCAATACTGAGAAGGGAGGCAAGGGGAGGGGATCCCTCAAGCCTGTCAGACAGCTCAGTGGCCAGGATGAAAGAGTCTTAGGAGGGGAGGTGCAGATATAGGGGAGACAATTAAGCAGTGACAACTTCACACTACAAAGATGAAAAGCTAGTAGAGCAGATAAAAAAAAAAAAAAATCTTTTCCTTCATTTAGCTCAACTATTGTGAGGAAAGACCTTCACAAAACAGCACCAATTTTTCCATCATCGCAAAGCCCAGAAATTCAATGCTAAACTTTTATCGCCTATTACACCCCCCCCAAAAAGTATACAGATTAGGTAGGTCACTCCTCTGACCTTAACAGCCCCCATCTCCTACAGCCCACAGAACCACGAAAACCAGAAAAAAACAGAAACAAACCAAACAAAAACTATCAGGAGGTGTTTCTACCCAATACCACAAGCTTCAGGGATTTACAAACCAGAAATGTGATCTCATTTTCAAGACCTTCAGTACACACCCCTTAGGGCAGGGATGTCTTGTCTCCAAACGATTGTACAGATTAATAACGCTGCACAACAAAAGAGAGCACCTTCATGTGCTACTATCCAAAATCTGAGCATCTCCTGCCTCTGGAGCAAAACCCTCCTCCCTTCTGCAAGACCAAAATGCTGGCGCTGTAGGGATGAGCTCTGCGGCCATTTCACCAGAAAAGAAAATCGGACAGAGCAATTCTCCAACAGAGCTGGGATTGTGGATGGGAAATACTTGCCTATTAGACTAAGCCCAGACGTGACACGTGTGTTTCCTGTGGGGATGCGATTCCCCCACAGGCCCAACCAAAGAGCACACGTGTATTGGCAAGACCTTGGGCTTCACAGGCAAGCAGTGTACGTCAAACAGAATTAGAGGATTTGAGCTGTCTCTGTAAGCCAGGGCATTCTTTGGGTCTTCCCCACTGTATTTTTACCTCCTGTGTCAGGAGGAGCGGGTGCAAACTGCACAGTGCACTGGGACAAGAAGGCCTCTCTGAGCATAAACACTCTCACATTTAATTTCCCTCCTGAACCCCAGGAGAAGGTATTCTCCACTGCTCCTCTGCTGTAGCACAGGGTAAGAAGGGACACATAGATTGGTGGGGGTTTAGCTCTGCTCGACCCTCACCTCAGAGGAGCTGCTGTGCCCTCATCTGTCCTACAACCCCTATGAATGTGAGCTCCCCTGCAGCACTGTCTTAAGCTGGGGTGTTTTTAAGAATCAAGAAGCACAAGCCAGCTGTCCTGCTCACACAAGACGACAGCTCTGCATTCGAGCAGGAGAGGCCACCTCGGCTCTCCTGATATATCACGGGAGCTTTGCAAGGATTCCCCAGAGAGCAGGTCACTCCATTTCAAGCTATTACTCCCTCTCCTCAAGGAGCAGGGACATCATGCCCATGAGCAAATTCACAGGAACAGCCTCTTTCATCTTTAGGCTGTATCTCTACAGCCTCCCTCAACTGCCCTCATGGCTGCTGCCCCACAGCACACACACCCCCACGCCACCAGACCACTCCACCAGACACACACCAGGAAAAGTGCAGCCCTCCATTCAGGGGGCGCTTGGCTCCGTCCGGGCCCGTGCTCAGCCCTGCAGACATCACCGGGTGGGAGATGACAGAGGACAGGCCTCCTGCCTGTCTAGTCCAAAGACTGGAAAAGGAATGGCATTTCAGAACAAGCCGCCCGGCCTCGCAGGCCTGCCCAGGAGCAGCACTTATCAAAGCACAGCTACAGACTCTGATTTCGTCCCAGCTCTCGCAGTGACCATCTGGCTGCAAACAGCCCCGACAGGCCCGGCCGCCACCAAGGAGGAGGCTGCACGGGGGCTGCAGCAGGCACCTACACGCTCATTAATCCTGCCCTGCCCCAGCGATGCTTCCCAGCCCCAGAAGGACATTTACAGACATCATCAAAGGAAGCATCCTCCAGGCCCCTGAAGGTTCAGTGACACTTTCAGGCTCTTTGAATTGGAAATCAGGACAAACGGAAACTCCCAGCAAAAGCCCAGCCAGGATCTTCACCCTGGTAGCTCAGTTTCAGTTCCTGAACAGCTCTAAGAGCTTTCATGGCCCAACACAATGATAAAAATACAAGGAGTCATCATGAGAAAGGAAGATTTGAGGTAAATGTCTGCAGAAACAACGTCAGGGAAACGAGATATCCACAGACATAGCAGTGACCAAAAGCTGGCCTTGTATTCAAGGTCGGATAGGAAACGGGCCCAAAGAGGTCTCAGCTGAATGGATACACGCACATAAGACAGGGTAAAATCCCAGTGCAGTTGCTATGGTCCACATTAACACTGAGAGACAGCGAGTGAAGAAGAGGATGCTTGGTCTGCAGTGACAGTCGGCTCCCTTTGGGTACGGACAGTGGGAAGAGCCCACAGAGAGCTGCAACAGAGAGTGAGGGACAGTGCAGAGGTGGAACATGGGCTCACCCAGCTACCGCAGGCAGCAAAACGTAAAGGGCACAACAACATCTTACAAAGAACTTTGTGGAAGAGGTGCCTGGGCCCCAGAATTCCAAGCAATTCTCACCCGCCCCTCTCTAAGCTGGCTAGAAAAGCAACAGGCTCCCTGACGCTCAGCACTGAGGACTTCATGCCGGTTAAGACAACAGCAAGGAGCTGTAAAAGGCTCTGAGGATTGCTGGGAGGACACCGGCACATAGGCAAGGGGAAAGGGAGAGGGGCACGGTGTCCGGGAAGGCTCTGCACACCCCACGAGGAAGGTGGGACCAGGCCTGCCTTTTCTGGCCCTCAGTTGAGGGACGCCAAGCCAGTCCTGCTTTTTTTTTAACAGCAGGCAAGGCTCCTGCCAAGAAAGCGCTGCTGCTGTGGAATGTGCTGGGCCAGCAGTACAGCTCATTCCTGGAAAAGCATCAACTCAGCGGGAGAGCAAGGAGAGGGGAAGAGGGGGAAAACGGGAAGAGGGGGAGGGTGGGAAACAAAGTCTGAAAGCTTGGACTTCCACACCTGAGCAAGCAGGGAGCTACCACAGAGCAGTCTGCTCGCCAGCACCCCCTTGTCTGGGCTACCAGCACAGCAGCCTGGCCAGCACCAGCCCTCTGCTTTGGAAGCACCCTTCTGCTGGCCCAGACACCTCCAGAGCAGGTCTGGGGAGACAAAGACCCAGGCAGATGTCTGTGGGGAGAGGGGTGAGGTCTGCTTCCCCCATCATACCAACAATTAATTTGTATATAATGACAGATCTACACCAGGAGACGGCAAAGCAGCCTCCATACGTGTCCTGCCCTTGAGACACTGACCAGATCACGCTACTCTCCCTGCACAGCTTTGCAAGAGTCTCTCAAGGAAACCAGCCCAACCTCCTACCCAGTGGGAAGGGGCCTTGAAGGATAACAGGCTCTAGATGACTGCACCTACTCTTCTCATCCAGCTGGGCTACCATCAGCAACATTCCTGCTAACTGGGTCTGTAAGAGAACCCCTAAAAAAACAACAGGGAGTTAATAAAGCTCAAAACTAAGTTCCACCACAAAACGTTTGCCAAAGACAATGAGAAGGAATCATGCAAAGAAGAGCCTTTCAGAGCCACAACAGCTGCATGGTGGAAAGGAAAGAACTTTATCCCCAATCCCAGGCTATTGCAGCACTCTGGAAAAAAGGGGAAAACAGTGATCCTACATCCCTCTGGTCTCAAGATGCAGCAGACAGCAGGAAGCATCTGACCACTCACAAGAACCATTTCTGACCATCACTAGGACAGGGACACGTGTTCTTCTTCTTCCTCACCTTTGGGCCCTGGATAGTTTTTGGCGCAACCTGACCTATTTGCTTCACTCTCAGAAAATGTCAGCAAGCCAGGTAGAACCTGGAGAAAACCAATGGTTGAAACAATCAGCTCCTACGCAGGTCTGCTGGTAGACAAACCCAGCCAAAGACTGAGGAAGGCTGTTTCACCTCGTCTCCTGCTTTTGATGGTGTCAGTGCAGGGGATGGCACAAGAAGTCCCCTGAGCACATTTTAGTAGCCTTTTATATACTTCATTTATTTCAGCTAATACCAGTCATCTTCACCAAACTTCTTTCAAGACACAGGGCCAAACCCTTGAACACCACAAGAAGCAATGTCCTACCAAGTATCCTTTACCAGGCCAGCCAAGCTTGCCCTCCAGCCATCACTCAGCAAACAAGCAAATACAACTGCTGGAAGAAGAGACGAGAAAGATGCTGCAGTCCTCACCAAACCAAGCACGTGCTGGTACACAACTGACTCAACTAGAGGTCCAGAAAGCGGATGAGAGCCATAAAGCAGCAGCCAATCAATTACTGTAAATTAAAAGGAATCCGATTAGCCAAGAAGCAGGGGAAATGTGAGCTGTCTCGACCATGCTGCTGATTTACTCTCAGCAACAAAAACACCCACTTCTTTTTCCTTCCTTTACGAAAGGTCTCCTGACTCCTCCTGACACCTTATGGATGGTCGTCTGGACAAAGCAATATGATGGTAAGGAGACCATCACCTGCCTTGGGCTCCTCCAAAGGAGTGTGACAGGATGCAGACCACGGTCTTGACCTGAAGAGAAAGTATTTTCTGCAAGCAGCCAGGCTTTTCTGTTTCAGCTGCCTGGCTACAAGCAATGACTGGCATTAGTCCGTAGTCTGCGTGAGGTGCCACATACAGAACCGAGTCCAGATCCTCCCAGGATTCACCTCTGCATCAGGGCTCAGCAGCCTTTCCAACAAGAATGTAATTTTCCCCATGATTTAGAAGAGGCTGGTGCTGTGGATTACTACAGCAACATACCCCACGTCTGCAGGACCAAGTCCAACTCAGAGCTGCTGCTTTTCCCTGACACTGTGAACTGCCACATACCATTGAAAACCTTCCCACCTGCCATCTCCAACAACTGCGCCCAAGGCTGGATAATGATCAGTGACCTCCAGAAGTCAGTATCACACGTGACATGAAACGTTCCTCTTGTGGAAGGTCTCAGAACCACAGCTGCCAACTCCCAAGTCCTTCAAGGATAAAGAAGGGCAGCGGGAGGCAGCACAACCTGCCTGCAGTCTGTAAATATCCCATTAACTCAGTAACTGGTCACTCTACACATTAATTATTCCCAACACCAGCCCAGAAAGACTTGTCACACATTATTACTCCAATAGGACAGTTTCCCATGTCTGCAAAATCTGCTGATAAGTCAAGCCCACCTGAGCACAGGCACCAACCACACCAAAGTAACATCCTGTGAAGGCATCAAAAGATTTTCAAAGCGTCCCACGCTGCCAGTATCAGCACACCAAAAACGATTGCTGCAATAGGCTGCCATGTTCCTGTGGGGGGAACCAGCCGTACAGACAGAGCTGGGCGAGCCAGACCCAGCTCAGACACATTACACCCAACGCGCACAACCCGTAGAAATGTTTCATACCCCTGCAGTAGGTCGGAGCTGCCCCAAGGAAACCCAGACAGAGTGTACCCTGAGCTGAAGTAGATGCTGCCACCCTGAGCCTCCTCTGCCGTTCCCAGGATGCCTGGGCAGGGAATAATCTGAAGAGTTTTCCCAAATTAACCTGCCTTCTGGCCACAGCTGAAACAAAACATTTTCACTCCAGAAGCAAAAATCCATCTCACAGGAACCCCTTCAGGACCTAAAGGTGCATTTACCAGCTCTGGCTTGAGGACAATGGGGAGGTCTGCAATAGGGGACTCAGCTGTGCAGCTACATCCTAGAAAATCCACCCTCCTCAGAGATACAAAACCCAGTAAGAAAAAATTCAAATTAACGCTGTGCAATGGCAAAAATTCCTGCAATAAGGCCGTATATGGGCTTCCAGTACAGCACAGCCTCAGCTGGGCCCACAGGCAAGTCTCTGTGAATGGCACCAAAATACTGGTTGAACCAGGCAGGGCTGAATGAACTGGGACAGCTCATTAGCCGTATGCAAACAGAAATACAGAGTTTGCATATCCATCACAGCTTCCGAAAAAAACTTCGGTTTTAGAAGCTGCTTCACCCTGGGGGCAACCCAGCAGGCTCCTTCTCCTGCCCCTGCCCTGCTGGTCCTGGCCACAAAGCCAGGTTTGTCACCGCTCTTCTGACACCCCTCTGGTTGTCAACAGCATCAGCGTGGCACAGCACAGCGTATGGGGGACAAACAATGTGCTTGAAGATGGTGAGACACCAAAAGTCCACAAATCTTCAGCAGGACAGAATATGTCAGAGCAATGCTGAGGGAAAAAAGTGAAGCCCAGCGAGTGGTCAGGCCAATGTGCTAGTACCGGCTTCCCTACTATGATAATCCATGCTGAGCCAGAGCTTCCAAAACACAGAACCCTCTGGAAGACCCTCAGTGTCCTCAGAACCTGCCTGTACATGGCAGGAGCTGCCAGCCATCAGAAAACAGGGAAAAGCCTGCAGCCTCTGGTACCCAGACCCTGAATTCCCAGCAGATCACAGAGACAGCTGCCAGCAATCAGAGGGGCCACGTAGCAAATAAATTCCTCTGCAAACCCTAGGGGTAGGTCAAAAACCATCAGAGGAAAGACCTTCCCACACAGCAGCCAGTGCCAGCTCTCCCAGAAACAGATCTCTGCTCCAAGTCCTGTGAAGAAGCCTTCCCCCTCTTGGCTCACATTCTCAGCCAGGACCAGAAGGACGGACTCCCACTGCAGCGATTCAGTCTCCACTTGCTGTATCTTCTTTTCCTCCAATTCTCGCAAGATAGAAAATTATAGCCAACAAGACACAGGGACAGATGCCCCAGTGAGGGGATAACCAACAGGGAGGACCTAGTGGAGCCGGGTTCCCAAATGCTGCTTCTGCCACCTTCGATAGCTAGCTGTGACTGGAAAAACAATGCCTCTGGCAGGTCTCCTTTAATAAATAACTGACACCACCATCACAGCAGCCCCAGCCCTCCACCATGACACAGGATTACAGAGCACAGGAAGGTCAGCACCAGGCATCTCTGCCTGCCAAAGCCTCTGGAGAATTCCAGCCCATTCCTGGATGGGCTCAGTATTTGTGTGACAGGAGCAACAACACAGCAATGGAAACAACTGAAACCAAGAGCTTCAGAGCAGGGACTCAGGGAGATACAATATTTCAGCTCTGCAAGCTAATGCAGCCCTTAGAGACAATGATATTCATGGCCCAAGAGCTCACACACTCTCCTAAGGCCACCACAGTGTTACATAGATAAGCATACAGACAAAGCAGAAAAAGTCACAGAGATAAGACTAATTCCCAGATTTGCACCTTACTTCAATGCCATCCAAAAATTTCCAACGACAGTCACCAGCAGGATCAAGTTTTACTTAACTTGCCAGCTGCTGCCTAACAAGCCAGCACCACTGGGACAAACACTAACACGGCCACATGGTGCCACATCCCCCTTCTGGAAAGCCATCCATCCAGCACGGGTCAGAAGGACAGGCTCTGAATAACAAACAAGGGATGGAGAGTGGAGAAAATCAATAGGAAACACCAAAAACACACAGCCCTGCCGGCTGCCTCATCAGATGTGGAACAGCACGATGCAAAGCTGGAGCGACAACATGAAGGCAATTTCCTGCAGGCGCAGTCTCTGCCGTACTCTGCAAGCCCAGTTCTCCTTCATCGGCCTCTACGCAGATCAAATATCCCAAACCACAACACTGTTATATCTATTTGGGCGCAGTGAAGGGTGGAGGAGCAGCACTTCATTACAGCAGACACGCTCAGCTTAGAACAGTTCAGCAACTGCCATGCAGACATGCAGGAGGCTTCCCACCACTTAAAGTGCCAATGAGCTTAAAAAGGATTTGAGGAATTTTAACTATGCTCCCTACACCTCTACATATACAGCCTTCAGGTCTTGGTGGATGGCCTGATGCCCACCCTGAGAGAAGACCAAAGCCAAACACATCTGTGCAGCAGAAAAACTCCGGGGGAAACCAGATTTTCTTTGCTTACACTCAAGGCGCCCCTCTTCCTGAGCATCCCCAAACACGTGGTGGTGGGTAACCACCTCCACCTTCAAGAGTTCAGGCCACACGGCTGCAGGCCGAGATGTCTCTGCCTGCTGGGAGACCAGGCGAGGACACCGCAGGTGAAGGAGGTTAGGAGCATGCTGGAGAAGTGAGACTCACTGAAGGCTCAGTGCTCCCAGCGCACAGGCCTCAGGCTCGTGGGCCATCTGCCTCCATCCCTACAAGCCAGCACCTTCCCTCACAGAGCCCATCACGACACACTGCCACCCCAGCTGCCCATCCTGCTCCCACCAGAGCCATGCAGGTACCTGCTCTGCTGGTGAGCCAACATCTGGGACTTGGGAACAGCCAAGTTATAGAAGGAACTCTCAGAAGTTGTATTTCAGCAGGAACCAAAAGACTGAGCAGCAGGGCCACCCCTACCATCCCATAACAACGAACAACGCTCAGGTCACGACTCAGATTATGGTGGTTTGTGAGCCATTTCTAATAGTGTTTGGCCTTGACCTCAGAAACAGAACCACGCTGGAGCACTGCTGCCCCACAGTCAGTCAAGGCATACAGATTTACTTTGCGGCAATTTCCAAGATGTCGAGGTAGGTTTGTGCTCTGTGCAGGACTTTGGAGAACCAGAGGCCTCCAGATAATTTCAAAACACAGAATTGCATCAAAACAGCTGCATTCTCATGGACAGGCAAACGTTTCTTGACCTTTCTTTCTCTTTTTTTCCAGAGATGACAAGAGAGGCTTAAAATTAAGAAACATTCCCATCAAAAACATAATTGAAAACAATACCGCTCCAAGAAAAATGTTGGCTTCAACATAACACCATATTTTGGGAGAAAATACATTCAGTCAAAAAAAACTAAAATTCTGACCAGCTCTAGCTGCAAACAAGTTCAATAGCTGTTGTAAAGCTTTATTGTTTGCATAGTACAGACAAGGCCTTAGGGAGATTGGTCTGCAGCCCAAATTGGCCAACTTGGCTTTCCGAACGCCAGCCCTGGGCAAAGAAACCAGGCTCTGACTGCCATCCAATGTGGCCTTCAGAGCACAGCTCCGACCACAACAGACAGAGTCGGGAATAGCTGGGTCCGAATAGCAGGACACACACTGCCAGGCGCAGACAATATACCCAGGGAAGGAGAGAGTGCCATCAGCAAACCCCCTCCATCCGCACACCCCCCCACACTAAGAAACAGCCTCCAGCAGCAGCTACAGCCAGGACCAGCCCCAGCGTCGATGGGTCAGCCCCGGCATGGGCAGCCTTACAGGAACTCCCCACCACAAGCGCAGACAGTGGTTAGCAGCTCTCTGCCAAAGCCTCGGCAGCACTGGAGAGAGAGGCACAGGCTGCAGGAACCCACAGGCAAAACGTCCAAAAAATAACCCCCAGTGGAACTCAGCTAGCTGGGGCAGCACATCTCACATCAGTGGGCAGGGAAACCATGCATCCTCTGGAGTGGGGAGCACAAAGGATGGGGTGCTGTGGCTTCTCATGTGGCAAAGGGCTGCCCTCAGCACAGACGGGACACAGATTGGCCAGAAGATGAAGAAAAGCAATGGCCACCTCACAGCTAGGCCAGTGCTGTCACTTGGGCAGAAGCACCACAAAGGATGTGAACATGCACGGTAGTTAGATGCAGTTTTGGAGGGCATTTTGCTCACAGACCTCTTGTCAACCTCTTCCTGCATGAAATCCAGGCTGACATGGAAGTGCTCTCCACCAGGGGCGTGGGACAGGCAAAGGTCCTCTGCAGAGAGCAAAGTTTCCAGCTCAAAATTTAAAAAGTAAAGTTAAAAAAAAAATCAAAATAAAACAACTCCCCCAACTCATGCTACAGAGAGCTGGCAGGAACGGCAGGGGCACCACGCCAGCGGCTCACCACTGCTTTGGGACTGACACTGCTTATTAAGGGTCCCTTCCCCAGCTCCAAACACTTCCAGCCAGAAGGACAGTCACTGCTGGCATCAATTTCAAAAAGATCCTGCAATAAAAATAAATCACTCACCCTTTCAGTGAGCGTCAACACATTTCCCCATGCACATGTGCAGGAGATGAGGTCGCCAAATACCAACGGCATCTGACCCCTGCACTGGGAATTCCAGCAGCGCCCGCTTTGTTCTGCCTCCAGAGTGTTGCCCTAATCACTGCCTTGCACCCGGCTTTGGCGAGCAGGTGATAATTAAGCACGTCTGGATTAGATACCAGGCTAATGATTAGTTGGATACCAATTTTCACTTGACAGTCAAGACCTAGGAATCACTCACCACAGCTTCAAAGTTAAAACTGGAATGGAGACCTGCAGGAGGGAGAAAGCAGCAGCGGCGGGAGGAGCAGCACCGTCCCACCACTGCACCTCAAATCACTGGTGTCCTCCTGGCGATGTAGAACAAGCAGGTTAGATAGGAAGAAGAGGTGGTCCCCTTGAAGAAGAAGCAGACCTTTCTGCTCTCCAGCCTGGAAGAGGAGAGGTGGCCGAGTGGAGATAAGCGAAACAATCGCCCAAGTGCTTTTTCCACATGCAGAAGAAATTCAAACTTTCAGGTGCTCCAGAATTTATGGAAGGACAAGACAGAACTTCAGGCCAGGTGCTAAGGACTTACCTGAATGCACACATTGAACTCCTGTAACTGAAACTGCTTTGAAAAGTTGCATTTAAGCTTCAGTAAGCCCCTGTGAGAACACCTTTTGATTGACAGAAAATGAGTGGCATCGATTACAAGCAAAAAAATGAATCAGAAGAAACCACATTTCAATTAATATGAGTATCCTCAGAGTTGTACCAGTCATCTGGCCAGATGAAAAGCCAAACCTGTAGTTCATCTGGGGCAAACAGGGACACAACCTGGCTGGCGAGAAGATCCACGCTGCCCAGAGACAGGTACCTTTCTCACGATGGACTCGGGCAGGAGGCAACACTTTACACATTGCTGAAGCCCACATCCCAGCAAACTACCACAGACCACCAGTACAGTTGTTCCCTTCCCAACTACACAGGTCCCCAGGAGAATTTACAGTACTGTTCTTGCAGCAGCTCCACAGAACTGAGAGCTCTCTCATGCAAAGATCCACAGACATGTTTGCCCAAGAAGCTCAGAGTGTCAAGTGGACAAGACAAGGCTCAAGGGACACTGTCACATTTTCCACTTCGCAGATTAGGAGCAAAGAAGACAAAGTAAAAAGTCGGTTCAAAACTCCATGAAAAACCTGCGTGTGACCTGATGGAGAAATGGACCTCACGAGCAGCGATAGCACCGCACTGATCTAAGGCTCTCTCCTGCTGAACAGCACACTGATCTTACCTGTAAAAGGCTGAATAAAAAAGACTAAAGCTATAGGAAAAAACCAAAACAAACAACAACAAAAAAAAACCACAAAAAAACCCCCAAAACCCCCTTCCTACTCTAATAAGGGCAAGGTTAGCAGGCAAAGAGTAGCTCCACACTTCACAGCGAAGTGCATCCACACAAGGTATCTCAGCCCCAAGAAGAGCGTACCACATCTATGCACAGCCATGCTTCCACCACCAGTCTGCTGAGCTCCTCCACATCTCCAGGTCTGGGATTAGCAGTACACAACACCAACAAGGGCACAAATATCTGCACCCTGTGTCACTAGTCCACACCAGTGGGCCCAGGATGGATTCTCTAGTTACAGCTGCAGCCCACTACACGCTGGGTAGACCAGGCAACAAAACCCTGCAGCCTTCCTGCTGCTCACAGCTCCTCTCCCCAGGATCAGATGCACGAAATCTTCCAAATTCTCCTCATTGCCACCTAGAGCTGACACCATTCTGGTGTCTTCTTAATCTGGATCTGAGCGCTTTGACAAGGATTAGCTCCTGGCATAGCCCAACAACTCCACAGCCACCCAGGGGAGCCTCTGTTCACATTTCCAAGGAGATGTAAACACTGAAGCTGCTCCATCACCGCCCTGATTCTCAGAGCAAACAAATATTAACAAGATAAACAAAAGAATGAAAAATCCCACACACCAAGACTGTGGCTGTAATACTGCCTTGCAGATGGGGTGAGCTGAAGGGAATGGCAGGCTGGAGATCCACAGCCCAGGAAGAGGAAGAAACAGATTCAGTCTGGGCAACAGAGGTGAGAGGAAACATTGGACCACGTCTCACTCCTTGCTGCCCTAGAAGGTGAGATGCCTCTGTTGCCAACAAGAGATGAGAGGAGAACTTAGTCTTATGCCAGAGGGATCCTGCAAAAGGTCCAAATGCTGACGAAAAGCATAAGCCATCAGATCTGCAGGTACCCTTCTCGTCGATCAGATGCCCTAAAGCCATCCACTGTTAACAGCTCATCTCTTCCATGAAGGGGCTTTATCCCAAGTCCTGCTTCTGGACACTGCCCGGCTGACTGAAACCAGCTCAGTCACTGTCAGCACGAGCCCGGCTGTCCCCCAGGCTGTGCAGAGGGCATCTTGAGGGATACATGAGTGAGTGTTAACACCCTTCCCTGGCACACAGCTTCCAAATACAGCCATCGTTACTCTCCTCCTGATTTTCACTAATTGCCCATGTGTTTACAGCCAGCAGCTGAGATGCCTCCTGCCATCCATGTCTCTCCCTGTAGACCAACGGCTTACTCTCTCCTGGCCACCAGTTACCAGGGATCATGAAATATTTCAGTTGGACTTTACGATCTTAAAGCTCTTTTCCAACTGAAGCGATTCTACAATTCTATGATTCTACTTGAAGTGGTGCCTGGGGCTCCAGGGCTTCTCAGGGCTGAGGCTGCAGCTGGACCACTCTGTTTGTTCCCCGTTGTGCTCCAGCCAGCCACCAGCACATTCTCCAGCTCTCTGGAAAGGAGCAAAGACAGCTTTCCTGGTGGGTCATCCATAGTGGCACCACTAGAGGCTTTCACTCCTCTGTTCCACACTGGGCCTCATCACATTCTGCTCCAGCGGCACAGCTCCACGCACAGCCCAGGACCAGGTGCCCACACGCAGCCTCCGACCCCTCTCAGCTGCACCGTCCCTTCCAGAGAGCTTCAGTCTTCCCAGGAGAATTAGCTGAACTGGTCCCAACAAAAATCTCACCCTGTGCACTTCTGACGCAACTAAACTCACCACGTCTTCCCGAGTGCTTTTCCCCTCTCCCTGCTCACATCCACAGCTCCCTACACTGCTTTATCGTTGAGTTTCATTAATCTACCATCTGCCTCCTCTTGTGGAGCCTTAAAGAAACAGAGGAGGATGAAAAGGCACAGCACAGAACTTTGCTGCCACCAGACCCCTCTTCCCAACGCGAGACACTGCTATTTATTACTAAGCTTTGTTTATAGTTATGCAGACACTCTCCCACCCACATGGCAATGTTTCATTCAAGACAAGCTTGAATTCCCTTCAAGAACAACATTTCAAAGGATCCCAAAGCATTTGTTTACAAACAGCATGCAGGGAGAATTCGCTTCTCCCACCAATGAACAGGGTCCCCTCCGGGATGGGGAGAGGCAGCTGCTCCGTAGCACCCAACGCCACTCAACAGCTGAGGGACAGGAAAACCATCTGCAGACAACTGATATTGCTAAGGAAATTTATGGAAAATGAGGGCTGGAGACTTCTATTTGCCTGGAAAGAATGGGGAAGCTTCTAAGCACTCGAGCACTCCGCTGGGTCAGGAGGCATTTAGGGAGGCAAAGCATCTCAGACTGTGGTTAAAGGAGTGACTCCAAATTTCAAGCCTCATCTGAAACCTGGCACCTCCCGAGGTAACGGGAACCTGGGCACAGGGATAATTTGGCTGCAGAGGGGAGAGCACCTCCTGCCGAGGCAGCCGCACCGATCCCCATCCAAGCCCCAAACAGGCCCAGCCCTGTTCAAGGCAGGGCAGGAGCCAGGATCACAGCCCAGGGAGGCAATCCAGCGCAGTAAGAAGACACTAGGAAGACTATAAAACTGAAAGTTTTTTGCAGCCCCAGCCTCCATACACAAGACCTACTGTAAACACTAAGTCTTCAGAGTCGGGGGAAAAAGTCCAGAGGAAGGAGAATCATGCAACTCTTTCAAATACCAAAGTGCTAGAAATGGTAGAGGGGCACATGTTGTGGAAGCCAAGAGAAGCTAAGTTTCCAGGATGGAAACGGAGGTCCTCAAAAAGACTAGAGGAGAGTCAAATGTAGGAAGACTCTGGAGAAAGGGTCTTACGAAAAGTTGGCTTTATGTGGTGCTTGCTCCCCAGAACAGTCACCAAGTTTACAGTTACCCCAGACAGCAGAGGCTCCCCAGATCAATCAGTACAACCATCCAAACAAGGGACAGAATGCACCCCCTCGCCTCCAAACAGCCACACACGACGGAAGGAGCCAAAGAGTATCACAAAAGAAGTGACAAAAGCAGCGGTGTTGGGAGAGAGCTGCCCTGCGGGAGATGGGATGCGAGGCCAGCTCCGCTCCTCCTCCACACAGCCCCGTCCCAGCGATGGGGCAGGGGACACCGTACCCCAAGGTGGGACATGTCGGCGGGTACAGCAGGTCTCGCCACAGCACGTGGAGAGCTCTCGCCCCTTCTCCACAGAGGCAGCCAAAATGCCAAAATGGATGGCCCTGCCCAAAATGGATGGTTGGAGAAGGAAAACTGTCCCCAAATCGCTCCCTGGGACGGGCTGATGGAGGGGGCTCTGCCCCGCACCCTGCTGGCGGGGGGAACGCGGGGCACTCTCCGCGGCAGCCCCGCGGGGGATGCCCAGGCCCTGCCGGTTCGGGGTGACAATCCCGAGCGGGACAGGCGGGCGTCGCGCCCCCCGCCCCGGGAGATGCCCGTGGGGCCGGGCGCTGCCCGAAGATGGCGCACGGGGGGGGAGTGACCCTCGGGCGGGGGGACAGACCCCTCCGGGGGCAGCCCCAGCCCCGGCGCCATGCGGGGCGGCTGTCCCCAGCCCGTCCCGTCCCGTCCCGTCCCCGCCGCGGGAACCCCGCGCCTCCCGGGGCCCGCGACAGCCCGCTCCCCCCGCGGGGACACGGGGGGCTTCCCACCGCCCCCTCCCCGGGCGGGCCGGGCCCGGCTCCGCGCTCACCCGAAGTCGTCGTCCATGGACTTGAAGTAGAACTTGTAGTTGGGGCGGTTGAGGAGGCCCTTGAAGTCGCCGAGGGTGACGCGCTCGGCCGGGATCGGCAGCTTCACCAGGTACGGCGTCTCCTGCTCGTCCAGGTGGTAGATGATCTTCGTCTCGGCCGCCGCCATGGCGCCCCTGCCCGGCCGCCAGGCCTCCGCCCGCTCCCCTCGCCGCCGCCGCCGCCCCCGGCC
>JAOXJM010000052.1:98586-111019 GCA_026413425.1 Tringa solitaria | reverse complement strand
CTGCTTTAGCAGGGGAGTTGGACTACATGATCTCTAGAGGTCCCTTCCAACTCTGACAAATCCATGATTCCATCATACTAAAAATTCTCAGAAGAGACAGGTAATAAGCCACACATGTTAGCTCCCCTTTGTTCCCAGTTTCATAACTAGCTCAGCCTGAACAAGAAATCCAACCCTTATTCCCAGCTTCGCTGGTTTTGCATACTAAAGTAGGATAAACCATTTGGCAGCTAGATCCCAGGGACCACGGAGATAAATGAAATAAAGCTCTTCCTAAAGCAAGTCTCCACCTTCACCTCTTCCAGCGTCACAGAAGGGCGTCTAGGTCAGAAGCTGCAAAATAATAGCTCCCTTCAGGCTGCACGCTGGTAATTAATACTCACCCTCAGCTGTGCTCCGTCAAAGGCACAGGCAGGCAGAACTTTTTTTTCTTTAAAGCAATTGTTATAGATGGATTTCCTATACACACTCTCCACTGAGACCCCAACATTTTCTCACCTAAAGCAGATGAGCCAATGCTGCAGACAGGATGCATTTCACCATGAATCTAGCAAAAACACATCCTCCAAGTTGGGAGTGGATACTCACTTTGGCTATCGATGTGCAGAGACTGTCATGTTCCAGGAAGAATTCCTCAATGGCAAGTAAGGCATTCAAGTGATCTGACGCCCGTTTTATGTAGTTCTTAAACAACGGGGTCCAGTTCTTCAAGAGCTGCAGGGGAAAACACAGAAGAGTTGCTGAGCTCCGAGATGGATGTGTGCACTCGCCCTGTCCCTCAGCTGCATTGCACTAAGAAACTAACCCAGGGAAGCATTTTAAGAAGCCATTCAGCTGACCAGTCTATATATTTGCCCTACTCCATGAAACAGACACTATGAAGTCTCACATGCAGATATCTGTTAGCTTTCTTGGTTTTGCCTCTCTGGATGGAATACTAGATTATCACAATAAATGGGTTTAATGGAGTCTGGTACTCAAAGAAAATCACTTCACAGCAGGACCAATAAGAAGAAGTACATAGATGCTATTCAGACCACCTCCCCCCGCCCCCGACAGCAGCTCACATTTCCGTGGAACTTTCCTTCAAAGCAGACGAGCAAATAAGAAATAAAGAGAAAAAGAGAGTGCCAGGATAATTACTAGCTGAGTAGGAGTGGACAGTGCAAAACAGTCACCCCTAAAAACTGAACGCCCTTGGGGGCCGCTCCACTGCAAGTCTCACGTTTGGTGGGTGCCAACAAGCCTGTTTGGAGTCTGCTGGTGGGAAGGATGAAGGGCAAGACGTTGTTACACTATTGGCTGAGCTCAACTCTCTCCGCCAAGGCTTATTTTTTATGAAGCCTTTAGTTTAGTGATTTGGGCGCTGCCTCTTCAAACAGTATTTCTGTCCGAGTTCCCCCCAGCCTTTTCACTTGCTGTACACATCTGGAAAGCAAGTGGCAAGGAAAGTTCTGCACAGCAGCACAGATCAACCCAAATCTGGGACAGGAAGTCATAAAGATACTTAGCACCCTGTCCATACCAATTTTAAAAGGTACCAGAACTAGGATAAGATACAAAAATTCCTCATTGGCCATATCACGACGAGACCATCCTACAAAAACACTGCAGGAAATTAAATCAGAGTTCCACATCTTTTTAAATGGATTAATTCCACAGCAAGCATTCCTGCAGCTGTAGGTGTATGGTGTGCCCATACAGATATACTGTTCTGCTTCACCTTCACCGGTGTCTTCTACAGAACACATCTGGTGTGTTTTGAAGGGAAACAGGTAATTCTCAGGGGCTTGCAGTGTGATGAAGAACCTCTTAGTCACCTACATTGAAGGTTTTAATCAGCATTACATCCAGGACAACCATTAATGGGCAGTAGCCCTGCCAGCAAGAGAGCTCCAGGACACAGTGGAGCTGGAAGCCAGGCTGGCATGGAGGGTCAAGGCAGCCTGCATGAGGGAACGGTGCCCGGCTGCTCCATGGCACCACACTCCATCACCTCCTCAGACACGTTGGCTGTGACACCCTGCTGGAATCTGCACAGCTTGAGCATAAACAAAGGAGGGGACTAGTACAAACAAACCGATCTGTATAGCAGTACATCGAGTGGCTCAAGGATCAGCAGCAACAGCACTGAATGGTCCTAACCATCATGGTATCAAAACAAAAAACGAGGTTGCATGGTATATTTCCAGGAAGTATTTTAGCCTTTAGCAAAATGCATAATCCTAAATATTCTTCCCTCCTCTACAACCACCTCCTGCATTTTTATTATCCTTTGGAATTCTTCACCTTAAATGTAGTAAAGCTAATAGCAAGTTCCTTCCAGGCTAAGAAATATTTTGTAGTATCTTTCTGTTAACGCCTTTAAATGGTAAGCGGGCACGACTCTAACCAGAAGCTACTGAGTTCCTCAAAGCAAGTAATTTACAAAGAATAGAGAGCCATAAACAATCACTCATTGAGCCCAGGACTCACTCCAATATGCCTATTGCTGGGAAAGAAGAAAAAAAATACACCATCTCAGTTCGAGACCATGCTCTGTACTGAAACTGGTGTTACTGGGGAGAGCAGGGCTCAGCCCCACAGAGCCCCTGCCAAAACCAGCCTGTGCCACCAGAGGGGCTGTCTAGGGAGCTTCATCAAAATCTAACCTGGAGAATTAGAGGATTGCAATTATTTTAGATTGAATAAAAGACTGAAAAACGTGAAAAGATACCTGACAAAGGGCCCTATGGACATAACTTTACAGGCTTTGACTCCACCTGGGTAGCCCCTCAATCTACAGTCTGGAGAAAGCAATCGAATTCCTCTAACAAGTCTATTCATTTTACATCAGATCTGATCAGTGACACTGTATCAACTTCAAAGAGGTTTGTAATCAACTTTTCTTTTGTCAGAAGGACAGTCTTGACACCAGGCCTATTTTACCCCTACCTCTAGCACAGAACACCATCATGAAGTCCATGCAAAGCACCAGTGACAAAGCTGTAATTCCAACCTTTTACCCCATAAAAGCATCAGTGATGATCACCATATACTGCTCCAGTGAAAGCAGAGATCCATTTGGTCCCTGAATAAGTGGTCCCACAGCATTACAAAGGAGTCAGGCTCCCCAGCAGAAGCCTGAGGAGGTGCCACCACACATGCCAGCTGACGGGCAGCAGGGCAGACACTGCCCAGCTCAGCACAGTGAACTGCTGTATTGCCTCCCCCAGCTCCCTGGAGACATCCTCACCCACACAGCCTTGTTTGATGCTGCTTCAGTGACAACCAGAAGCTCAGCCTTGGGTTTACCAGCAGCTTCAGCCACCTTTGCTCAAGTCATGTCTACAGCTGTAGGAAAGGTCTGGTTTTCTATACCTTCTCCGCTTTACAACTTGTGCACGAGCTTAACGAGGTACCTGACTTACATCAAACTGTGTAACTCTATTCCTCAAGCCTCCATGTTTCATCTGAAAAATACCCATGGGCATATCCTTTACCAGATGCTTGTTTCCTAAAATTGCTGCAACACTTAAGAGCTCCACGCTCAGGGGCCGGCACTTCACAGCACATACTGTGGTTTCAAGTCAAACCAGACATCATAACTATGGCATTTCCACAATTTCGCCTCCTGAGGTGTCTGGGACTGCTCTACAATCACTCTTACACAGGCAACCCATCTTCCTTCAGCATCTCGGAGTGCTGCATCCTGCTGTGGAGTCCTCAGCACAGGAGAGACATCAACCTGTTGGAGCAGGTCCAGAGGAGGCCACAAAAACAATCAGGGGACTGGAGCACCTTCCCTGTGGGGACAAGCTGAGAGAGGTGGGGTTGTTCAGCCTGGAGGCTCAGGGAGATCTTATTGCTGCTTTTCTGTACTTAAAGGGGGCTTATAAGAAAGATGGGGACAAACTTTTTATCAGGGCCTGTTGCAATAAGACAGGGGTTAACTAAAAAAGGGTAGATTTAGATTAGATACAAGGAAGAAGGTGGGTTTTTTTTACAATGATGGTGGTGAAAAACTGGCCCAGGTTGCCCAGAGAGGTGGTAGATGCCTGAACATTACATTTAGAATATTATCACATCTTACTAAAGGTGAGTTGATTTGGTGTCTCTGCTGTCAAACACGAGCATTAGCTTTCCTATGATGAAATATATACGCACAAAGTTACCCAGAAGTGAGCCCTTCATGTACTTCCATTGTCTTTAGCTTCCAAGGGGTTTGCGACAATTACACAAAACATTATGCGTTTATACAGTATCCTTTATCCCAGACTAGAAGCTCCTCTGACTGAGTCCTGCAGTGAAGTTCTCCTGTCCTACTCACACTAGACTTGGAGTCCAATCTGGGAGACAGACAGAGATGCCACATCATAGCTTGAAAAAAAGCCCCACAACCTACACAGCTACCAACTCCACACAACCTGCTCTCCAGATGTACCCCTTCCCACTCAGAGGCTAACACTGCTCTAGTGTTCTCTTCAGTCCTCCTCCTGCAATTCTCTTTTTCCAGGACAAGACATGCTGTTCAAGAAAACAGTCTGGAAAAATGAATATTAGGGAGCAGAATGTAAACAGAGCGAACAGCAAAATCTCACCAAGCCATCTGATGAACAGTTCACATGGATGTTTCCTACAGAAGGCATCTCCATGCATCCAGGAGATAAATTAAGTGCCATGCTTACACCTACATAAAGAATAATTAGTTTTCCATCCTTCCCCATCAATTGATAGCACATACAACCTCAGAGAAAGGATTATGAAGATGTCTAGTGGTTCTCTGTAGCTCCATCTCCTAAAAAAATTAAACTAGTCCTTCCCAAGCATGTGTCAGATCCATTCATACTGAAAGAGCACCTTTGGAACTTGTAGAGTTTGCAACCTCAAATACATAAACAGGCTATAGCAAAGAGGCAAAAGAGACAACTGCTTCAGCTTGGATCAACAAAACCATTAAGATAAGAATGCCTACTTTTTAAAGCAGATTCTACCCTATTTAGTCTCCCTTAAGTAAGGAAGCAGAAATAGCTCTCACCCAATTATATACCCCACCTCTTTAGAGACACAACAGAACGTTTTATCTTTGTTCAAAGACAACAATATCGTGTCTTTGCATTGGGCTAGGAAAAAAAATGGCACCGATTACAGTATGCAGACAAGACAGACCTTGGAAAGGATCCCACTGGGAGAGGAGCACACTCTGCTGCCCCAGAGGCAGGGCTTATGATGGACTGGAACCAGGTTCCTGGGACATAGGCTTGTACAGATATCTCTAACAGCCCCTCTCCTTTCTCTTCTACCAGTGATGCACTCCTACTCCCACACACAGGGGACAGAAACAAGCACAGGCACTGACGCAGAGCTCTCCACACCTACAGTCTCACTGAGACCTGTTGAGCAAGTTCAATAGTTGCAGTTCACTTTTACAGAAGACAAAGAGGCTCACAAACTCAAGAAGTTCAAGTGGCTTCAGGCTTAACCAAAAAGACTTCTTAGCCAGGAACGACCTGGGCACCCAGACAGACTCCTACATACTAGGAGAGAAGCCCATAAAAAGAGTCAAATGGAGCAGGACTCACAGGGAGTAATGCTGAGAAATAGTTCTGGGAGTCCAGGTTTGCATCCAGCTGCTGCAGTGGGAACTCCAGGATCACTTTACTGAGCACCTGCATCATCTCCTTCAGGCCAATGTTATATGCATACCTGCGAGGGAAAAAGCAAAAAACTCCAACATTTCACACTATCTGATCTCTGCAGACTGTGGCTCTACACAGAGGCACAGCAGAAAATTTTATTTTCACCTTCCAGACTTGTTTTTCACTTGTTTGTTTGTTTGTCCAAATATTCAGGCAATAAAACCACCTTGCATTGCATCAGGCCCTGCACATGGCCACAAATCCTGAAAATCTGGAACAAGCTGCTGCAGGGACAGCACCCTCACATTTACTAGAGTGCTGCAGGAATATCATTGCGCAAAAGAAGGGAAGCGGGTTTGTATTTGAGAAATACAAGGTAAAAGGCACTCTGATTATGTGTTCTAGAGTTGGTGCTGTAAAAACAGAGAGGAGAAGCGACACTGCAGTGCAGCCCCAGCTGCAGGCAGCTGGCCGAATGTTGAAACGCGGAGAGCAGCAGCCCTTGCGTGAACTTAGACAGTCTGTGCCAAGAATGGGCTCGCTCCCTTCAGCCCACAGCTACTTAACAGCAATTCAATCTCCTGTTACAGAACTGGGGCAGGAAAAGCCTGAGCACTGAGGATGCTGTAGATGCAGCTGGCACTCTCCATCAGCTCCTGTCGTCATTCAGTCATGATCTCTAATCTACATTTCTCATGCTCTATACTGAAAAAATTAATGCTTAACAATCAAACATGGGTATTCACATGGTTTCTCCCCTTCTTTCGAGATCCACTGTCAAACCCCACGGTTCAGCATAAGGGACAGCATCTCTAAGGGAACACTCACTTGAGGGAGTTGATTTCCAGGACCAGGTTGTCACAGGAAATGTTTTCCTCTTCACCCCTCTGCAACGTACCCAGAACCTCATTCTGGAAAACTGACAAAAGGAAGGACGGGTAGTTAGACATGAGAGGGGAAAGCACAGATTCTTCAAACTGCTCATTACTGAAGAAACTACGCCCTTAACAGACGAAGCATTCTGACTCGGACGTCTATTTGTTCTCTATAAGCTGGCATAAACCCGCATCAACTACACTTATAAATCATGGAATATAATTCAAAGATGACCTACTAGATATCATTGATCTATCCACACAAACCAGTACAACGCTATTACCTCTGCAACCTTTTAGAGCAGAGTTTCTATTATACTTTCACAATTCAGCCTTTCCTATTCAGACAAACCTCATCTTCCCCTGACTAAAGATGTGAATCCAAACCAAAATTTATTGGTTTAATTTCCTTCGGGGAGATGTATTAATGTGAAAAACACTTTTTTTTTTTTAAATCCGGCTTGAACCCCTTTCAAATCCAGGTAATCTTAACACAAAACAGAAAACCCAAACATTATCTACCAAAAGAGGCAGCTCCTACAAGGACATTTAATTCTCCAGCATGATTACATCAGTAATCATGCATCCCATTACATCCATAGGGAAACTGCTGGATCTTTACACAATCTCTACTTTCCTGAGAGGGTGGTCAGGCACTGGAACAGCCTGCCCAGGGAGGTGGTGGAGTGACCATCCCTGGAGGGATTTAAGAACCGTGTAGATGTGGCACTTCAGGGCATGTTCTAGTGCCCGAGATTGTTGGGTTGTGTCTGTTTGTGGTTTTGTTTTTGGGTTGTTTTTTTTTGTTTGTTTTTGTGGTTGGGCTCAATGATCTCAAAGGTAACTTCCAACCATGAAGATTCTGTGATTCTGGGACTGAGCCTTGTCGGAGGAGACCAGAGGTGACGTGAGAAAAAACGGGAAGGTAGAGTCATATACAAGACGGCTGGACGAACTCCTGCTTATAAGTAGTATGAGATGAAGTTACAAAATTTTGTAACAAAGGGATGGTTTTGTGATTTTATTCTTTTTCCTGTGCCTGTTTGTGCCTTTTGGCTGACCGGTGTGTATTCTGTCGGCTCATCTCTTGCCGTAGCTCCTTCAGAGGGTATCTATGCAAACATGTGTCCATGCTTTCACCACTTCCTTCTCTTTTCTGCTGAGAAGAAGCGAGACTGCACCTCTGGGGATTTCTAAAGCTCCTCTCCTTTTGTCAGTGTACGTGATGGCCCTTTGCCGGGTCTGGGCAGAGCGAGACGCACCGCTGTGGGCACAGAGGAGTTGGCAAAGCCAAGCCAGGGAGCTTGACAGCCTGGTTGCCCTGTCTGAGACCTGCAGAGCTTTGCTTCTTCAGTGGTGGTCCTGCTGCCACCAGGCTGGGAGAGGGGGCTGGCGCAGGAGGTGGGTTTGCAAGCTCCGAAAGGCACTGTGTCTGCTTCAGAAACGTTTGGCGTCGCCGCGAGGTTGCAAACTTGGGGCCAAAAGCCACGGAACTGATACCCTGCCAAACCCTGAGGATTTGGGTTTTTCCCCTTTCCTTTCCTTTCCCTCCCCCAAATTCCCAGCCTGTGTTGTTTGCCGTGAGAGCCTATTGGTATTCGTATTCGTGCAGAACTATGACATTTTATATAGCTGATTACATCACTGTTAATGTATACTATATCCTAGTGCATTCCCGTGTCTGAGATTTACCATAAAGAAGTATTTATACGTGGCTATCTCTGGATCGGTTAGGTGAGGATGTGTGTGTGTGTGTATATGTGGAAACTGCTGTGTGTTCTGCTTTCTTCCTGACATCCTGGTTGCTATAGTGCAGTGATCTATTTGTGAACACCCAGAAGATCATTGCTATAGTTAAAAGAAACAGTGTGTTTCCTGGCCATAACTTCCTGGGCAATCTCTTCTCCTAGAGCGCCAGCTTTAACCCATTTGGTCACGTTCCCGGGGACTCCAGGGGTGACACTGTAACGGGAGCTCGCACTAGTTGTCTCTTTTTTCCTCCCGGCGTATTTAAATAATATTTAAAAATAGTTTCTCTATTTTAAATCGGATGCATGTCTATTATTCACTGTACATTTCAGTGCTTCAGCCATCTTCCCAGCAGACTGTCGAGCTGTGCAGCGGATTGTGCCGTCGTGTCCTGTGTTTGCTTCTGTAATATGTGCCCTTCTTCTGCTCTTCCACATACACACGGTGCTCACCCACCTCCCCAGCCAGGCAAAATGTAGGGAGGTGAAGAACGACAGCCCTGGAGTTCTGTCTGAACTGCTGTATTATGATTTATTTATTTATTTATAATTATATTTTTTTTCCCCCTTCTCCCTGCAGGTGTGAATGAGAAGAGACTCTCTGCAGCATTTGGTGTCCGGTTGTACTGGCTCCGAAGACCGGCAGTGTCGCAATGCCCCCTCCTGCTGATATCGTGAAGGTGGCGATCGAATGGCCGGGTGCCTTCCCCAAGTTAATGGAAATAGATCAAGTAAGTGCCTGCGTTCGTGTGCTCGGCCGGCCCCGGGTGTCAAATAAGTTCTTCTCTGCACGTGTGTGTCTCCGGATCGATGTGTACCGAGGGGCACATGTATGTTCCTGTGGTTGCCTGAGTGGTAAGAAGGTTTTTCTTATAACGGGTGTACCCTTTTTCCTCTTTTACTGCTTAACGTTCTTGATGTGTTTATCTGTTCTTTGGTTGGGGTGTTGTTTTGTTTTTTTTTTCTTATTTCTTGCTCTCTTTAACCGGCTGCTTAAATAAGGCTTTTACTGCTTGTGTGACCCACTTAACACTTTTGTGCCTTACTTTGTTCAAATGTAAAATTGTGGTAATGTTGTTACCTCTGGGTGGGAAGTTTTCACGTTTTTAATCGGTGCTTTGCATTTGGAGTAGGATCATACTGAATGACTGCAGCAAGTGCAGATTTTGGAACTCGAGCAGCGAGCAGGGAGGCTCTTTGCTGTTTCATGCAGGAATCTCAGGGGTTGTCCTGTTTAGCTGGTTATTTCTCATGCCATAGCCTCACGGGACTGGTTGTAGTCAGTGTACAGAAGCTAAAAAATTCCAAATTATTAATTAAAGACTCTTTATAGGAAACTCGGGGTGAGAGAAGGGGTGAACAAACCAAATCAAGTTATACAAGTGCTGTGTTTTATGTTCTGGACTTCTCTGAGGTTGGTTTTGTGGCACGTGTATTAATATTAAAAGCAGCCTCTCTAATATTTAACAGCTTACCCATAACGTTTGGAAATCGTACAGCACTTTACCTGTTTAGAATAATTACTATTTCTGTAATTAGTACTCAGAGTGAGGTAAAGCATTTCATAACGTGCTTTAGACCCTGGTGTATCTGGGGACCAAGTACATTATAAAGCTCTACTGGAGAGGAGAAAATTTGAATTCGTGCTGAAAATGTTTTACTGAAATGAGATCCTAATTTCTTCAGGCAGAGCAATCGGTTTCACTTCTAGTTAACCCTTCTGTGGCGTATGCCTGGGGAATTCCTGTGTGGACTTTGGAGAAAGATGGAAGTAGAGGGTGGCTGGAATAACAGCACTATGATTTGTAGGCGCTGTGGAAGCCCCTTTAGAGGAAATGGGAGTTCCCAAGCGCTTAGCACTTTGGAGTTTGATTTCCAGACCTGCTAAGCTTTCTCCCGTTTCCATTTGCTGAAATTTTTTAGTAACCATATATCCACAGATACAAATTTCTTGCCTTCTGGAGTGAAGAATGTTTTACTTTCTTCTTCTTATATAACAAATGGTAGACACTGTGCACACTGTGTTCGGGGAAGGATGCATATTAGTCATGATGAACAACAGCTTTCTGCTACCAAGTACAGTGGGGACAAAACCCAAGAAATATTATGCAGTCTCTCTCCAGCAGTAAAATAATATCAAAATGATTCTGTTTAATTTACAAAACAGCTTAAAGCAACTCTAAAGGAACCCCTCAGACCTTATCTGAAATACTAGCTTACTGTCCCAGAACCTTGTTTTTACTTTTATTATATAAGATTTAGAGGGGACAAGAAAGATCAATGATGATCTTAAGGGTCCCTTCTAACCTATCTAATTCTATGATTCTATGACTTCTGTTGGATAGAACTCTTCCAGCCAGCCTGCCAAGTTGTCTGCAGGCTTCCTTATGCCACTCTCTGGGGAGGAGGAGGTAAAAGAGGGGAAAATAAGGGTGAAATGGAAAAGGTTAAGAGCAGCCTGCTCCTGATTCGGGGGGAGACGGAGGAATGAAGTTTGAGGGTTTCATCCCTCACCTTTCTGACATGGAAGATACAGGTGTGGTGACAAGAAATGCAGATGGGGTCCCTTCCTAATACCCATCCATGCAAACCTGCACGTTTGGCTTTCTCAGGGATGGGAGCAGTGTGGGAGTGAGCCCCAAAAACATACAGGGCGATAGGTGCTTTTAACCGCACAGCCCTGCCTTTGGTTCGCTTAATACTAACCTTTCTCCAGTTTCTTTCCTTTAAAACATCTCTTTAGTTGAAGGTCTGTAGTGGAGGAGATGATTCATGCCTCAGATGGCTAGCTGTCAGAGATGATAAAGGGGAGGAGGGAAAAAGAAGGCAGAAAAGAGAAATGACTTGCCCATTGACCAGACATTGCAGTCGCTGCCTGTCTCCCAGGTGGGTTCTGCTCATTCAAGCACCAGTTGAGATATATAGTCAGAAAACCCTCAAAACTTTGCCTTACCTGTTTCCTCCCTCTCTGATCCCTTACCAGCAAGAACAGCATTAAAAAGAACAGCACTGTATTCTTGCTTTAAAAAGAACAAAAAAACCCACCCTCACCGTAGCGTGGCTCAAGTTCTTTATCTCTCAGTGTACTGAGACTATTCCAGATATTGAAGTACAAATACCCATCTAAAAGATCAGAGGAAAATCTCAAATGTTTGAGGTTTTTTTTTAGGTTGGTTGCTGTATGTGCTTGGTAGCATTTATGTATATTCAGTTGCACAGTATCCCAATTCACCTGCTGTGTACATGCATATTTTGCTTTGCGATGCAGAGGAGACAGTATTTTTCAAAATAAGGAAACGTCATTGTGAAGCCACGGTGATTGACAGTGGTGTACTGGAATGTGCTGGGCTTGAAAAGAGCTCATTTTTTTTCCACCAAATATTATTAAACTTTTCATTAAAAAACTCCCTTTCAGGCACATGTCATATGACAACCTGGACTTCATGAAGCACAGAGCTTTTTCTAGTTGATGCTTCCCACTACGTTTCTGTAGGTTTGTCAGGGTTCATCAATGGCAAGTTTAACTTTATTCATACCAAATTAGTCTCACTGAGTTAGAGACTCTTTGCCTGCACAATTAATATATAATCAGGTGTTTTCCAGAACTATCCTCAGTGCCTAACCTTTCTTCTCATTCATTGAAGTGTACTATTTGATGTTAGGGTTTTACAACTGCTTTTTCCCTGGGAAGTTGCTTTAAACAAGGAGGGCAAAACTGCCTTTTGCCTTTCCTTTATTGTCCTCTCTCTTACCAGGTGGGAACTAATTAAGTTGGAATAAACCTGGCAACTGGCTGTTGCTGGCATGTGTTAAAGCTGATTTTAAAGCATGTGCAAGCTAATGTACTTTTCTGCTTTCTCCTTGAGAGATTAACTTGACTGAATTTAGTTTACTCTTTTTCAGAATAATCTGTTTTTTTCATTTTGGCTTTCCCCCCATTTCCATCACTTTCCTCAATTATACATTTGAAAAAAAATAACTTCTAGACTCTTCCTCTCTGTGTAAATCCCTACTGGCAATTTTAGTAATGTGGTCAAAATTAATTTTTAATGAAAAGATTTGATTACGACTGTAAGACCTGAGTATAGGGATGATCTTCCACTTTTGAGTCTTCCTGTGGCAGGATCACAGAATGCTATGAGGTTGGAAGGGACCTCTGGAGATCATCCAGTCCAACCCCCTGCCAGAGCAG
>JAOXJM010000052.1:75237-91542 GCA_026413425.1 Tringa solitaria | reverse complement strand
GGGGGGGGGGGGGAGGGATGGAGATTTCTCACCCGCGGCCGGTCTTTGGAGATAGGGAAGAAGCGGCGGTTGAAACTGTCGGCGACCAGCACGGCCTGGAGCGGCGGTGGCGGCTCCTCCTGCGGGTCAGTCCCGCGGGCCGCCCCCGCACCGGCCCCACGCCTCGCCGCGCCGCGAGCCGCCATCTCCTCACGCTGCCTCGGCTCCCCCCTTCCGCTTCCGGGGCCGCGCCGGAAGCGGCGACGGGAACTCGGCGGGGACAGAAGAGCGCGGGGCGCGTTCACGGGCCGGCGGAGGTCTTGGTCGCCCCGGTTTGGTGGAACCCGGCCCCGGAGAGCGGGACAGGCCCTGCTGGGGCTTGCTCCCTCTGCACGAGCCTCGAAGAACGCGGAGCCCTTCGGGACTCACACCTTCTACCGGGGAGCGGCCCCTAGGCCCCCCAGACCCTGAGGGAACTCCACGTTCCCACCCAGAGATGCCTCCAGAGAGAGGGGAGGAAAGAAGACGTGGTTTCTGGGGGCGGGAGCGTTTGTCTTTCCCCCAGCTTGGCGAAGCGGCTCTGGTTTGGGTGCTGTAGGTGATGTGTCTGCTTGTGCCCTCGGCTGGGCCTGGTGGTCCCTCCAAATGTGCGTCAACATTGGCCTGGCCCTCAGAAGGGGATCGGCCACCGACAGGCCTCGCGCACAAAGCGTGTTCTCGGCTGGGTCCCTCCTCAGCTGCCCAGCACGGCCAGCTTGTTTTTTTCAACGAGAGAAAACTCTGTGCTCACCCCTGCGATCAAAGCCAGAGCAAGGCAGAGGTGTTTCCCCGGGGAGCTCCTACAGCCCAGCAGCAGGAGGGCCTGGTCCAGTGCCGGCTGTTGCAGGACCTGGTGGAGACAGGCGTTCGATGACCCTGCTCCGTCTCCTCACCAGTCTCTCTTGGATTCTTGTTTTCTCCCCACAAGCTGCCCTGCTGTGACTCCATGCTTCAGTCCTTGCTGCTCTCGTCTGCCAGCAACCACGTATCCACCCGCTGACTGACCAGCAGAGGCCCAAGGAGCAGACACAGCTCAGCTGCCATCCCAGAAAGGAACTCGGGGTACTTGCACCTCCACCTCCAAGGCAGGGTCCTTCCCCAGGGTGGGAGGTAGCACACATTTATCGGCCCAAGGCACGCAGATTGGCCTTTCCCTCCTGGTGATGGGGGAAATTAAGGAAGGCACAACTCGATCACAAACCTACAGCACTGTCCTAGTGTCGCGGGCAGCCTGTGCAGCCCCCGTGGCAATGCTGAGGGGGTTTTGCTGGGTTGTGAGTGGGAGAGGAGTGGAATGTGCAACATGCAGCATCCTTTTTGATCAGCTGAATTGCCAGTTCAGGACTGACTTAGTAGAAAACAACTCTCCTCTGTCTCCTGAAGGACTCTGCAGCATTGGGTATTCCCTGAAATTTCCCTTATCAGTTAAAGTGTGCAGGCATTGCCTACGTGGTGCCATCTGCACCCGGTAACTTGTGACTGAGCCCTTGCTGTGCTGCGCCTTGTGGCTGAGTTGCTTGACCTTAGCTAGTGGTTTGGAAAACAGCAGCAAGGATGGACACAGTGAGAAAATAGAAATGAGCTGCCCTAGGGAAATAAATCATCCCCATCCTTTTCAAAAATAGGTATCCGCATACCCTTGGGAATCCTGTTGCCTCAGCAAAGCAGCTAACCCCAGAACAAAAGCTCCCAGATGGTTTCAGCCCGGGGGTTACAGCTTGAGGAATGATCCAAGAGGTAGATTTGTCATTGCCTGAGGGCAGGACAGTATTTTCCTTCCTGCCTACGTAGCACTAAGTGCATAAACAGCACCAGAAATCAGGTCTGATCCAGCCTGCGCAGCCACCGCCCGTGTCAAGACTGGGCACACAGAGCTCGACAGGAGAACCAGCAGATTATCTGGCTAATTACATCCTGTTCTCCCCAAATGAGGCGAGTTTCGAAGACAGTGCCCTGGTAAATTGGCAGGAGCAGGGGAAGACAAATCAAGGTAATTGCTGATGAACTGAACTCGAAATCAGCCTGATAAATATTCTTCGGGAAACACATTTCCTTTTGGTTTCACTGGGGACTTGCAGACCAGTAGCACCCAGGCCAAAAATTTTCTGAAAGCAATATAGTTCCAGGAGAGCTTTTAAAATTGAAATTAGCTCAATGAAATTGAAATGAGGCTGGACAGGGTTAGGCTGGAGGTCCATCAAACCCAGTACCCCACAGGGAAGACCCATAGACTGTGGGGCTTTTTCTTACTCCCTCGTCCTTGGATAGCCCTGGACACAGCATTACGGGGCAGCATCCACCAGCTCTGGGAATGATGAGCCTGGTGGGAATACTCTGCTTTCTGAGACATGCTCCCACTCCCTGTGCATACATTTTTAACCCTTCTCTCTTTTCCATTTGTTGTCCTTTCTGAGTATTTGGTTGCTCCCTGTCTTTTCCCTCTGCCTAGAGGATGGCCAAAAGGCATTGCTAAGCCTTGACAGGCAGCTCCAGATTTGGTCCTATTTTAGATGGCTTTGGGGCTCCATATTCCTCAGGGCTGAGTGGGACCTGTGTCAGGGAGTCCCCAGGGCAGTAAGGCTTGCAATGAGGAGGATCACAGGAGGTCTGCATGGAGGAATGATGTACCTAGCACAAGGCTGATTTCCCCTCATATGTCCTGCCTGGTGGCCAGCAGCTCTGATGCCCTTGGAGCATCCTTGGGTGCCTCAGCAGAGCTATGGATGTGTGCCATCTCAAGTCCAGGTCAGGGATGCAACTAGTGCCTAAACTCAGCTCTTCCTCGGCCATGCCAAGCTGGCAGGGAGCCTGGTTTGGTTGGAGCTATCCCCACACAGTGTGAGAGGTGGCAGGGGCCAGCCATAAACCCTGGTACAGGGTGTCTGGGATCAGGGGACTGTCCTGACCTTACCCAGGATGGCTGATGCTCACTTGGCAGGTGTAGAGAGGGGTCTGTCTGCCCCCAGCGCCCTTGGAGGAGCTCCTTCCCCTGGGAGAAGGGATGGGCAACAGCCGGGACGTGCTTAGGTTGTCCAGCTCTCCTGCACACCTGAATGGCTCTGTCTGACACAAGGTTTACCAGAGCACCGAACCAAGTCCTGCAGGTAAAAAGAAAATGCAGACCACGAGTAAGTCACCAAACGTGAAAGGCAGACAGACTCTGCATCCTGACCCTTTCGCCTCCCACCCACGCTCTGGGCTCCGGCCAAGCTGACAGCAGGGATACTGACTCAGGCTATTCCTCCCCTTTTTGCTCATTTGGGCCTCTTTGTGCTTCTCAGCAGAGGGCTTCTGCCAGATGAACTGCTGGGCTTCCTCTGCTCTCCGCATCCTGCTGCTCCTGGGTTGGCAGCCTCGAGAAGGGGACCCAAAGACTCAAGGCCATCCTGTCTGCGCCCCCCTAGGTTTCCACCCACCCTGGGGTGCTGCTCACAGAGCTCCCTGGTGGCCCTTTCCGCCAGTGAGATGCTGGGCACAGCATCACTCACTGGCTAACAGGGAAGATGCGTTGCTGCTGCCCAAGCTCTGGGCTGCCCCATGTTTCGTGTTGCCCCCATGCCAGGCAGGATGTGCAACGAGAGGCAGTGGCTGCACCAGCATCTCCCCAGAACAGGGAGACGGGGCGGGGGGAGCACCTTGTGAGGAGCTGAGCGTTCGCGGTGAGCAGAGCACAGCAGGGGCTGCTGATGGGGAATGCTCATGCCGTGCCGCTGGGTACCACGCAGGTATGCCAAGCTGAGCAGGCTTCCCACCGGTGGCGCAGGTCTCCCTGGAGGGACAGGGGACAGCAGAAGTGCCCCACTCCTCAGAGAAGGGACGTGCAGCTTATGGTCTATCTGCCACTGACCAGCCCTGCCTGGAGCTCGGGAATGTGAAATGAGAGGAGAGTCAGGAAAAGCACAGCAAAGTCCCAGAGTAAGCGTCTCTCTAATTTACTTCTTCCCCTGGGCTTTTTCTGGTCCCAGGCTCTCCCCTCACAGGCACAGACTGGGCTGTAGGCTATGTTGCCCTGGATATTTCAGCTCAGTTTCCAGCCCTTTACAAGCCTTGCTCTAGTTTCTCCCCCTTGCAATGGTTTTGCTCTCTCCCCACAGCTTCAGCAAGCAGCAGCTACTTCCAGACTCCTTAGGTAGCTCTTGGATGAAGCCTGTGTGAGGGGATGCATCTTTCAAGACACTGTTTCCATCATCCCTTACCTGCTGCTCTCCTGAGGAGAAACACCAGCCCCAGAGCAATGGTGCTGACGTCCAGCTAACAGACATGATCTCACCATGGCACAGATGCAGGGGCATGGCTGTGCTGCTCCTCTGCTTCCCTGCTCACACTCTGTCTCCATCTTTGCTGATGCATCTCTCTGGTCACTCTCAGAGGCTGATGAGTCTGTAGGCATGGCAGGCACAGGTTCCTCAGCGAGGACACCCTACCCAGCGTGGGAAATGAGTCAGCAGCCATCTGGGCTTGGCACGTGCTCCAGCCTCCGGGACGGCAGCCTCTGGAGGCAGCCACCCCACATGACCTCAGAAGCCACTGAGTCTGAAGAGCGAAACACATTTCCCATGGGGTATGGTGCTGAAGCTGTCATGGGAACCAGCGCTCCCAGTCACGTGGGGATCACCTTCTCCCTGAGCAAGGCTCCTGAGTCTGCAGATTAATGCTGCCCCTGCCCTTTCATTATTCCTTATTCACACACAACTTTTTGCACCACTGCTACACTGGTGACGCCTCCTCCCCTGGGGTCCCTGGCCTCCAAAGCCTACCTTCACCCAGGGTTTGCCCCCAGATTTGCGCTCCCATTTGGCTCTGCACTGAGCCATGTGAAATGAGGCCTCAGCCCCCAAGCAGGTCAGATCCTTTTCCCCAGTTCAGGGGTGCACAAGGGGGGAGCTAACACAGCTGCCTCCTCTCTTCCCTGCTAACCTTTTTCCAGCTTTGATCCATGTGGATTCCTGTAGCAGGAGAAGCTGGGAACAGCCCTTCCCAAGCAGGTAGGGTAGCCCAGAGAGACTCACAGTGCAGTAATAAACATACCTAGGAAGGGATGCTTGGGCTGAGCCAGAGAGAAAATGACATCTCCTTTGAATAGGCTGAGCAAGACACCGGGCTGGGTAACCACAGACTTGGGACTGTGAGGATGGGCAGGGACATGCTGTGCTGCAGAGGGTTAAGGGACAGGACCTGGTGTCACCTGCATCACGAGAAGGGAACCCATGGTGCCAAGTCAGGGCCGCCAGGGGCAAGGAGGCAATTCCCTGGCTCTGAACGGCCAGGGCAGATAGCTGGGAGATGGATGGATGGCTGCTCTCTGGCCCAGGGCCTCATTTCCAGAGCTCTCTAGCTGGCTCCAGCCCATACCATCGTTCCCACCTGGGGGTCTACGGCACCGACACAGAGCAGCCACCAGCAGTAATCTTTGCTCTGCTCCTGCTCCATTGCTCCGAGATAGGGTTGTTCCCCTCTCCTGTGCTAGGGCAGAGGCAGGGTTATTCCTCATCCCTCCTCTTGTCCAGGGGAGGAAAAGGGCTCTTGCAGCACCCCCTCTGCCGCAGCCCCAGCCCTGCCTGGAGGAGATGCCGAGGGAAGAGTTGTCCATCCCTCTGCATTCTCCCTGCTGCCGCACCAGATGCATTGTTTCAGGGGGAGGCAGCCCCGCTGAGGCAGAAGGATCGGGAGCTTTGCTGGAGGCACAGCTATCTCTGCTCTCATTGATGCCTTTCCTGCAAGGGCCCTGTTCAGAGGAGAAAAGGCACGTTTCCTTTAACCCTTCATTCCCCACCAGCCTGGAGCTCTGCAGGAAAGGCACATGTATCAGAGCTCTCAGCCCAAGGGGCTTCATGTTTCCACAGCTGGGAACTGAGCAATGTTCAGTGGCTGTGCCGTTTCGAGGATCCATTCAGTTGTTCGTGCACCCAGTTTTGTTTTAGGGCTTTGTGTTGGGGCTGCCTTAAGATCTAATTAATAAAGAGAGAGAAGAGGAACATTCTGTGGGGAACTCAGCAGCCCCCTTCCATCACATCGAAGCCAGGGAGAGATCACGTTATCTTGACAGATGTTTTACACTACAAATCTGGTTACTGAACTTATGTTTCCCATGGACTCATTCCAACATTTCTTTTAATTTGTCAGGGATATATTTCAAACTGTAATATACACATGGTTGCAGAAAAGTAGAAGGAAGTAGCTGATTAATGACCTTTTTCCTGGTAGTGTAGATGTGCTGATTCCAGCTGTAGTTGATACCAAAGAAAAGGTAATACACTGGAAACCAGAAAAAAAGATGAAGTCTCTTGGATTAGAGGTTCCTTCTTCTGTTTCTTCCAAGTCAAAGCAATTAATAATGCTATAATGCAGTGTGCTAAGCCATGTGATGAGCGTCTATACCTAAGACATGCTGAGAAATTCACGCAGTGCTCCCACCACTTTTCTGTCACATCAGTGGGACTATTAGGCCCAGGCACTTGAGGTGCCTTGTCTCTGGGAGCAGCTTCCCAGCCTCCACTTATCTGCAGCATTCTCCTTCCAGTGCTGGCTTGGGTGCTCTCAACAGATGTACTACTTCTTTTCATCCTTTTGCAAGCAGCCATAGTCTGAAGCACTGGTGACACTACCAATCACAAGGTTTGATACCTGCCACCTTGCAGTTACCAAACTTGTTTCTTGCTTGATGCAGTCACCTGAGATGAAATTATTATCTCTGTGGGGCAGGAACTCGCCGCCTCCTCAGCACCCAGAGAGCTCCTGACCCAGCCAGGCTTGATGCACTGTCCAAGCCAGGCTGGAGTGCCTCTGGGGCTCTCTGTCCCCATCGCAGGGACACTGCTCCCTGAGAGGGACTCCAGGCACAGCTGCAGTGCCAATACTGTAAATGGGAATAAACACTCTTAGCAGCATTGTCATAGTCAGCTTTGATCCTTGGCCCTTAGAGATAACCCTTGGGTAGAGCCATGTGTAAAGACCTGGCTTGGACTTTGAAGGGGTGTCCACAATGACGTGAAGTGCAACAGGAGGCAAAGCGAGCCCAAAGACACCACGGCCGGACGAGAGTCCAGAGGACCCAGTTGTAAATGTGCAGGCACGGCTCAACGGCCCCCCCCGTGGCTGGACATCCCTGCACAGAGACATCACCCAGACCTGCTCTTCCCTGTAGGTGACCCAGGTGTTCAGCAAAAAACTTGATCTAAATTGTATCTCTGCCCGCAATCACAGGACATCAGAGTGTCATCTGATGAACGCCTGCAGTAAAATGTGTTTTAAACCGTATCTGTGCATTCCTCTGTGCAAATCACTGCAAACACACTGAGGAAACAGAAAAGTGACAAAACAACATTGAAAGTTGGACTTGATTCATATCAGACTGTAGCCATATTAAGTGCACTGCGGAGAACGGACCCTGGCATTTTTAAAGACCGAGGAGGCAGCAACGGGATTCACAAAGGCCGTGCAATGCTTGAGCTCATTTTTCCCACCCACATGAAGAGCTGCTGTATTTTCAAAGCAGGAGCAGCTGGTGACCAATGCTATATGTGCCTCACTGACAAGGAGCTGGGTCTGAGCATGGTATTTTCCATTAGTTCAAAACTGGTTCAACCTTCTGTCTTTACAAGGAGGCCAAATGCTGCTCACAGGTGGGGAGGATCCTTAGCACAGCAGTGGTTTGAGACCTTGCTCTGCTTTTCATACAGTGTCTCTCCATTGCCTTTGTCACATGGTTTCCACAATCACATGTTTTGTAGGAGGAACTGAGCCACGAGTGTGAGATGTGACACAGTTGTGGTCACAGAACAAGCTGGTGACCACCGCAGAATTGAGCAATGTTGCCCTGCTCCCATGCTGTAACTGCATGCTGGAGGAGGTGGTCCTGCTGCTTCCAGTCTTCACATCCCCTAGCTCCCACATGCTGCATTCCCAGTCCTGGGGAGAGGGCATGGGGGATCTGGAGTCTGGGCCACTCTTTGCTCATCAGTAGTAGGTTGGGTTTGTTATTCTAAGTGTTGTGGGGCTGTGATTTGTATTAACCAGGCTGTAGATCCTACAAGGATCGGCCTCGTGTCTGCACCCATGGCTGGGAGCGTTCCTGCCCTCCCGTGCCGCAGGGGAGAGCAGCACGCAGCAGTCAGAGGCTTCGTCTCCGCTTGACCCAACTAAGCCACCATTGCTCGCGAGGCTTTTCTTGTTTGTGGCTCAGAAACAGCCAGGGGAACCCCCTGGTGTGCCCAGCATGGGACAGGCAGGTGACAGGGCTCTGTTCGGCAAAGCAAACCTGCTGTGGGTGTACACTTTCCTCTTGGGGAATTTCTGTACCTTAACAAACAGCCTCAACATTTCAGACTGATCAGTATTTCCTTTTGGGGTACATCTTCACTGCAAGCTTCGCCTCAGCTAACCAGGCTGTTGCCTGGGCTTTGTCCCACATTTTTTGGTGTCCCTCAACGGCGGTCCCCGTGATCCCACCTGCTGATGCAATGAGAGGAGACATGAGCGACTTCTGAGCCCCCTCCTCCTTGTGCTGGGGTTCTACTCTATCGCTCAGAGGCCAATAGTCCCCAGGACACATGTGCCAGTCCCCCGGGGAGCCTGGGAAGTGGGGTGGAGGGGTAGCAATTCACGGCAGGGCTCCCCAGGACACGAGCACCTGGGTGTTGTGGGAGCTTGGCAGAATGGCTGCTGGTGCTCAGGCGGTGCTTCCTGAGGAAGCGAGAGCAATTAGCTCAGCAAAACAAGATGCACACAGGGGGGGTTTCTTAGGAGCCCCTAGGAAACCAGTCCTGCTCTTCCTTGGGGGTGAAAGCAGGAGACAACTGTCTCTGCTGCTTTCTCCCCCAGCAATGGAGCAGAGCAAGTCTCCCCAAGCCCTGCTGCCCTGAGTTCCCATCCCATTGCTGCCTGGACAGAGTTGCCTGCCTTCCCGTGCATCTCCCTGGAACAGCTCCTGGTCCCTGTCACGCCTGGACCCTGGGACCGGCCACCCCGGGACCTGGGAGAGCCTGCAGCGGCAAGGACAGAGCTGTGTTGGGCTTGCACATTCCCATTTTTTCCAGTTTTCAGCTGTACAGTGACGATCCCAGAGGCCAAATGCACTCTGACCTTGGCTGTCCTCCTTTGCTTCTAAAACTGGCTGATCACACTGGCGAGCTCCAAAATTGGCATCCCAGCCTTTTCTCCACCACATGGGATTCTGGGCACCACCAGGGGCTCCCGGCATTTTTAATTATTTTTCTCCTTTTTTTGAAGCCCTTTTTGTTCATGCTGCTTGTGGTGTTTTCAGTGGGACAGAAAGCTCCTCTCCCCTCGGCTGCTTGCTGTGCGCTTGCTGAGGGCTGGCCCATCCTTCCCATGCACCTCCGAGGGATGCTCAGGAGCACGGGGGCAAACGCAGGCTGGCGGTTCCCCAGCAGCACGTGCTGAGCTGGGGGGCAGAGGACGCACTGTGGAGAAGCCCAAGGGCTTGAGAACACTTGGGCAAATAGAGACCTGGACTCCCACAGCAGTGGCAGTCCCTGCATGGCCTTTCTGACAGACCTGCTGCCAGCCACCAGGGAAACATCCTGTCTTCCCGGGAGTGCGGCTGCACAGAGGTGAAGTGTGTAATGACCAGCTGAGCTATTGTCATCAAGCACCCCCAGAGAGTATGACAGCGGGTGGTGAGAGAGCTAATGGCACCCATGAACCATGTCCTGGGGGAGCAGGGAGCAGCAGAGGAAGGTGTTGGACGTCATTGCTACAGAGCATCGCCGAGACCTTGGATGCATGCTGACAGGGTCACTGCACAAGGGAGGTAGGAAATCAGGAGGGTTTGAGGGAACAGGTGGGAAGACAAGAGTACTGGCAAGTTTACCATCTGCTGGAAGATCAAAGAGATGGTGCTTGCCCATGCCTGATGAGCGCCTGGTGCAGCAGGAGCTGCTGGAGGAGCCGCAGCGCTGTGGGTGCTGGCAGGGAGAGCAGCGGAAGGGAGCATTTCGCACACTTAGGTGGGGCTGTCACAGCTGTTTTTTCACACTATGTCCTGATGGTGCCCATCAAGTGGCCTTGCACAGCCACCCCAGCAACCAGCTGTACGAGAACCACGTCCCAGCCCAGACACCTTGCCGCCGAGCCTGGCCCTGCTGTTTCCACACCCCTGGGAGCAGGGACATCTTCACCCTGGTGATCCCACCACTCTGCTTTCGCAGAGGCGGGGAGGAGGGGACGGAGCGTGCCCTGCCCTGGCAGCGGGCTGTGACTTTGTCCCTGCTCATGCTGCGTCATGCCCTGGCCAGCACTGACACGTTTGGTGAGGTTCAGACCAGCTCCCCCACCACAGGCTGTGTCCAGAGCAGCTCCGGCCACGGCTGCTTGGACAGCCCTGTCCAGTTCCCGAAAAACAGCCCGAGTTGAACACACTGCTCTGACCTGGCCGTTGTCCTCTCCTGCTCTGGCCTGGGGACAGTCCTGGGCTGCTCTCGGGGAGGGGCTAGAGGAGCTTCTCCCACACTTTTAGCGCTGCAGACCAACCAAAGCCACTACTCCAGGTCTGCAGGTTACGGGGAGTAGCTGACAGGAGGTAAGTCAACCCAAGCCAGAGCGGTACAGCTGGGATGCGTCCCAGCTCATTAATGCTTGCTCAGACACATCTCCAGCTTCATTATTGAAGCACCATTTGGCCTTTCCTCTAACTCCACCAAATACCTGGCTGTACAGTGCAGCCACGGCTCGCTCTGTGGTGCCTGTGGGAGCAGCAGACTCCAGATGGACCTGGGCTGCAGGTTGGTGTTGATTACTCATTAACCGTGGGTGTGGTGGAAGCTGTCATAGGTCTGTGTCAGCTTCTGCCCTTGAATTGATCTTGTCCTCGCAATCATCGCGTTTGTAGATTGAGATGTACTGCCTTGAACTTGTTTTCCACGCTGGATTACACTTTAAACGTTGCAACACCTTTGAGACCTTCTGGCTTTTCCCTTTTAGGAAAAAAAAACAACAAAACAACCAACCAGTTTTGACTTAGTTGCTGCTAATTTTGTTGGAAGGGTGTTACTTGTATCCTGTTCTCCCAAAGCCCAAAGAAAGTAGCATTTGGACAAGAGGGTGCGCTTTCTACATGCTCTCTCCTCCTGACCTGAATGATGAATTATAAACCAATTTTGATCTGTGTGATATAGCACGCTATAGCACCTTTTACTCCTGCACTCTGACAAGCAAAAATGCTGCAAAAATAGAGCAGGATGATCAAAACCTAAAGAAAAAAATATAAAATAACACTGAAAGGCATTTGTTGCAAAAGCCTGGCTATTTGTAGAAGCTTTTGAGAACAAGAGTAAAGCCCTGCCAGCTTGGCCAAGAAGGTTCACCAACCCACAGGAACCCAGGGGAAGGTGATGGGTGGTGGTACCGCTGTGTTCCGGAGTGGTACCTCTACCTGGATCAGCCCAGGAGCCTTATCCTCGGAAACACAGCTGTCGTGAGTGGCCACTCTGCTCACAGTTCTACACAAATATCAATCCAGTACAGTTTGTTTGCAGGAAAGCTGAATGCACAGGTGATAAGATATTAATGAACTCCTGCCTAAAACAGGTCAGGAGGAAAGGGAAAGATTCGTCCTTTCTCTAGGTCCAAACACATCACATCCCTCTTCTGTATTTTCCTGGGGAGGGTGGGGAAATTACTGCTCCCCACTGCACCGCTCCCCCAGCTTCTGATCTGCAACACGAATTGTTCAGCACTGAAGCAACATAAAGCACAGGGACTTGAATGTCTGAATGAGTCATTTGCAGAGCTGCGAGCACAATGAGGCTGCAGTAACAAAAAGGTGGGAGCTTGAAGAGGGGCTGTGCTGCGAAGCGAGGGGTCCCTGGGGTGTTGCTTAGGCCTTGAGCATCCTACAAGGTCCTGTGCCCCACGTGCCTCACAAATCAGAGCATCCACATGGAAAGTGCTGAGTTCCAGGTAGTGGTTGGCTCATGGCACTGAGCTTTTTACACCCCGAGCCTGCTAACCCCTTTCTGTGCAGCTACGGCTGTGATGGGGGAGAGGGCTTGCTACCAGGTCCATATGGGAGGTTACTGCAGCTCCCTGCTGTGGGTGTGGATGGGGCCGGGCAGGCACAAAGCGGGTTCGGTGGGGACTGCACAGCCTCATGAAGCCCCAGCGGGCAGAGAGGTGCCGGCATCGCACGGACAGGTCTGTCTGAGCTGGTGCTGCTGCAGGGAGCTTGGGCGGCTGTCGCCAGCAGCAGGATTTTTAGGAAGACTTGGGCACTAATAGCACTAAATATGTGTAGGGAACATTTGTGACTCCTCTTGTTCTTCAGCGCAATGCCATGAGCAGATCCATTAGATACCATAACTTCTAAACTAAGGGCAACCATACCAATTTCTTGCTATAACAAGTAATGAGCTATTATACAACAACACTATTGCTGATTATTAACTTCTTTGCAGGAAATGGGACTGTAGTTTTCAATGGACAAACCCAGCCCGCTGATGTCCCAAAGTAGTTTGTGTGCTACTGAGATTTAAGAGGAGAATGGTTGAGCAAGTCACAGCAGTCCCTGACAAGCCCTGCTACAGGTGCCACAGTGGCTCCTGCCTTCCTCCTGGTCTCCTTAATGGGACATTAACTCTGGAGCGTAAGGATGATGGACTGAGAATGACTATTCTCAGTGATCTTCTTGTTGGTGCTTTTGCCACAAAAATTCTCCTCTTGAACTGTGAAGGTGGATATAAGATATAAAGGGAAACGAGTAGCGATGTCTCTCCAGTCTTCAGTTGTTGGTAGCCTCTACCTATTTGCCAAGCTGCCCACATGGGTTGGTGGCTCCTAGCAAAGAGAAAGCCCAGCTGAGGCTAAATTGTTGCCTTAGTGGCAATAATGAATAATTATTGCTGCAGTGCAATGGGAAACCTTTCAGTCTGCTCTGAGAGCTCCAAGTCCTGAACAGACAGGCTGTGTGTGGGAGGGAGACCTGGATATGACGGACAATAAAAGATTGGGTACCACACAGAGATAGAGAATCAGGAACAAGCTGATGCATGCAGTCTCTCCAGACCTCCCTATTTCTGGACTTGTTACGGTTTGCAGTGCTGCAGGCACGGGAGCCTTTTACTTGAGCCATCCAATTAATTTCTGAGTTCTGGACTTCATGGCTGAGAGCTCTGACCAGTGAGAGAGTAAAAAAGCATCAGCAAGCATAACAACTGTCAGCATGCACATCAGGAGGGACTGAACCCAAGAAACTCATCCCGAAAATGCAAGCCTCATCAGCCAGGACCGAGCACCCCAGCAGGGAAGGGCAAGAAGATGTCCTTTGTGTATGAGGAGATTTGGGGAGAGAGGGAAGACACAGGGGTGTCTGGACTCGTGTCATCCACTTCCATCCACTCTGATGGAAGCATGTTGTGTCCCCAGCCTTGCAGCACCCACAAACCTGGTCAGAGGCAGGTGGCTCTGCTCCTGTTAGCCCAAGGCATCTCCTCGTGTTCCACATATCCCCATGGACATCAGTCCAACCACATCTTGCTGCTTCTCTGGGCAAAGAGAAAAGTTGTTTTGTCCTAGTGCCTCATTGCAATGCTTTGCCAGCAGTAGAATGGAGACTGTACCACCCCACTGCTCCCACCCAACCTGCAATCAGTGTCTGCTGGGCTCTCTGGGTAGAGCATCCCATTGGCACATGAGTAACTCTGCTTTGCTCCTGCATGTGTCACAGGGTTTTGTGTGGCTGAGATTCTGGTCTTAATTGCAGTGCTGTGAACCCAAACTAGTGCTGCAATGCTCCTGAAGCTCGGAACAACTCCTGGAAGGACTTCTCTTTGTTTCTGTCCAAGATCCAGCTCAGTTAGGTCACCTAGGCAGCACATGCTCCATATTCCCCAGGCAGCAGAAGCAAGTCCTCAGATCCTAAGGGTAAAGATGTAGTAGGACAGTTGGATAAATAAAAGCCATTACTCCCACAAACCGAGCCTTGGTTTTCCTGGTGGACTTGGCAGTGCCCCACTACCAGATTCAATGGCTCCAGTCGTTTTTTTTCAAGCGTTGCTTCAAATTTTTTGTTGATGTTTGTTTTGGGGCGTGGGGGAGCAGACACTGTACGCCTCTGAGAAGACTCATTGTCAGGTGTCGCTTCCTCGCCCACGGGGTCTGCCGGCCTCGGCTCTGAAGCTGCCGTGGGCTCTTTGCTCTGACCGTGTTTTTCTGGCTGCAGTCAGGGCTGATTATGGCAAATCCCAGATCTTGAATCAGGGCAAGTTTTAATACTGTACAGGCCTTGTTTATGTAACGTCTCCATCCCGCAGGGACAAACCCGGGGCTGGCAGCACTAAAAGCATTCGCTGCTGCCACTGGAGCTGAAGAGGCAGCTCCTCTGGTTGGTAGCACCCGTACACTTATAATCTTTAGAACAAATGCTGGAGGAGACTTGTGACACACTTAAAAGTGGTTTATGCCTACATATGCATTTTCCTCCCACCATCATACTCAGGGAGTACGTGCACTCGCAGGACCACAGGTGTGAAAACACTGCTGATGCTGCTGCCAGCCCATTGCCCAGAGCTAGCCTGAGCGTACACAGCAGTATCTACCAGCACAGTCTCTTACTAGCACTCACGCCCTCCCTTTTACTCTCAGATCTGCTCCAGCACTGGAGAAATAGAGGACAGAGCAAGTGTAGGCAGGGCCCTGGCTCCTGTGTTAAACAACACTCTGCTCATCTTCCCTAACATATTTTGTAGCCACTGTGGCATAATGGAGGCTCACATTTCTCTTTCCCTCTAGGCACATGATGCAAAGCTTTTAGGCTTCAACATGTCATTGGCTCAAAACCAGGCAGCTAACTCTGAAAAGCAGCTCTGGTTGTCTCCACAGCCCAGGGGCCAAAGACAGGCTCATGCTCAGAACAATCTCAGCTCAACACCCAAAAATACTATACAAGTGACTCACCTTGAAGCTTTAACACAGTTTAATTCTCGCCATCATTTACACTTTGTCCTTTCTGTTTATGCTGTTTAATTGCCTTGCTCAGTAACTGCACATCTGTTTAGCAAAGGTCGGTTTAATGACTGTTCGGAGACTTACTCTAAATTGCCTCCTGGCTTCTGTCTTAAAATACACCTTTAGCTGGGACATAGCATTTACAAAGCATACAGCGTACCTTGCAGCTTCTTTCCCAATAAAATCTCAGCCAAACCAATCTGAAATTGCATGATTGTGAGTCCTGGGGAAGACTGCAGAAAAACACAGCAGCCACGTGCGCTCTCAGCTGCCGTACCACGGGAAGGGCTCTGCTTCTGCCTGTCTGTCAGCTCTCCTGTCCCAAAATGTTAGAGCACCTGCAATGGAGCTGATGCTCATTTTTGCCAGAAATGGGAGTTGGAGTGCCGCAGGATGTGTCACGGAGCTCTGAAGGGATTCTCTGGTACCTTGAGTGTGTCCTTGAATTGCTGCATGCATGGTGACATTTTTTACATGTACCACTGGCCCGTGGGCTTGGAAGGAATATTCTAGGTCCACTTTTACTTCGAGATCCCCATCTCCCATCTTTACCTGAGTTTATTTCGGCTTTTCTATCAAATTGACTCTCACAAACGTTTTCCTGACAGGAGAGCCAGGACTGCAGTGCAAACAGGCACTCGTTATATAAACCACTTAAATGATACATCAGCCAAATTTGGCTGGTGGAAAGAAGATGTCACACGAGGACAGGGTATTTAAACACAGCGGGGAGAGGCTACAGCTCAGGGTTTCTTAAGGATACATAGAGCCCTTTGCGAGAGGAAACGCAGCTGCGCGCGCTCCTCCGCACCGAGCTCCCCAGGCTGGAGCTCCCGCGCCGGGGGAGCGGGGCCGCGGCCGCCCCTCAGCTCCTTCACCGGGAGAAGCTCGGCCGGGAAAGCCCTGGGGGGAGCTCGCAGTCCCTTCACCCGCTCCGAATCCCTTCGGAGGGGCACAGCGGGGCTTCCCTGCCCCCCGCCAGGTCCCATTCCCAGCCGGGCTCCAGGCAAGCAGCACGGCGGGGCCGGGGGGTGGCACCGCCGCCGCACAGGGGATCCAGCGCTGCAGCCCCGCGAAGGTGAAGCCCCAGATTAGGGGCGGCGGCGCTTCCCCCGGCCCGGCGGCTGTAAAGGACCGGCTACAACGGACAGGCGCAAACCGAGGAGCCGCCGCCGTTCCTGCTCCGGCCGGCGCAGCGGACCGGCACCGCCCTGCGGCAGCGCCGGCGGGACGGGGGGGCGGGATGGGGCACCCCCGGGCCCGCTCGTTCTCCCCACAGCGCGGCCGCCGCCGGGCCGGGAGCGGGGTCCTTCTCCGCGCCCCGCG
>JAOXJM010000052.1:48810-65121 GCA_026413425.1 Tringa solitaria | reverse complement strand
CCTCACAAGACTTGTGCTCCAGACCCCTCACCAGCTCCATTGCCCTTCTCTGGACGCGCTCCAGCACATCAATGCCTTTTTTGTGGTAAGGGGCCCAAAACTGGACACAGCCCTTGAGGTGGGGCCTCACCAGTTACCAGTACAGGGGGACCATCACCTCCTGAGTCCTACTCACCACGCTGTTCCTGACACAGGCCAGCATGCTGTTGGCCTTCTTGGCCACCTTGGCACGCTGCTAGTTCATCTTCAACTAACAGTCGACCAACACCCCCATGTCCTTTCCTGCCAGGCAGCTCTCTAGCTCTTAGTTATCTTTAAGCGAACTGGGACAGTTGATACTTCTCTTCCCCAGCCCATACAAACTAATAACTGATCTTGTTTTGAAACACCAGTCCTTCATTGAAGTCTCTTAAACATTTTATAGTTGCTATTCATTCTGGAATTGTAATGTGAAGAATGCTTTAAGCACTGATCAGAACTAGTGATCATGTTATTCTCCCTGTGTGCCCACCAGTCCTATTGTGCAGGTCTGTTACCTTCCCATTTCCCCTTCCTCGCTGGGAGCTTGAACAAAGTCGTGAGGAGACCTCCTGAGCTCTGCCTTCTGAGTGCAAGAGATGGGAGTCCTTGTTCTGCACCATTGCCAGCTCAGAGTTCTTTACTACTTAAATAAAACAACTTTAACTATAAATCAACCATGGTAGGTTTTGTTTTCTATATCAGCTGCAAGGATTAATTAAAGAAGCCTTTATATTTCTGCTCTAGTTTCTTGTCAGTAGCAGTAGGACCAGGGGAGATGCAGCTTCTCCCCTGCAGTCATCTGGGCCCTGGAAGATGCTCTGCCTTATGGAAAAGGAGATGATGGTTGGGGAGGTGGGGTTTGGGTCATATGTTAACTGTGTACACATCAAACTATTTCTCTGTGAGATTAGTAAGGGATGGAAAAATCTGTTTTGCTTGATCTCCAGGCTTGTCTGGTTTTGCTGTTATCTGATATTACAGTTGTCAAACCAATAAATTCCTACCTTCTCTATTAAATATAAACTTGCCTGTGTGGCAGGCTAGGATCTCTCTATTTTATTTTTTTTTTTTGTTTGCTATTCCTTCCCGTACACAACGCAGCTGCCTCCTTTCTCTTTACCTGTTCCCCATCCTCAGAGATGAATGCCCACATTGGCTGCTTAGCAGGCTTTCAGAAGTGTCCTTCAAGTTTGCTTGCCTTTCTGTGTCACATTCCTGATGCCCCTGTAGCTTTGTACAGAATTTCTGTCTTGCTTACCTCTGACATCATGTACATTTAACAGCTTTGTAACTTGGATCCTAAATTTTCTGTATTTTCACGGCCTTCTCACATGACCTCAGTATGTGGATTGTGAATTTGGTACTGTGATTTGCTAACGAGTAAATCTTTTTTCTTGCCCTTAAGCAACTTATTTTCCTCATCTCACCCAGACTTTGTCGTGACACGTCTTGAGCCAACTATGTCGTCTTTCTGGCTCTCATGTTACTTTATGCACTAGCCATTGCTATGACCAATTTGTTGGCCAAGGAAATAATGATAATGGGTGCTGGTAGGGTTTTGTTGCTCTGGAGTTGCAGAAGGTCAGAGAAGAGATGTGCTCTCTGGCGGTAGCACCAGCTGTGCTTCCTGCCTCTCTGTGAGCTGTCTGTGGGGGTGCAAGGACAAGACAAGATCATGTGTGTAGTGATACTTCCATAGTGCTCCCCATGTTCCTGGGGACTGCCCACAGGTCTAAAAGTTTAACTGTTTTCTTCACCTGTTAACGTTCCCAGTCATCTGTTGAATCCTATCAGCCTGGACCCAGATGTGCCACGGCTTCATGAAGTGGGGAATGCAGAACCGTTATCCTCTGCGCATGGCTTTGGAAAGTGTTTTGGAATCCACTAGCTATTAGTAAGGTGCTGGGTAAATGATTGCTGTTGCCTTCTGTCATACATTTAATACGCCATGATATGCTTATCATATGTGAGTTTAATTTTCCCATTTTTAGTCCATTTACGTATTTGAACTTCACGGCATCCTATGACAGGCTGGACAGGGCTTTGAGCAACCTGGACTGGTGGGAGGTGTTTCTGCCTGTGGCAGGGGGATTGGAAGTCGATGATCTTTAAGGTCCCTTCCAACCCAAACCATTCTATGACAGAGAGTCGTAAATATAAGTATGCCTCTGTGAAAAACATTAATTTCAATGAGTGTCCCCGGTTCTTTTGCTGTTAGAACAGCTGGTGATCATTCCCTAGTTCTATTATCTATGCCATTCATGGCTTTATGGACCTCTCAAATACCTGTGCCCTGCCTTTATTCCCCTGTTCTATCCAGGTGAAAAGTCTTAAATTTATGCTTGTGTGGAAGCTGTTCCAATCCCAACTGCTCTCATTGCTCACAGAAAGTAATTTTATCCTTTTTGAACTGAAGTGACAGGGGACTGACTCTGACATTCAGAAAGGAGGCAAACCCTAGGTTTTTAAGTGGTATGGTAATGTTTCCTCCTTTATTCTTTGTGTCTTTTGTAACAATTCTTTATTGTCTTTTAGCTTTTTTGATAATGCTGAGTAGTGAGCTGCTGTTTTTCAATAGATATCTGAATGATTCCCTCCCTTCTGGTTAGCGATATCTGGTTTAGGCTTGTTTTGCTTCTATGAGCATTTCTTCAGAGTTATCAACACCAAGTAGTATCACCTGGTTCATTGCTTGTATTGGTGTATTAAGAAGTTGCTGAGCTAGAGAAAGTGCTGTCTGATTTCTGTTTGATAGTGCAGCCATGATTTATTAGACATTTCTTTCAAGAGCAGTGCTGGAGCCTCTTACGTGACGTTACCGATGACTTCTTCAAGGTTTTAGTTTCCCAGAAAACTGATCGTGCTTGCAGGCAATCAGGGTACCACCAGTTGACGAACACCAGAAAAAATAATGGGGATTCAGAAACCTAAGTTAACAGTGTGGAGATTGTGGGTAGTTTTTGTGCTTCAGTCTTTTGCCCTAGAAATGCATTGTAGAACTGCTTAGGAGTATTATTTCTTCCTGATAACCTCTATGCTTTGAAGATTTTCTAATGTGACACAGGATTACATGGTCTTTCTTAGAATCTTAATTTTACAGTAGTGTGATGCATTTGTTTCTTGATAGTTGTGCCTGTGGGATTTTGACAGCCTTGCCCGGCTGGAGGCGAGCAATATTCTTGGGTAGGGGTTTGTGTGTGTAATTGCCTGTACAGCAAGACATGGTAAATCCCTTTCAGAGGCAGTGCCCCGGTCTCTCACCAGTGCATCTTTTCCACCTTTGCTGAGAGGATTCTGTTGCGCAGCTCTGGAGAGTTTAATTATTTTTCACAGTGAGCGTTTAAGAACATTATCTGTAGGCCGCCTAAAAATACAGTATGTTACAATTGTGCTTTCTTATTAAAAAGCTCTTCCTGTATATAAGTGATGAAAAACTTAGGCTGACAAATACAGTGCTTTTGGTTTTGGAAGAGTGGTGGTTTTGTTTGGTTTTTTTGGTGTTTTTTTTTTTTTTTTTTTAATAACTTTAAGGCATTTTTTGTGTGCTCTGAAAAACAATGATTCTGCAAATAGCCTGTGGCATCACCTAGGAACAAGCCTGTTACCAGCAATAGAGTGTTTGGGCAGATCTGCCTGGGGCTGTGGCAAAGAGTAACACAGAAAACAATCTGAATTCCTCTGCTGTAACCAGAAAAGCAGTGAGGAAAGGAAAGCTTCTCCCCACTGCTGAGCCCTTTGAGACATCTTTGGCAGGTCCTATATTAATGCTGATTTGAGTGGATTTACTAAGGTGTTATTGCCCTTAGTGAGTCAGTAACTTAATATAAATTCAGTGAGAAGTCTTTTAATTCAGATTTCAAGTGTTGCATTTTTTTTGAGTCACTCCATGTGTCGTAATGTTGTAATGTTCTCTTATTTTCTTACTACTTTGCTATCTTATTTTGTAATCATCGCTTTAGGTTTAGTGAATGAGTTCCTTGAGATCGGGACCAAGGATTGTTGACAACATGCTTAGGCACTATTTACAAACTTTGTTTAAACAATTGAAGATCAGATTTATTATCACTTTCCCGTCCTTGTCCTTGACGTGAGCAGAGGCGAGGTGTCCTGATGTACTATATGCTTACATGTTAACGTAGTACAGACTAGGTCTCCGATAGAAGGGGGCATTTCTGAGAAAAGTTACATGATGCAAGGTTTGGAACCCAGTGTTTGCTATTGATTCGCATTTAGTGCTTTGCTGTTACTATGTTTTTAGAAGGCTACAAGGCACTTACAGTTGCTGTTTTCAAAGAAATAAAATAACTTTGCTCTGGTAAGGCAACTGATAAAGGGTAAACGTAGTATCTCCTTGTGAGACAACCAAGACGGTTTTTACCTCAGAACTGAGTTTTTCCTACGTTTCAAAAAATCTAGAATACAAACAGCTACTATGTCATTGCAATAAATGGTCCATTACGTTACAGAACCAGTAGCCAGCCCTTGGCTGGTATAGACGCCGGGCTGACCTTCGCAGACAGTCCTGCCACTTGGGGCTTCTGACCAAAGGGTGGGTTTGAGATCTGCAGCATTGTGGCTAGTCCTTGGCATTGCTATTTCCTTCCTCTTAGATTATCGATTAGGTCTGCCTATCACTAGGGCTGTGAAAAATCTCCTGAGATAAGGGTTGCCTTTTCCACAGCTGTTAATAAAGTTGCCAAGCCATTGAGAAGTGTGTCTGGGAGCAGAGAAGATTGTCATCTTTGCTACCTTTAGTTTAGAGGAAAAGAGAAGAAGCAGGAAACATGATGAAAGTACAATTCTGCTTAATGAATATTCCTTTTTTTAAAATCCAATTCAAGGTATTTTTGAAGAAGGGAGTTCAGTAGTATTCTGAAAATAATTTGAATTTTCTGTGGATAAGAGTATCTAAATTACACTAAGAGGGTGTAAATTCATTAAGAATGTATGTTGTAATTTCACTGCATAAGCCAGTCATTGATTTCCTGAACTGATGTCATAGGTACTTGATTTTGTAATTTTTCTGTACTGTATTTCCTGTGGCAGGATGCAAGATTAGTCTGGTGTATCTGTTCATCCTTTATATGCACAGGCACAATACCGGTGTTAATTTATGTTTTGCAAATGCAGCAATCTCATGCGGGTGAAGAACTGTGCCTTCTGTGTCTTTGCTGCAAGGCTGAAGCGTGTCCTCTAAGATATTGAAATGACAGTGATTGCTGTTGCACAATAATTTACACAAGAAAGAGGTGCAACGTTTCTGGAGCCTTGGACTTTGAACCGGGCTTTGGAGTCTGACTCTGTCCTGTCAAAGCAGGTTGAATGCCAGGATGCCTTGGAAGCGGCCGCTCGGGCGGAGGGCCTGCCGCTGGACCCCTCCGTGCATTCCCAGCTGAGGATGCTGGACCAAGAGCATCACAAGGGCAAATACCACCATGGCCTGAATGCCCTCAAACCCATACGGACAACTTCCAAGTGAGTCTGTAGGCTACAAAAGAACTGATGCAGCATTTGCTTTTCAAACCAGTCACAAAGCAGGATTGCAGCTGTAGGTCTGCTGACTGATACTGAAAACAGTAGAATTTGTTTAGTAAGTGTGACTGGCCTGGGCTATTCAGTACTCTGAGTACTGTCAAAGAGAGGAAGCTTTGTCTTTCACAGGGATTGACAATTCTGTTTTCCTTTTTCATTTGTTTGTGATTTTTTTTCTTTTAGACACCAGCATCCTGTTGATAATGCTGGGCTTTTTTCATGCATGACCTTCTCCTGGCTCACTCCTCTGGCCCACAGAGCGTACAAGAAAGGGGAGTTGTTTATGGATGATGTGTGGTCTTTATCAAGGCATGAGTCTTCAGATGTCAACTGTAGAAGGTAGAGACATCTTGTTCCTTATTATTTTCTTGTTTCCTCTTTTTTGTACATTAGTTCATAGGCATTGATATGATATTGCCCTAGAAAAGGGCACTGATATTTTGTTCTGCTTTTCTCAGAATAGTGGAATTAATTTAGTTTTATCCTTCCTAGATGACTTCCTCCTGCTGCATTGTTTCTGTACTCTTGCCGATTTCAGTCAACTTAGAGGATTCTGTCTCCAGGAGTGTTTTGCAATTGTTTTTCTATTTTTTGCATGTCTTTAAACTATTTTTAATAAAACACAATAATTCCTGAAGGCTATGCTGAAAAAAAATTCGTGCTAAACGAATGATAAGTAATACTGACAGTAACAGTCAGTTAACCTTAACAATAAGCTAACCTTACTGACAGTAAGGTGATTTGAATATGGGTCAGATCTTGCAATCACACTAACCTTTTATGGCTAAAGAGAATTTTTCAGGTTTTGACTCCACGAGTCTTCTGTCAGATCGTCAAGGAAAGACTGTGATGAGTCAGTATATTGAGATTGCCAAACAGACTCCAGGCAAAGCAAAAGTCATTTCGTTTTTCATCCCTCTCTTCTGTCAAAGTAACACAGCATAGATATTTCAAGATGCAAATATTTCTTTTTGCCTCCTAGAATGTACCATGTATTTATTTACCTTGGCATCCAGTAACGTTTGTTGCTTTGATCTAGGAAAAGCTTGGAAGTTTCACGAAGAGATACCTATTAGACTGTACCTTATCTCATGGTGAAAAAATTCTAAGAGGCGGCTTCTGTTTTTGTCAGGCTGGAGAGATTGTGGCAGGAAGAACTGCAGGAAAGTGGGCCCGATGATGCTTCTCTCCGGAGGGTTGTGTGGATTTTCTGCCGCACCAGGCTCATCATTTCCATAGTGTGTTTGATGATCACGCAGCTCGCGGGTTTTAGTGGACCAGTAAGTAATATCCATCCTTTTTTTAACAACCCCAGAGGGCTCCATCTCATGGCCAACTGTAAAATCTTAAAGTTTCATTGCAGAATCACTGAAATGTTTTGACTAGCTAGAAATTTTGGGGCAAAATTCCAGAGTGATAAGATAATCCAAGATAGGTTTCCTACGGCTGGTGGATCAGTTGCTGAATACCAAGGCCAAGTTCTTGGAGAAGGGAGGGGAAGTTAGATATCTTGGAGGAAATGCACACTTGGTTTTTCCTTTTGGTTTTGATTATAGTTTAAAGCTCTTCCTAAACTGGTATGTGGTCTTTTTGCATAAAATTCTTATGTGCAGGTCTTTTCATTGTTTTCTTTTTCTTTTTGAAATTCTGTAAATTTACCTTGGAATAAAGTTCAGTATGATAAAACACTAACCTTAGATTATTGGCATTAATAGCACAGTCTTCAAGAAGTGGAACGAAGCAATTTCATTAGAGCACTGCTTGAAAACTACCGTGAGCAGGTCTCCAGAAGCCTGCGGGTGTAGTTTTTACTGATCCTACAGAGAACGGTCAGAGAGGTTTGGTGTAGATGTGTTAGAGTGTGTCACTGCCGGTAGGAGCTGCTGCTGTTTGTGGCTATGGGTCGTAATGAAGATAACAACGTATGGGACTTGACATTCACACCATTTTTTGTCACCTGTTTGTTGCACGTGCTGTGCAGTTGAAATTTTGACTAAATTTATTCTCTACACATTTCCCTTGAGGAGTAGGAGCAGTATTACTGCTAGTAGTACATGTTTCAATGTGCTGGTAAGCTGAAGGTTCCTTTCTTGGGTAAGTACGCTTGGGTGCACTATTAGGTGAAGTGTCTTTTTAAAATGTTTTCCTGATTTTAAATGTCTTATCAGAATGATGTTCTACTTTTTAAGCCTTTTTAAAGTTTGCCTTGTTTCATGTAATATGAATAACAATAAATGTTTCTGTGGTATTATTTTCCTGGTAACAATTTATAGTAGCTTGTATTATAAAATACATAAACATACTTTGGTAATTAACAATAAATCATGATTAAGGTTTTAACAGCACTAGTTTTCCCCAAGAAGAGCTTCTGTCATTGTTTCACTACAGGGCTTTAGTAGCTGCTTTTATCTTTAGCAAAGACCTTGCAGCAGGGTTGCCCCTAATCTCTGTAGCGTGATTTTCTCAATGTGTCTCAGCCAAACCGCTGGATGAGAGTTGGAGGGGAAGGAGGAAAAGAAACCAGCCTGGTGAGGCTGGGGGCTACCACTGCAATTGATGCTCAATTTGGGTAATTTAAAATTATCTATAGACATTTGTCCATTTACAGGCAACCTTATTCATTTCTCTGAACAAGGAACCATTCCCTTTTGGTTCCATCATTTGGCATGAAAAGTGAGTCTTTACCATCCCTCCTCCCTGTTTTTAAAAATGACATGCCTCATAGATATGCCTGTGCTGTCTCCTCAGAAGCATCAGTGCTTTCTTGTAGTCACCTGAAGGTGGAAAAGGAGGTCAGGAAAAGCACTTGACTTGACCTCATGTATTGGGGAAAATTATATAATGGAGTTAAACACTATATTAAGTTTAAAAATTTCAATGGAATGTCCGTGACGTTGAAATGCCAGCCAACAGCTGTGGCTTTGCTAATGATCATTGTGATGGTTATAACCGGAAAGGCGTTGTTGCAGACTTCCTATGTGGTTTTTTTTGGATATCAGATAGATCCTTCAAGGATCTTCCTTTTTTAAAATTTTAATAAATTCTGCATCTGGAACAGGATCAAAACCTGTAACCTGCTGAGACAGCTGCATGCGTCAAAGCGCCTTGCAATAACCATCAAAATGTACTAGTACGGGCGAGATGCTATTCATCTCCAGTGAATATTGGCTGTCGTTTGATCAGCTACGAAAACTTTCAAAGTTTGGGTTGAGGAGCAAAGAGTTTTTTTGATTACAAAAGATAATCAGTTTAACTCCAAGTCTGAACAATGCACCTGTTGGCAACTGTTCAGAGCTATTCTTCCTGTTTGGGAGATGGGGAAGCTGGCAGTGTTAGTGGAGAACAGCTTGTTGGCTCAGTTGTTGGAGGGGGAGTGGTAAGCTGCTGGAGGTAAGTTTCCCGAGGTCCTGTTGGCTCCAGCTGCAGCTGCCCTGTGGTGCGGTGCCTGCGGCAGGGACGCTGGCACTGCAGTGGGACCAGTGACAGAAGCTGTTCTTTAGAATTTTCAGGATGGCTGTTTTCTGCGTCAGAATGAGAAAGTCCTGCTGGGCAGAGCCAACGCCAAGAGCAAAGGTAAGGTAATGTTTATTCAATGGGAATGCTTAAGACAGCCGAGCAGCTAGTACCAGCTACTGCAGTGATAGTCACAGGAGTCCCTTTTTCCCCATTAGCTTGAGTTTTAGTTTTTGTACTGTGACTTTCTTGTTTTGTAAATAACTATGCTGGATCCTTGTCATTAAACGTGTTTGAATTTAAATAGTATGTGTTCAGATGTTAATTTTGTGTGACTTTTTTCCCCTCCCTTTTCAAAATTTTTTAATCTGCTGTTTCCTCTTTTCTTTTTTCTGGAAAAAAAAAACAACAAAAAACCAATGGGGGATATAATGTAAGCTGCTCTCTTATTTCATCACGGGAGATGCTGAATCTATTAAATAGTGCTGAAAAATTGCACTAAATAGTTTTGGGAGAAATGAGACCCCAGGAAACATCTGCTATCTTTATACAACCTTTCTTGGAGACTTTCAGCAATGCTGTGGTGTGTGAGAAAATGCTTGCAGTCTGCGACCATGCTGAGTTACAGCTCGTGAGGAAAAAGGGGGATTTTCACCCCGATTGCTCAGTGACTCGGTTGCATGTGTTGGATTGAATACTGGATAAAGAAGTCAGTAATCTCCTTAGTAACTGCAAACCAACTGTGTGCAGTTGTGGTCCAAACAGTCCACAGTCGATGTAAAATTAAATCCAAGTAAGGAGAAAGTTGGAATGCAATAGATCTGTGAATGTGAGCTCCTCACATTTGTTCAGGGATCAGTATGTAAATTTTCTCAGTGGCCATTCTAGACCCCAATGGACATCTGGCTTTAATTCACACCTGTGAAAGCGAAAGAGCAAAATTATTGACAGCATGTTTCCTTGGTTCTGACGTGCAGAATTATTTTCCTCAGAACAGTTGAATTTGATCTCTTTTTTTTCCTGTTATTTGATACTGGGCTATAGCTATCAATACCTTTGCTGAAGTAATGGGGTTTTGTTTTTTAACTCTCTTCAAACTATACAGAACTCTTATTTGCAAAACCTGGTTTAGCCAAGAGGACTTCAACGGACTATGATGTGAATGGCTTCTCAAATATTTTCTTTGGTCTCAGGGTTTTTTTTGTTGCTTTTTATTGTGGGCAAAGGTATTTCTCTGCTTTGTACTAGCATATATATCAAAAGCACCGGTGTCTTAAAGCATCATTTGTTGAAAAGCTCTCTAGGAAATCTTTTGCTGTCTGTGAAGCCTTACTATAAGATACTTTTTAAACCAGATTTCAGAATTTGTGCAGCCTTAGAAGCCTCCTCTGTTGGCACCTGCAAGTTTGACTTCTCTTGGACTTCATGAACAAATACTGTTCTGTTTTTGTATCTTTATAATTTTGTGTGTAGTTTCAAATCTAGTTTATGTTAGAGGCTAAGACTGACTGTTAGATATTAGCCCTTTATAATAATCCTGTATGTGCAGATTGTATGTTTATACAATGCTCTCTACCTGTTGTACAGTGTTTTTGAGATGTTAACGTTTAAGATGGCACTTTATTTCAAATAAAAGCCTGTTGCTTCTCAGTCAATAGTATTTAATATTGCTGGTGATTGTGAGTTGTATGATGTTATATTGTGCTGTTGGACCACAAAGAGCTGGAGGTGGGAATTGGTGGTTCTGGGGGCTGTCCTTTTTCTGCAGGTGATGTTTGAAATGTGATTCCTGAGGTAAAGTGTTTACATTTTTGGGGGGAGAGGGCATGGGGAGGGATCGAATGGTTAATTTTTTGTCTTTTTTTTTTTTCTCCCCTGTCCCCAATGATTTGTGGTATTGCGTGCCTTGTGCTTTCTGCTTGTTTTTTTCTTTACTATTAAACTGCTGATGTTTATTTCCAGGAATGTTTTGCAAATGTCCTTCTCACTCTTCCCCTCTACAACTGTAGGTACATTGTTCCTTTTTATCAAATAAGCACGTTTGAAGCAAACCAAAGATAAAATAAAAAAGGTCTTAATGTCACGTAAAGGAATGTTTCTTAATGTGTGCAGATGTATAAGTAGTGACTATATTTTAAAACTCTTCTATATGATAATGCATTGCTTTCAGCTAACTGACAGATTTATGTTAAGTTAGAAGACATGGAGGATTAGAAGCGTGCTGCGAGGAATATGGTTCCAAATTAAACTCTCCTTACTTACTAAATTTCACTCAGTGCTTGGCTCTCAGCAGGGCTTTGTGTTACAGTACTCCTGTATTGACACCTTTTACTTCTAGAAAGAAGATGCTTTCTATTTCAAACGGCTCTTTTAAAAACAAAGTAGCCTACTTATTTCTAACTTAACATAAAGTTGTTGCGTGGTCCTCTGTGATGATGGGGTGTTCATGCAAGCTTGCATTTCTTCCTGTAGGCATTCGTTGTGAAACACCTTTTGGAGTACACCCAGCAGAGTGAGTCCAACCTGCAGTACAGCTTGTTTTTAGTTTTTGGCATCTTTATGACGGAAATAGTGCGATCTTGGTCCCTTGCACTAACCTGGGCTTTGAATTACCGCACGGGGGTTAGACTGCGTGGAGCTATCTTGACAATGGCGTTTAAAAAAATTCTTAAGCTGAAGAACATCAAGGAGAAGTCTCTTGGAGAGGTAAGCTGCAGCAGCAGTTTGAAAATTGCAGAGTGAAAAAAGATATACAATATATTCCTTTGAGAATGAGTTGTGCCTTAAGTCTGAATAATCTCTTATGTGTATTTTTCAGCTCATAAATGTTTGTTCCAATGATGGTCAGAGGATGTTTGAAGCTGCAGCAGTTGGCAGTTTGTTGGCTGGGGGCCCTATTGTGGCCATCTTAGGAATGGTTTATAATGTGATTATTCTGGGTCCAACAGGCTTCTTGGGCTCAGCTGTCTTCATCCTTTTCTACCCAGCAATGGTGAGTTGGAAAGAGTTAAGACTCGCTTCATTTCTATTAGGTCAGACATATATATAGTTCTGAATGCAAGGCATTGAAACGTGCTAGATTTAGCCCATTTATGGCACTGCATATTATTGAAGGTGTTTCTGAAGATGGGGTATGGAGCAGACATTTGGAAATGGGAAGTTAAAAATGATAAAGAAAATTAGAAAATGGAAATAGGAAAACTGATAGAGTTGACTGAGATAAATATGCATAGCTAAATTAAACTGCAGAATGCTCAGGTGTGTTTGGTCGAGGTTGGAAAGACACAAGGCTCTGGCTCGTGTACTGGAGCTCGGTGCTGCATGAGCACACCACACTGGATTTCAGCAAAGATGTGAAAATCACCGCTCCTTGGAGAGGGCAGTTACTCTGCCCTGACTTCTGCTGAGCTGTGAAGTAGGCTACTTCGAGGAAAATGCCCTGCGAGACTGCTGAAGATTTGTCACTGTGTTCATAATGCCAATTTTGAAAAGCATGGAGGCTGAATGCTGTGAGGTCCACTTCAGTCCGATTTGTCTGGCTAACAGTAGGATTAAAGTAATGGGAATTATATTTTAAAGAGGGGGATGAGGAGTGGAGTTTGATCGTCTTTTCCAGTTCTTTTCAGCAGTCCTTCTGTATTAATGGGGACTCCAAAAGACATTGCAGGAGTATGAAGAAGGGCAAAGAGCTGAAAACTTCCTAGACTAGTGGGTTGGTTTTGAATTTCAGACCGGGGGTGGGATCAGTGTAAGAGTAGCAGATACTTAGAAACATGTGAACAACTACTTATTTTTAGATTGGTTTGGTAAAAAAGTTAAAACTGTTTTACCCCCTTTGTAGCACTGGCATGTGGCAGACACTGATCTGGCTGCGCTCGCTCGCACAGTCCAGCTCTGCTCTTTTGCTTATGGGACTAGGTTAAAAGGTTGGCTAAAATGGATCATCTTGGTGTGTCTTTTGCTGAGAGCGTTTGTAGTCTTTGTGCTTCAGGAGCTCTAACAAATCTGGTACTGTTCAATGTTGGTAAAAACGCACACCTTTTTTTTTTCCCACAAATTTTTATTTTTATTGAAACTTGCCATCATATGCCTCGTGCTCAGTGCAGATGGAGCAGGAGGATAATCGACGGTGCCTCCAGCCAACTTTTACGTTAGAACAAGTTGACTTGCCCCATTCCTGAATCCCTTTGTCACATTCAAAATTGGCTTTCTCTGGTAATCAGAGTTGGACTTACTCACTCTCTCTGAGCTGCCAATAATGTTCCATGGTGTTCCTTTTGTTTCAGATGTTTGTGTCGCGCCTCACAGCTTATTTCAGAAGAAAGTGTGTATCGACAACAGATGAGCGTGTGCAAAAGATGAATGAAGTTCTTAATTACATTAAGTTCATTAAAATGTATGCCTGGGTCAAACCATTTTCTCAGAACGTTCAAAGTGAGTTCACACAATCTGTAAATGCTTCCTTTTCTGCAGATGCCCCGTTGCTTAGTGCCCGGCCGCGTCCTGGCTTCACCGCGTTGGTGCTGGTGCGCACACAGTGTAGTAACACCCCACCCCTTGGGACTCCTGCCTGTTGTGCGTGACGGGCTGGACCAACAGACCTGCCTCTGCAGTCTCACCTTCTGGCATAAGGATGTTTGTGGCTTGGCACTGATGTTCCATTTGTAAATTCTGTTCCATTTTATAGCGTTTGATAAATGGGCTGGCTGCTCCATTTTAAAAAGACCTCTATTCTTATAGAGATTTACAGACCATTATAGTTGGCTTCTCTGTAACTGCGGTCTTTATAGGAAGGTATATAATATGATAAATGCTGAGGCATAGAGTTAGGCCTCTCTTACTCCGTGTTCGTAGTGGTATGGTACTGTCTGTTGTGTACTTACCCCCCAAATCATACTTCAAACGTGGTGCCCCTCTTTGCGTTTCTAGAAATCCGTGAGGAAGAACGTAAGATCTTGGAGCGTGCGGGCTACTTCCAGAGCATCACTGTGGGGGTGGCCCCCATCGTTGTGGTCATTGCCAGCGTGGTGACCTTTTCTGTCCACATGATCCTCGGCTACGACCTTACAGCAGCTCAGGTAATATACTGCATGTTGAAAATACTCTTTACAATATTGTGGCAGTAGTTTTTGTGCTAAGCCATTTCTCTTCAGCACATGTTGTGCTCTGTGGCCGTGCCCGCGTGGCCAGGCTGTGCCGTGCTGACAGAAGTGACCGTCCGATGGCTGTGAGAGCAGCTGCAGCCTCGGACCTTGCACAAAGAGCTCTTGGTGCTGTTTCATGCCTGACCTTCCCCAGAATGGGTTTTGAGGTGAATGTAAACCAGAGCTCCTGTTTACTGTTCAGACAGGACGTTGGGATTGCTGGATGTTGTTGTTTTACCACGTGTTTGGATGCCAACAGCACAAATCTGTCTTAAACCAGGATTTGAACATGGGTGTTCGCAAGTAATAGGGTGATGCAGAATTTGCTGCTTTCAGTAGACCTACAAACACTGAAGATGTCTGCCTTGGTTTGTTACCAAGCTCTGGAGAAAGAGTTGGCTAGATCTGCTGTTTTCTGCTGTTTGACGATGTGTTGAATATGTAAATATTTATTCATGGACCCTGAGCCTTTTCTGTGGCTCTGAGTGGCTGCTGTGACAATTCAGCTTTTGGGAGGCTGGAGCCATTTATATGTGGCATCTACATGTGATTCTCTCTCTTGTCTCATTTCTAGGCATTCACAGTGGTCACTGTCTTTAATTCAATGACTTTTGCTCTAAAAGTAACACCTTTCTCAGTGAAGTCTCTATCTGAGGCATCTGTTTCTGTTGACAGATTTGAGGTAAGCAGTCCTTTGGCCTTGCAGTTCTAACTGTACGTGTGGAGTGTTGTATGTGTATCATAGGAGCTGAGGGAAAACTTGAAAGATACTGGTGTTTTGATGACTGAGGAGTTTGTTTTCTTTACACTTAGCACTCCAGATTATTGGATTCTGCAAAAGAAATTAAAATCTAATGAAGGAATATTAGAAATTTAAGATAATACCAGCATGCAAGGCAAAATATTCTTATTTAATGATTTTAGGATTTTGGTGTTGGCGACTGTAAGACACAAACACAGAATCCAGAACTAGATGGCTCACAGTATTAGAATTCTTAAACTCTCTTTTAAGACCATTTGCATGAAAAGACAGTGCAATGTGTCTGCAATGAAGTTCCATGTTCTGCTAGTGACACTCTTTTTGGAAATGTCATGTATTACCTAGGCAGCTTTGCACAAACCAGTAGAGTTTTCTTTGTAGTCATGAAAAACAGGGTTTGTATTTCCAGACCAGATTAAGTGACTGAAACTCCACTATTTGAGTAAAATGCAGTTGTGATCTGACGAAACAGAATCTGTAGCAGCACATTAGAACCCTTATAACAAACAATTCTGTCTCACCCTTCAGTCCCTGTGAAGTGAATATGCTGTGTGTGTACTTCAGTCTGTACTCAGAGGTCAGGCCTTTGTCTTCTGTCTTGAAGACAATAGTACATTGCAGAAATTTCCAAATAGGGTTCCACAAACATTGACAGATCCATGGATACTGTGTAATGCATTCATGAAACACACCTGGGTGTGAGAAGAATAAGATCTGCAGAGCGGTTTTGAGATCGCATTGCTTTTGAGTGTTTTTGTTTAATCTTCTGAGTCATGCTAAATCAGGCTTTCTTAAATCCAAATGCACTAAAGGGAATTTTACAGGGGAAGAGGAAGAGATTTGACTGTAAACAATGTAATTTGTGTAGGGAGCGTAACACAAGGTGGGGATACTCTAACATCACAGTAAAAACGTACCTAACTTTTTGGCTCTATACATGAGTATGAGCTTGCTTATGAATGTATGGTTTGGGCAAGCGTAAATAAGGTTGAGAATTGAGAAGTCTATAATCACATAAGGCTTCTTAGTTCAAAATATAAACTATATAAATGGAAAATGTTTTATCTTGCAATTAAACTGTGTGAAAAATTGCTTCCTAATCTGTGTTGACTGTAAGTACTGATGAATGTGGTGGAAAACGTGATACAATGGACTTAATGGCTTACTTCTTATTATCGAGCAGCCCAAGATAGGTCAGCTAAATTTGTGCAAGATGATTTTTTCCCAGCAGAAGAAGGGAAGGGTAAAGGCTGAAGTTAAAATTCATTCCTTCTACTTCCATAATGAGTTAGTGTACAGGACAAGTCAGTCACTTTCCTTCATAGTGCCCGCTCCTTTCATAGAACCATAGAATGGTTTGGGTTGGAAGGGACCTTAAAGATCATCCAGTGCCACCCCCTG
>JAOXJM010000052.1:38176-48710 GCA_026413425.1 Tringa solitaria | reverse complement strand
CCAGACCAGGTTGCTCAAAGCCCCATCCAGCCTGGCCTTGAGCCCCTCCAGGGATTTCCGTATATTCTACTTATGTGTTTTAAAACTGGAAATTACAGAGCTGCATTTTCAAACACTTGAAAGAATAAGACTCTGTCATATTGCGTGCAAAGTATTGCAGTTCTGTAAAAGTCTTAGTGTATCTACGTGCTTCCACCACATCCAGGAATGCCCTGGCCACTTAGCACGCCTGGAGTTAGTTGACACTAATGAGCTACCTTTTGCTCTTCAGCTTCCTCCTACTATATAGCCTGATGTGTTTTGCTGCGTGAGTGTGCCATAGGCTTGTCTCCCAGTCTTGATCAGGTGTCTCATCTTTACACCTCTCTCACAACTCCTATCAGAGTTTATTTCTAATGGAAGAGGTTCATATGATAAAGAAAAAACCAGCCAATCCTCACACCGCGATAGAGGTGAAAAATGCTACCTTGGCTTGGGACTTCTCCCACGCCAGCGTCCAGAGCTCACCAAAGTTGACCCCCAAAGTGAAAAAAGACAAGAAAGTCACCAAGGGCAAGAAAGAGAAAATGAAGCTACAGAATGAGGGACAGCAAGCTGTGCTGGCAGAGCAGAAGGGCCATCTTCTAGTGGACAGTGATGATCATCCTAGCCCTGAAGAGGAGAACAAAATCATCCATCTGGTTAACCTTCGGCTTCAGAGGACTCTCTACAACATCGACTTTGAGATAGAAAAGGTAAGAGAAGAAAGGAGGAAATCTGAGCTTTCAGAAGGCCTCATTTTTAGCTGTCCCTTGGAATACGGCGCTGTATATTTTTGCATGAAATGGAGTTGCTGTTGTGCACTCCTGTAATATCCATGGCAACTGCAGTGTCCAGGGTGCAGTGGCTGATCTTCATGTAAACAGCTGTGCCATTCTAGCAAACTAGATCTTTGCAAACAGCCCGTGAAACACCTGGAGGCTGCATCACTTTCACACCTGACATTCTACCGACATACTCTTGGTAGAGTATATGAGCCATGGAGCTTAAAGAATCATCGGGGCAACAGGGATATCGGGGGGGTGCTGGTGGATGGTGTATTCCTGCAGCCATTGGATAATTTGCAGGGGTACAGCTGTATTCCGGGTGAACATTTTAGGTGATTAGGTGTTCTAATGGAACATAACAGTGCTTTTTCACTGAAGATGGTGCAGTTTTCTTCCCTGACAATTTTGGTACAGTGGAAAGACACACAGATTTTCAAGAATTTAGAAACGGTTGGAGTCCTCATTCCAAGATGGGTAAAAGTATGTAAAATGTCAAAGAAAAAGCATTGAACTTAATACATGGTATCTTCTACAGATACAAAAGTTTTGCAGTCTGGCACTTGGATGCTGTAGTAATGGCATCTATGCATTTATCAAGATATTTATGGTTAAATTGTCTCCTGTAGTCATATAAGTAAAGCGATAGTTTAAGCTATTTTAAACTATTAAACCCTGTATTTTAAACTTTTGAGAAGGCTGCATATAGTTTAAAAAATAGCCTTGAAAAAAGAGTGCACAGTTAATTGAAAATGTAAAGGCCAGTTTGGTATCAGATGTTTGTAAATGAGAGAAGGCCAGCAACATGATGCACAAGTGGCTATATACTTTCTGACCACTTAACCTTTTGTACAAAAGGAACAAAAATAGTTTTGATGAATCCATGGTTTAATGTGGGTATCAACACACCCATTTTATTGCAGAGAATCACTTCAAAGTGACTGGATTCTAGCTTTTTCTTGGTACGTGTTCTTTAGCAAACTACATCTCATAGGCCATGAGTTTTACTTGACGCACGTACTCCAAATTCTGTTTTTCTTTCAGTCTTTCCCTCTATTTCTTTCCTTGCTGCTCTCAAAAGTATCTTGGTGCATTCTGTTCAGGCAGGCCTCAGTGCTCCCAGCTGAGTGCAGCTGTATCAGGCCCAGTCAAAGGGAAGCTGATCTTAAAATATGTTTGTTTTCATCTGTGAAGTTGATTCAGTTTTAGTCCATGGTGGGGTAGTATTCACTCTTTATTATTTCAGAGTTAAAATACTGACTGTTTTGCTTTTTTCTGTCTCTTATGTCTCTCTTCAGCTGTCCATCTGTCCCCTCTAAGGTATTAAAGGTAGTCCAAATTCTGAAAGGGATGGAGAATATAAGAAATGAGTACCGTAATTAATTTTTTTTCTGTCTAGGGAAAACTTGTTGGAATTTGTGGCAGTGTGGGGAGCGGAAAAACTTCTCTTATCTCAGCGATTTTAGGACAGGTGAGAAATTCTGTTCTGATTACTTCTCTTACCTACCTCCTATTTCACTTATTTGGACTCTGTAGAAGAAAGTCTGTTCTAAATGTAGAATAGCATAATTTCACAGTTTCTCTTAATTTCAGATGACCCTGTTGGAGGGTAGCATTGCAGTAAATGGGACATTTGCATATGTGGCCCAGCAGGCCTGGATTCTCAATGCTACACTTCGAGACAACATTCTTTTTGGCAAGGAATATGATGAAGAGAGGTTTGTCAGAACTGTTTGCTGATTTTCATGAAAGCTTAGTAGCTCTTGGCCCAAGTGTGGGAAGATTTAGTGCAGAGTATGCTGTAACTGAAGCCTACGTATCCTTTTACAGTCTGCCTTTAAGGCTCTGTTAAGTCTCACCTAAGAGCCGGCCTCTCTTGCCCGTGGTCACCGTGACCGCTGGCTTTGGTGGCTCATTGCAGTGAGGGCTGTCCCTCATGCTTGAGGCCTCTCTGACCTCTGCTTTATCAGCTGCTGTGGGGCAGCACCGAAGTGGTGTTTGCTCTTGCTGTCCTGCCCTTGCCCTCTTTAAACACAACTGTTTGCAGTGTACAAACATGGCTCTCCCCTGGTGGGGACCTTCCCTGTGGCCTCTGCTGGCCATCCTGGGAAAGAAATTGCCTCCTTACCTTCGCAGAACTTTAGGAGCAGGTGGTCAGTTATTATCCTCAGTTTCCTCCTGGGAACCCAAGGCAGATCATTTGTTTTAGGCTGCTGAAATGTCTGCTCTTAGTGTAGAAAGTGAGATAATGCTGTAGTAGCTAGATTCTTGGGGAAAAAAACCCCAGTTCTTACTACTCATCTAATTGTTCTTTAGATACAATATGGTGTTGAATGGTTGCTGTCTAAGGCCTGACCTAGCCATCCTTCCAAATGGGGACCTGACAGAGGTATGCATTTTGCTTATAGTAAACTAATTAGTAGATGAAGAAAAGTATGGGTTTGTTTTGTTGGATTAGACTGGAGTGAGGGAAACATTATTCTGGAATGCATGTAAACCAAACTGCTGGCCTTCTTGAGCTTATCAATGCAGGCCCTGGGCTACTGAGAGTTGTGTTTGTTTTTGACTCAGATGTTGACAGTTTGGGCGTTTTTCATTTTGTTGTAAATTTAGTTGCCTTAACAGGAGCTGCTTGAACTTGTTTTAAAATAGCTAAGAAAAAAGCATGGCTACGTTAATACAAAAAAATGAACAAAAGACTACTGCCACTAACCTTGAGTTTGAACATGTAACACATTTCACAATATATATATGTAGTAAAACAATACATAATATTGTATGTCTGTGTGTGTATATATATATAAAATAATATTATAGTCTGCTTCATTCCAATTACCTCTTGAGCTCTGAATACGTGTGTTGCGTGGTGCTGTAGAAATAAAGTAACGGGTGTGTGTCTGTGCAGATCGGTGAACGTGGGGCTAACCTGAGTGGAGGACAGCGTCAGAGAATCAGTCTGGCACGAGCCCTGTACAGCGACAGAAGCATTTACATCTTGGATGATCCCCTTAGTGCGTTAGATGCTCATGTTGGAAATCACATTTTTAACAGTGCAATAAGGAAACATCTGAAGTCAAAGACGGTCCTTTTCATTACTCATCAGCTTCAGGTACTACATCTCTCATACATTCTTTTTTGGACTTTCTTGAAGTGCTGTTTAGACAGTTGCCTTCATTCTGGAAGTTTCTATGCCCTGACCTGCTGCAGCACATGCTGTCTGTCTATAGGATGCATGGTTGACATTTACAAACTAGGTTTGCAAATTTACACTGAGCCCAGTCTGTTTATTTGATACTAGTGCTGCTTGGTGTCTGATCGGGACTGGTAACACTTGGCTAAAGAAAATTTATCAGAGAAATAAATACCTTGTTCAAAAACACTTTTGCTAACTTGCTATAAAGCTAGTTCATCACATGAAAAACACTCAGACTTGATGTCAGTAAATCGGAATTGGTGTATTCTGAGATTTTTTCCTATCTTCTCTGTATAGAAATTAGTTAGCATATCAATGTTTGCAGTGTTTAAGTATCCTGAATTGTGTCTTCCATAACAGATTGTTTTTGATAGAAGGTAAAAACTTTGTGAAGAGTGAGAGTAGTCATGGTCCTCTAATCAATGCAGGACCTTTAAAAATCAGGTATCTGTTATGTGGGAAGAGATGTATTGTGTGCAAATGTCTATAAATTACTGAAAAGGACTGTGTAGGAGTGTGTTTGATTATTGGACATAATGACAGAGACTTGTTCTGCTACCTGAAACAAAAGCTCTCGAAACCGGAAGCAGTTTAGAGAGAAGATACTGCTTTATTCAACGTTGGGTGCTAGGTGGAAATCTACAAATCTAGCGCAGCTTACCGGGGACATTCACCCATTATTTACACACAAAAGATTTTCATTATTCCGTCTACCTGATATGTAACTTCACCTGGGCTGATGTATTCATTAGGATGACTGAATAGCCTTTTTGCACACGCGTATTCAATTTTGCAGCATCTACAAAACACTCCTGCACAGGTGTGAGCTCCTTGGTGGCCGTTTGCTTAGGGATACCCTTCCTCACATCCTTTTAAGGTATTGAGTTATCTCAGGACAGTAAAAGTTTACTGTAAGTTTGCCAATTTCTTGACGATGATAAAGATGTCCTTTGAAGTAGCCACAGCTCTGTCCCGATTGGTAGAGGAGTGCACACTTTGACATATGAGAGAATCTTGAAGTTAACTACTTCTTGTTATCCCATCCTTATCACTGTCAGCCCGGTGACTAACTATTTTCTCATACAGTAAGAAGCTCAGTAATTAACTCATTTTACTTAGCATGTGTTTATAAACAAAGCAGAGGCCTGTCTTTGGTAACAGTTCTTACTGCCATTTTCTCCAGTATCTTGTTGACTGTGATGAAGTGATCTTCATGAAAGAAGGCTGCATTACTGAGCGAGGAAGTCATGAGGAACTGATGAATTTAAATGGGGACTATGCAACTATTTTCAATAACCTACAGCTGGGAGAAACACCACATATTGAGGTACTTGTTTGTCTATTCTAAAGCGCTCTGAATGTTGACTTTTCTGATGAACCAAATGACATAGTTGGAAGACAGGAAAATGGCTCCAGATGTTCATATGTTGATTGGACCGATAGATTTCCTGTAGAATAATCAGTGCTTCATAAGCCCTTTTTGTTTGCAGTCACTGTTTGTATTTAGAGGATGCGTAGTGGAGAGGACTCTGCCCATGAGCTCATGAGTTGAACGTGAAAGTAGTGGATCGTCTCCTGTGGTGATGCTCAGAGTAGGAAGCTCATTGTCTCCTTTACTGGATGCCTTACTTCTTAATTTACCTCAAAATTAGCACAGACCTGGACCAAACTTTGTGTGAAAAAAATTGTTACTGGTTTGTTACTTTTTCACACAGGGTGTGACTGAGGCACAGTGAAATTGACACAACTCCTTGAAAGTTAGATGTGGCAGTATTCTGGAAATGTAACTGAAAATCCTTTGTCTTGGTGGGTTTTGAGGGAAAAAAAAGTGTTGCTTGACACTGCTTCTGTTATGAAACAATTGCTATAATTGCAGACTTGGATTTGTGCTGTAGTATTTTAGTCAATGGAAAAAATGTTAAATCTAGAAAATAACAAGAACCATTCAGTAGGGCATGCATTTAAGTTTTCAGGAATTTAGTTTTCCCAGCTTTCTCCTGTTTGCTTCCTGAAATAATTCTTTGGAGTATAAGTGAATTTGCTGCTTTTTATTTGATAGTGATTTACTTCTTTAAATTTTGTGTGCATTTTCTCTTAGTCAGAAGTGATTAAAAAGCACATCAGCAGTTTATTTTTTAAGAGACAAGAGGCTCCTTATGCACAAGTTGCAGACAAAAAAAAGTTTCTGAAAAGGTAGCATTGTGTGATAAATACACAGATACAGAAGGTGCTTGGTGAAATTTTCTCATGGGAGATGTTAGAGAAAGAAGCAACAGAATATAATGTGTTCCTCTGCATATTCCTTCTGAGGCACAAAGATTATAGTTCTGCCATTTTAAGAGTAATGTAATGACAGTTAACACGAGATTCTGCAGTCTGCATGCCTGGCTGACCTTCATGTCTCTCTGTAAACACCAGCTCGTAGAGGGAGCATTAATTTGCATTCCATATGGGATAAGAAGTAGTGGATGGTAAAGTTAGATTCTGTGTGGTTTGGCATCTATGAGATGTCTCTTCTCACGTAAAGTGTGGGAAAATGACCCTGAAGATGGTGTTTGTGGGGTTCAGTTACTGTGGGCTGTCTCTGAACAGGTAGAACTTCCATTTTTGGGAGGTGGCTGTATTTAGAACAGTAATTGTGTCTGCAGTGTAGTGTTTGAACACTTGCTTTCTGGGAGACCAAATTAACCAGATTTCATCCTTAGAGGCATTTCATGAGAGCTTCCCTAAGCAAAGTACTAGGGTGTTTGCAGGGAAAAATGCCTCTTAATAAAATAGTGAGTTGTTTTTACAAGGCACAGGGGGGTTGTATCTTTTTCTCAGTAGTAGGCATGTCATTCCTCAAGCCTGTATGCTCATAGTGTCACTGATTCTGGAAATCAACCTTGCACAATACCAGTAAAGATTGGTAGCAGTTCAGATTAATAAAAGGAGGAGAATTTAATCTACCAGAGTTGGCAGTCATCCGTAATAATAGTAAACTTAATATATGAATGCTGAGCTATTGAAAGTCTTTGTTCTTAGCAGGCAGCTTATAAAAATTTCAGGTTCAGATATGAAAATATCAAATCAAATTACTCTGGTATGCTTAGTGTCATTGTTTTCCTGCAGATTAATATAAAGAAGACCACAAACAGTTCACTGAAAAGACCCCAGGATAAAAGTACCAAAACAGGGTCTGTGAAGAAGGACAAAGTTGTAAAGAAGGAAGAAGGTAGCTATGTAATCAGATTTCTGGCTGTAATTATTTTATACACCAATAAGCTCAAAAGATATCCTTTCAAAATGTATTATGAGTGTACCTCTCAGGTTTTGAAAGCTGTCTCAAGTCCTGGTCACTCAGTGTGGTTGATAGGACACAGGCAGTGTGTAAAGGAGATTAATTCATTAAATGTGGTGTCTGCACAATGTTTTAAGTTCAATCACGGTGCTGCTGGTCAGCTGCCATTGGCACAAAGGAGCTTGCAGCACCCTGTCTCCCACACCATCCCTCTGTCCTGTCCTGAGAGGCCAATGTGAATACTTGGGTACTCGCACAGTCCTCAGCAGGACACAGCATTTGCCTATGAAGAATTGGAAGATCTGACCTCTGTTGTGTGGTTCTCTCTGTTTAATGTTAACTTTGAACTTCAGCAGGATTTAAAAAGCAATAGTAGAGCTGATACCGGCCTACTGTTTAGGTCTGTGCTGATTATGCTTTTTCAGACACACCGTGACGTGAATAATTCTGTAGAGGAAATGTGACTTTTTGAAAAACTGTTTGAACCGTTGATTTCTACATATTAAGTAACGTCAGTGTTTCTGAAAGTACTCCATACAGTTTGAAAACGACTGTAGTTTTGTGTATGTTCACAAACTTACCGAAGTTCCATGGAAGAGCTTTCTTCTCCTCACTCCCTCCTCCTCTTCTTTTTCACAGGCCAGTTGGTCCAGTTGGAAGAGAAAGGCAAAGGCTCTGTCCCCTGGTCTGTTTACGGTATCTACATTCAGGCAGCAGGAGGCCCCTTTGCATTCCTTGTCATCATGGCACTGTTTGTGTTGAATGTGGGCAGTACAGCTTTTAGCAACTGGTGGCTGAGTTTCTGGATCAAGCAAGGCAGTGGAGTAAGATCAATCACTTTTCTGCTCTCTTGTGTCTAACGAGCAGGGGGATTGCTCTCCTAGACTGATCCCAAGCAGTCCTGTGAGACCAAGCGGTGCTTCCTCATTTAAGCAAGTTGTAAGGCTCCCCAGGAGGTGATCTCACTAGAGAGTTTGTCTCTGAGAATAAGAACGCTCCACTACTTGGAAAGGTGTAATAGCTCATGTGGTTTTATATTGCCCTCTTCTTCCCTGTCTTGGTTAGTCTAAGAAAAGGAAGTGAAAATGTGAAGGCAGCCAACAAGCTGCAGGAAGAATTATTAATTTTAATGCTGTTTTTTGTTTGAATGTGACCTTACATCTAACAGGATAATGGCTTTAAGTCAAATGACTTTTGGGAATTGCTTTGAATACTGTAATGACCTGCGATGATGGTTTGGGAATTTTCCCACTCTGGGGGCTTTGATTGCAAGTCTTGTTGCATTTAAAGATTCAAATATAACTGCAGGATTGTTTGGGGTTTTTTTTGGGGGGGGGGGGCAGGGTGAGCAAGCTACTAACCTCAGAGAGGAAATAATGAAGTGCAGATGGCCAACAATATTAAAATAAGCAATGAGGTCCTTAAACATACTTAAAGATTAAAAAAAAAAAATTAAAAAGGGAATGAGAATGTTAGAAAGTGTGACAGCAAAGAAATTACTGCATGCTGGCAAAAAGTAACAACTGTGTGTGATAAGACAATGTACAACCTATGCAAGGTGAATATTGCTGTGTAGTAGGAGTGGTGGTATCTGGCATTGTTCCAAAGAACACAAGAAATGATAAGCATGGAATGAGACATTAGGGATCAAATGAAGCGGGTATTGTTGTATTTTCACAGATATTGTAGGAAAAAGGCCAAGGGCTACAAATCTGCACGTCCAGTATCTCTGCTAGGGAGAACTTTCGGAAGTATTCAACAATCATTGTAGTGCTTTATTTAAAGAAGAAATATCAAATATGGTGGGAGGGGACAGAGGACAGTTAAATTCTATTACATGTAATGTGTACATTCTCAATTCTTGTCTTAACTAACTATTCACTGAAACGAATTTTCTGCAGAACACCACTGTGGCTTTGGGAAATGAGACTGTCATAAGCAACAGTATGAAAGATAATCCTCACATGCGTTACTATGCTGGCATCTATGCACTGTCAATGGCAGTTATGTTGATCCTGAAAGCTGTTCGTGGTGTTGTCTTTGTAAAGGTATGTGCCAATGCTGTTGTTTTCCTTACCTCACTCCCACCTCTCTTCCCCAATTCCGCATATTGCTGTCACCGTGGTTCTTTTGGTCACCTCCCAAGAGAGGCTTTGAACCAGAGGAAGTCAGATTGTGAGGTTTCCGTAAGTCATCTCTTCGGGCTGCACCATGCTAAACTTCTTCCCAAATTAATAGCTTCCTTCCACTGGTTGGAAGCACAGAATGCAAGGAAAAACCTTATGGTTGGAGAAAGAAAATGAGCAGGATGTTTTGATGCTCAGGGGAGGAGCAGTGACAGGAAGGCAAACATCTTTTCATAATGCTGCAATGTTTTCTGCTTTGTCAGGGAACTCTCAGAGCATCCTCAAGGCTCCATGATGAGCTCTTTCGAAGGATTCTACGCAGCCCCATGAAGTTCTTTGACACTACACCCACTGGGCGGATTCTCAACAGGTTTTCCAAAGACATGGATGAAGGTATCTCTCACTGTATGTGCTGTAGATCCCACATTCAGACTTTCCAGTTAACACAGACCTTCTCCTTCAAACCTTCTAGTTAACTTCTTGATACTCTCCAGCCTCTTGCTGTTGGGGTGATCATACCCTATATCCATTACCAAAGGCGTACTTGTAATAGACAAAGAAGGAATTGGGATGTACCTGAGTTATGATTCTAGAAAGCAGCTGATATCTCAAGTCTGTCTGTTCACTTATAGAGAAGAAAATGTGGAGGTTCTTTGGTACCTACAGTCTGCACGTGGACTCTTAGCAGCCAGTGCTGCAAAGGTGGTAATTAAGTCAGAGTTGCATCAGTGCTATTTCTGCAAAAAGGAATATTTGGAAAGACTACTAGCATCTTGGAAGATAAAAGCACCCCTAAAAAAAAATGTACATTTTTAATTTGAATAAGCCATGAGAAATCACTGTCCTTGTCAGTGATAACGTACAGCTGGACTGAATTGTGCTATATAAGTTGTTTTAGCTTTCTGTACTCAAGATTTGTACTCTCTCTGGGCAGAGAGAAACCTAATGAAATTTAACAAGGGCAAGCGTAAGGTGCTGCATCTGGGGAGAAATAACCCCCTGCACCAGGACAGATTGGGGGCTGACCTGCTGGAGATCAGCTCTGAGGAGAAAGACCTGGGAGTCCTGGTGGACAGCAGGATGACCATGAGCTGACAATGTGCCCTTGTGGCCAAGAAGGCCAATGGCATCC
>JAOXJM010000051.1:8872-22356 GCA_026413425.1 Tringa solitaria | reverse complement strand
CAACGCCCCCCCCACCGAGGTGACCGTCACCTTCTCCCCCACCGCCCGGGGGCGTCCCGTCACCCGCACCCTCCTCCTGGGGAGGGGGGACAACGGTGGTGACCACGGTGACACCTTCACCTTCCGCCTCCCCCCCACCCTGGAGCTGGTGGGCAACCGCTTCTTGGAGAAGGTTGTCCTCATCCAGGCCAACCAGGACATCTCGGTGGTGGCCCTCAACTCCAAGCCCTACACCGCGGGGGCCACCACCCTTCTACCCCTGGAGATGTTGGGCCACCACTACTACGTGGTGACCCCCGAGGACGGCAAGAAGGAAGGGCTGAAGGAGTTGGCCGTGGGGGCCGGTGGCACCACCACTGCTGTCGCCATCAAAGCCAAGGGCGAGTTCTACTACAGGGGGAGGAAGTACTTCCCCGGGGCCACCATCAAGGTCACCTTGGAGCCCTACCACGCCTTCCAACTTCAAAGTGATTCCGATTTATCCGGTACCGAGGTCGAGGCGGACAGACCGGTGGCCGTCTTCAGCGGTCACACCTGTGTCAAGGTCCACTCGGGTTGCGACCACGTGGTGGAACAACTTCTCCCCGTGGCCGCCTGGGGTAGGACCTACCTGGTGCCCCCCAACCCTTGGCAGAGGGCGACAGACGTCGTCTACATGGTGGCCGCCGAAAAAGCCACCGTCACCTACCAGAAGGAGGAGGTGGTGGCCACCAAGTCCATGAAAGCCGGAGAGGTCCAGAAGGTCAAGGTTGGCCCCAGTTCACGTCTTTACATCACCTCTTCGGCCCCAATTCAGGTTGTCTTCTTCTTCACTGGGGTCACAGGCTCCCTGGTGAGAGACCCTTTTCTTCTCAACGTCCCACCGGTCTCCACCTACTGCACCTCCTACCGGGTGGTGGGCCTGCCCGGTTATGTCAACCACCTCCTCCTGGTGGCCCATCAAGAGGAGGCCACCACCACTACCTTCAACCAAAATCTGGAGAAGACCTTGTCCTGGCAAGAGATTCCTGGCACGGACTTCTCCTGGGCCAGCGTCACCATGAGCAACCCGGAGGAGATCCAGAGGGTGGACAACCAGAGGTCACCCTTTGGGCTCCTCAACGTTGGGTTCAATAACTACATCAGCTACGGCTTCACTGGCCTTTGTGCCACCAGTAAGTAAGGTCAACCCATGGCTGGTCTCACCTTTGCTTGCCCATCCATGTCTCCTCCATGGATGTTCTCAGCTTAGTTTGCCCATCCGTGTCTTCTCCATGGCTGGTCTCACCTTTGGTGGCCCATCCATGTCTTCTCCATGGACATTCTCACTTTTGCTTGCCCTTCCATGTCTTTTCCATGGATGGTCTCACCTTTGCTTGCCCATCTGTGTCTTCTCCATGGCTGGTCTCACCTTTGGTGGCCCATGCATCGATTGAGGGTGGTTGTTTCTCCCCATTTTCTGCAGCTTCTTCTCCGCTCTCCTGCAAAGATCTCTCTTGCCAGGAGAAGTGCCAGGTGGTGGATGGCCAACCCACCTGTGTCCACGAAGCCCCCTTGACCTGCTGGGCCACCGGTGACTCCCACTACCGGACCTTTGATGGGAAAGCCTTCCAACTCATGGGCACCTGCACCTACACCTTGACCAAGACCTGTCACCAGGATCCCACCATCCCCTTCTTCAGCGTAGAGGCCAAAAATGAAGCCAGGGGCCACCTGGGAGTCTCCTACGTGGACGCCGTGACCGTCCACGTCTATGACGTCACCGTGGAGGCCACCAGGGCCGAGAACGGCATCGTGAGGGTAAGCCAGCAAAAAGAGTAATCTTTTTAAGGAGGACCTTCAAGGTCTTCTCCAACTTCAAGGATCTTCCGAGTTGCCACCCATGAGGTGGTGATACCACCACGTGGTCATCCCTTGGAAGGAGACACCTCAAAACTCCAAAAAGTCAACTTTTTGGGCCATGTTTGATGAAATCCATTGGGTTTTCATGGTTTTCATGCTTGGTGTTTCTTCTCCTTCAGGTGAACAACCGTCGCTCCCGCCTCCCCATCTCCTTGGCCCGGGGGAAGCTCCGCCTACGGCAGAAGGGCAGGTCCCTCCTGATCCAGACCCACTTCCACCTGAAGGTCCTCTACGACTGGGACCACCACCTTCTGGTCAAACTCCCCGGTGCCCTCTCGGCCAAAGTCTGTGGCTTGTGCGGCAACGGCGACCTCCGGGATGACCACTTGGCCCAGGGCAACCTGACGGGGCACCTGGGTTGGGAGGCCACCAACCAGAGCCAGCCTTGCTGGGACAACTGCGGCGGTGGGGACTGCGGAGGTTGTCCAGGGGACGAGGGGAAGAAATATGAGGGGGAGGAGTCTTGCGGGTTGATGGCCCAACGGCCTGGACCTTTCAGTGGGTGTCACCACACCCTGGACCCCCAGGTCTACCTGAAGAACTGCATCTATGACCTCTGCGTCAATGATGGTCTCCACATCCTGCTCTGCCGGGCCCTGGAAGCCTACGCAGATGACTGTCGGGAGGAGGGAACAGCCGTCTCCGACTGGAGGACGTTGGCCAATTGTCGTGAGTAGCTCCACCGGGGGGGCGGGTGGGGCAACAGGGACCTTCGTTAAGGTGGGTGGAATTAGGAGCTGAAGGGATGGAACTGAGCAGAAAAGGGAAACTGAGTCAACAGGAAGGGGTTTTGGTGTCTCCAGTGAGGTGGGAGGAGGTGGTTTTGAGTTGGGGCTGAAAGGATTGTGGGTGCCCACCATGACCATAGTGTCCCACCCCACCATGACCACAATGTCCCATCTCCACCATAACCATGGTTTCTATCCTCACCATGACCATGGTGTCCCACCATGCCCACGATGTCCCATCCCACCATGACCATGTTGTCCATCCCACCATGACTATGACATCCATCCCCATCAGGACCATGGTGTTCCATCACTGTGACCATGATCTCCCATCCCACCATGACCATGACGTCCATCCCCATCATGACCATGGTCTCCCATGCCACCATGACAACATGTCCCACCATGACCACCATCTCCCATCCCACCATGACCACCCTGTCCCCTCTCCTCCACAGCCCTCTCCTGCCCCAAGAACAGCAACTACACCACGTGTGGCCCTGCCTGTCCCACCACCTGCAACCCCACTGCCGTCCCCACCGACTGCCCCACCTCGGCCTGCGTGGAGACCTGCTCCTGCCAGGAGGGCTTCCTCCTGGAGGCCAACCGGTGCATCCCCCAGGACCAGTGTGGCTGCCTCCACGAGGGCCTCCTCCACGGCCTCCACGAGGAGTTTTGGGGTGACACCACCTGCACCAAACGTTGCGTCTGCGACGGGACCTCCCAGAATGCCGTGTGCCGAAAGGACAACTGCCGGGATGGAGAAGAATGTCGGGTGGAGGAGGGCATCCAAGGCTGTTACCCCAAGAGCCACGGGACCTGCTCGGCCGTGGGTGCCACCCACTACGAGACCTTTGACGGCGGGAGGTTCATCTTCCAGGGCACCTGCATCTACCAGATGGTGGGATTGTGCCAGAAGACCCCAGGCCTGGTGGACTTCCAGGTGTTGGTGCAGAACGGCCTCCAGGATGAGGAACGACCAGCCTCCATCACTCTGGTGGTGGTCAAAGTCTACGGCAAAACCATCAGCATCAACCAGAAACACCCCGGCAAAATCACGGTGAGTTCAGCAAAGGTTGGGTCCTTCAACCACCATCTTCATCGGCTTCTCCTCCTCCTCCTCCTCACCCCAACCCACGTGTCCCATCACCTTCTTCTCCTCCTCATCCAACCCACGTGTCCAATCTTTTCTCCTCCTCCGCACCCCAATCTCCTGGTCCCATTCCTTGCCAAAATTGGGAAAGGCTTGATTTTTTCTAAATTTAGAAATGCTGATTTTTTCCAATATTTGAAAAAAAATATTTTTTTCTAAATTAGAAACCACAGATTTATTTCTAAATTGAGAAACACTGATTTTTTCCTAAATTGGGAAATTCTGATTTGTTTCTAAATTGGGAAATGCTAATTTTTTCCTGCATTGGAAAACGCTGATTTTTTTCCTAAATAGGAAAACATTGATTTTTTTCTAAAACGGAAAACACCGGGTTGTTTTTTTTTTTCTAATTTGGGAAACACCGATTTTTTTTTTCCTAAATTGGGAAACGCTGATTTTATTCCAAACTGGGAAACACTGATTTTTTCTGATATTGGGAAATGCCCATTTTTTGGGGCTCCCAAATTCTCAGTGTCGTGAAAAGCCAATTGGTTTTTACTGCTGGATGCCAAATAATAATAATAATAATAATAATAATAATAATAATAATAATAATAATAATAATAATGAGAATAAGAGTGATAGAAGAAGAAGAATTTTAGTATTATACATTATATTGTATTTATTATATTTAATTCTTAATAATATAATAATACTAATAATGATTCTATTATTAGCCTTATTAGATTTATATTTTATATTTTTATTTTTATTTAATTTTTTAAATTATTATTATTTTTTAATATTTTATTTATCTATTTCTCTCTTTCTCACCCCAGGTCAATGGCCGGCTGGCCAACCTGCCCTACGGCCGCCGGGGCGGGAAGGTCTCTGTCTCCCGGGGGCCCGGGGGGGACGCGGTGGTGGAGACTGACTTCGGGTTGGCCGTGTCCTACGACGGGCGGAGCCGCCTGGTGGCCACCGTCCCCACCACCTACGCCGGCGCCCTCTGCGGCCTCTGCGGCAACTACAACGGCCAGGAGGAGGACGAGATGATGACCAAGAACGGCCAGGTCACCTCCGACCCCACCGCCTTGGGGGGCAGCTGGAAGGTCATCGCCATCCCTGGTTGCAGGGAGACCTCCACCTTGGAATGTCCCACCACCACCATGGAAGTTCTACGTCAGCAAGAGGTCTCCACGAAGGGTTGCAGCATCATCCGAGAAGAAAGTGGACCCTTCGGAGCTTGCCACGCTGTGGTGGACCCCCAAAAGTACTTCCAAAGCTGCCTCCACGATCTTTGCCTCTTCCCGGAGTGGGAAGGGGTGAAGTGTCCCCTCATCGCCCGCTACGCCGAGGTCTGCCAGGCCGCCGGCGTCACCGTGGGGAGGTGGAGAACAGAGGACTTCTGCCGTGAGTTGGGTTGATTAGAGGGGGGTTTGGGGTCCTTAAGGGGTTACCAAAGTCCAAGGGAACCCCAATCCTTGGTCAAACCCAGGTGGGGACAAAGGGATTCCCACCCAAATCATCTCCCCCTGCTGGGGCTTCCATCTCCACCCAAAGCCCAGGTTGGTCCCATCATCTCCCAAAAAATACCCCCATCCTTCCAGGGAATAATTTAACCCCAAAAAGCACCGATTTCTTTTGGGTGAAAAAAAAAAAAGAGCGAGGGTTAATTGCCTGGAGGGCAAAAAAGCCATGAAATCCACCCAAAATAGTGAAATGAGGAGAAAGGGACCCCCCCTCCCCACCCCAAAGTTGATTTTGGACCCAGGGAAGGAGTGAGTCTGGTTTTGAGGGAAGCTCCTCACTTCCTCCAGGAAAATTGGGGGGAAATGAGGTCATTTGGGGTGGAAAAAAAAATAATCTACATCTGGGTTAAAAAATCAACATCTGGGGTAAAAAAAAAAAAGGTTTAAAAAAAATCTTCATCTGGGTTAAAAAGTCTATGTTTGGGTTAAAAAAAATCTACATTTAGGTAAAAAAATCTAATTATGGGTTGAAAAATTGACATCTGGGTTAAAATCTAATTATGGGTTTAAAAATTCTACATTTGGGTTAAAAAAATCTAATTATGGGTTTAAAAATCTACATTTGGGTTAAAATAATCTACGTGTGGGGTAAAAAAATATAATTATGGGTTAAAATAATCTACATCTGGGTTAAAATAATCTAATTATGGGTTAAAAAATTGACATCTGGGTTAAAAAAATTTAATTATGGGTTAAAAAATCTACATTTGGGTTAAAATAATCTACATGTGGGGTAAAAAAATATAATTATGGGCTAAAATAATCTACATCTGGGTTAAAATAATCTAATTATGGGTTAAAAAATTGACATCTGGGTTAAAAAAATTTAATTATGGGTTAAAAAATCTATGTTCGGGTTAAAATAATCTACATCTGGGTTAAAAAAAATGTTATTATGGGTTAAAAAATTGACATCTGGGTTAAAAAGTCTAATTATGGGTTAAAAAATCTTCATTTTCGCAGGTTTTCCGTGTCCCCCCAACAGCCACTATGAGCCCTGCACCCGGGGCTGCGGGCAGAGCTGCCGGAGCCTTTTTTCCCCGGAAAAATGCTGGGAAAGGTGTCGGGAAGGTTGCGCCTGCGACGGGGGCTTGGTCCTCAGCGGTGACACCTGCGTCCCCCTCTCCCGCTGTGGGTGCCACCAGGGGGACTTCTACTACCAAGCGGAGGAGACCTTCATGGCCACCAAGGAGGAGATGTGTCGGTGCCGGGCGGGGGGCACCCTGGAATGTCAAGAGGCCTCGTGTCCCGGGGGCGGAGAAGGCAAAGTCATCAAGGGCGTCTTCCAGTGCTCCTCGGCCACCCTGGGGACCTGCCTGGCCAGCGGGGACCGCAGCTACGTCTCCTTCGACGGGGTGGCCTTCAACTTCTCGGGGGCCTGCTCTTACGTCCTGAGCGAGACCTGCGGGGGAGGGGAGGGCGGCCAACCCTTCGTGGTGAAAATGGAGAAGGAGGCCCGGCAGAGGAAGAAGGTCTCCGGCATCCAAGAGTTGTCCCTGGAAGTCTACGGGCTCACCTTGAGCTTGATGAGAGGCAAGAGGGGACAAGTCATGGTAAGGGGGCACTTTTTGGAGACCCACCTTTTTCTGGTGATAAGATCTGTGGGGCTTGTGTTGGGGGGACAAGAGGGATACAATGGTGGTGAGTCCACACGTGGTGGTTCCACCTCTTTCTGGTGGAACATGTGGTGGTTCCACCTCTTTCTGGTGACAAAGTCTGTGGGGCTCACGTTGACATTTGCCATGGGGCGACATGAGGGACACAGTGGTGGTAGGTCTATGCGTGGTGGTTCCATCTCTTTCTGGTGGCAAGATCTGTGGGGCTTGTGCTGGGGGGACAAGAGTGACTCAGTCCTGGTGGGTTCATGCATGATGGTTCCACCTCTTTCTGGTGACAAAGTCTGTGGGGCTCATGTTGACATTTGCCATGGGGCGGCAAGAGGGACACAGTGGTGGTGGGTCCATGTGTGGTGGTTCCATCTCTTCCTGGTGGAACATCCCGACGTCAAAGTCTATGGGTTGACCTTGAGGTTGACGTTGACCTTGACACCAGTGGAATCATAGAATCATTTAGGTTGGAAGAGACCCTTGGGATCATTGAGTCCAACCATCTACCCTACTCTGCTAAGAACCACCACAGGGGAGCTCTGTGGTCCATCTCTTTTTGGGTGCAAATGTTGGGGTGATGACATCTCCAGGCCCATGTGGACTTCGGTGGGAGGTGACAAGGGACCTCTCCTGGAGGGAGGGGGGGTGGACCTCTTTTGGGTTGCAAGGCATGGTGGCCACCAAAGTCTATTGACTCTGGTGTGAAGCAAGACCGTGGTCACACCAAGACCATGTTTTGGGGTCCGCTTCTTCTCGGGTGAGAACCTGGGACCCCAAAACTCATTCTTCCGTGATGGAGGGGAGACCTTCCCCCCAGTCTCCAAGGCAAAGCCACCCTCACCCCAACTTTGCCTTCCAGTTTCAAAGTGGGAGCCATAAATTCATGAGAAGGTCAGGTGGAGCCATGAGAAGGTTGGGTGGAGCCATAAGAAGGTCAGGTGGAGCCATGAGAAGGTTGGGTGGAGCCATAAGAAGGTCAGGTGGAGCCATGAGAAGGTTGGGTGGAAGGTGCTTCCCCCTACCTCAATGAGGGTTCCTACCTCTAGAGCTTCCTCCTTGTGGCCTCCTTGGGGGTCACTGGAGGTTCTCCCTCCATCCCAGGTGGACTCCATAACCCACTACATCCCGCTCACCCTAAGCCAGGGCCGGGTCTGGGTGCACCAACATGGGATGGACGTCCTGCTTCAGACCGACTTCGGCCTCGTCATACGCTACGACCTCCTTCGCCACGTGACAGTTACTGTCCCGCAGAGCTACCAGGGCCACCTCTGCGGGCTCTGCGGCAACTACAATGGGCAACAGGATGATGACTTCCTCCTTCCCGGTGGCCAACTGGCCCCTGACGTGGTGGCTTTTGGCTCTGCCTGGAAAACATCCGAAGCTCCTTGCAGCGATGACTGTTCCCAGGACGACTGTCCCATCTGCAGCGAGGAGAAGAAGGCGGTCCTCCAGAAATCCAACTACTGTGGCCTCCTCACCATCCCAGAAGGTCCTTTTGGCTCCTGCCACCACCTCATCGACCCCACCTTGTACTTCCAAACTTGCCTCCATGACCTCTGCCTGGCCGAAGGGGACACCCAGGTCCTCTGCCAGAGCATCCAGAGCTACGCCACCGCCTGCCAAGATGCCGGTGGCATCACTGGGGCTTGGAGAAGACCTTCCTTCTGCCGTAAGTTGGTGGGACGTGGGGGGGCGTGGGTGGGAAATGTCCTCCATCCTCCACGGCAGTTCTCCTATGAGGAAGTTCTTCTCCTACGTGGAATTTCTTCTCCCACGTGGAATTTCTTCATCTACATGCAAGTTCTTGTCCCACATGCAAGTTCTTCTACATGGAATTTCTTCTCCCACATGGACTTTCTTCTCCCATGAGGATGTTCTTCTTCCATGTGGAAGTTCTTCACCCACGTGGAAGTTCTTTTCCCACGTGGAATTTCTTCTTCCACACAGATGTTCTCCCACATGGAAGTTCTTCACCCACGAGGAAGTTCTTCTCCCACAAGGACATCCTTCTGCCATGTGGAATTTCTTCTTCCACAAGGACGTCATTCTCCCATGTGGAAGTTCTTCTCCCAAGTGGAAGATCTTCTCCCATGAGGATGTTCTTCTCCCATGAGGATGTTCTTCTCCAACCTGGACGTTCTTCCCCCATGTGGAAGTTCTTCACCCACGAGGAAGTTCTTCTCCCACAAGGATGTCCTTCTGCCATGTGGAACTTCTTCTCCACATGGAATTTCTTCTCACACGTGGAATTTCTTCTCCCACAAGGACGTTATTCTCCCATGTGGATGTTCTTCTCCCACATTGAAGTTCTTCTTCTGTGTGGAATTTCTTCTCCCACGAGGAAGTTCTTTTCTCACGTGGACATTCTTCTTCCACAAGGAAGTTCTTCTACCATGTGGAAGTTCTTGTCCCATGAGAAAATTCTTCTCCCATGTGGAAGGTCTTCTCCTATGTCGACATCCTTCTGCCAACTGGAACTTCTTCTCCCACGTGGAATTTCTTCTCCCACATGAATGTTCTTTCCCGATGTGGAACTTCTCCCACAAGGATGTTCTTCTCCCATATGGAAGTTCTTCCCCCACATGGTAGATCTTCTCCCATGTGGTCATTCTTCTCTCACATGGAAGTACTTGTCCTATGTGGAAGTTCTTCTCCCATGTGGAAGTTCTTCCTCCACATGGAAGTTCATTTCCCACATGGACATTCTTCTTCCAAGAGGAAGTTCTTCTCCCAAATGGAAGTTCTTCTCCCATGAGGATGTTCTTCACCTACGTGGAATTTCTTGTCCCACGTGAAAGTTCTTCTCCCACATGGAATTTCTTCTCCCATGAGGATGTTCTTGTCCCACGTGCACGTTCTTCTCTCACATGGAAGTTCTTCTCCCATGAGGAAGTTCTCCCACTTTGAATGTCTTGTGCCACATAGAAGTTCTTCTCCCACCCGGAAGGTCTTCTCCCATGAGGACATTCTTTTCCCATGTGGACGTTCTTCTCCCACCTGGAATTTCTTTCCCCACATGGAATTTCTTCTCCCACAAGGACATTCGTCCCCCACATGGAAGTTCTTCTCCCTTCCCCTCTCCCCAAATAAAAGCTCCTCACCCCCCAACATCCCCCAAGTCCTTGTCCCAGGGTTTCTCCTCGACCCTTCTCCACCCATCCTCAAGCCACAATTGGACGTTTTTTGGGATGACCAACCCTTCTCCTTCCAGCCCTCAGGTGCCCGGCCAACAGCACCTACTCCCTCTGCACCAACCTCTGCCCCAAGAGCTGCGCGGGGCTGGTAGACCCTTCCAAATGTCCCCAAACCTGCCTGGAAGGCTGCGAGTGCCACCAAGGGTTGGTCTTCGACGGGCTGGGCTGCGTTCCCCAGGAGGAGTGCGGATGCTTCGAGGACGGGGAATATCACAAGGTAGAAATCTCCCACGTTTTTGGGGTAATTTGGGGGAGGTTTAGGTGGGTTTTTTAACATTTTCCCCTCCTCTGGAGGCACCCGGTGGGAAAAAGCCCCTCAATTTTTTCCGTCTTCCACCCAATTCCGTGGTTTCAAGTGAAGAAAATCAGGGCGTTTCCACCTCTCGCGCTAAATAATAACACGTTTTTCCTTCAGAAAAGGTGGAAAAGGGAAAAATGACAGGGATTTTTCTACATATTTTTTTTTTCCTTGCGGCACAAGCGATAAATTCCTCCACAATTTGGAATTTTCCAAGCCTTTTTCTCTCTCAATATATGGGTTTTTTTCCCTTTTTAATGGGTTTTTCTGCATTTATGTGTATATTTTGCTCTTCTCACTGCCCCCCTCTCACCACCCGCAGCCCCACAAGTGGGTCCTGAAGGACAACTGCCAGCGGCGTTGCGTCTGCGTCCCCGGCGAGGGCTTGACCTGCAGCGGCCACAACTGCACCGAGGACGAGACCTGTGAGATCCAGGAGGGGATCTTGGGCTGCGTCAATCGAAGTAAGGAAAAAAATGGGGTTTTTTGAGTGAAAAACAAGGGAAAAAAAAGGAAAGATTTTGGAACCGGAGCCGCTCCTCTTTAATTTAGAAGTGGGGGATGAGGGGAAAGAACCCTCCAACCAGGGGACACGGACCCCACAGATCCCGTCTCCAACCCCAAGAGGGTCAGGGATTGTGGTGGGAGGATTTTGGAAGGGGAAAAGCCCTTCAGAAAAGCCACCCCTTGGCTTTGCATTCCCCCCCCCCCCCCTCAATGTCCTGTTTTAACCACGGTGGCACCTTCCCGAAGGACGGGGACAATCTGGGTAACGACAAACCCTTTTCTGAGCAACGGAGGGTGGGAAAAGAAACAGCTGAAAGGGGGAAATTTGGGGTTTGGTGACAGATCGCTGAGCTCTTGGTTGACATCTTGGAGCTGCGGATCTGCCGAAGCCCAAGCGGGGGCAGAGGACACTTGGTGGGACCTCAGCACCAGTGAAGAGGGTGACATGGGACATGTCCGTCAGCCGGGCACCTCCTGTGGTTTCTCCCATGGTATCTCCTCCATCCAGATCCCTGCAAAGCCCTCCGGTGCCGGTCCAAGGAGAGGTGCAAGTTGAAGGACGGCCAAGCCAAGTGCGTCCCGTCCCTGGTTGCCACCTGCTGGGCTTGGGGGGACCCCCACTACCACACCTTCGATGGCCTGGACTTCGACTTCCAAGGCACCTGCACCTACACCATGGCCGAATCCCATGGGAATGACACCAGCCTGGTGCCCTTCAAGGTGGAGGGCAAGAACGACGTCCGAGGTGGGGTGAAAAGCGTCTCCTACGTCAGCTTGGCCAAGGTCAAGGTCTACGACCAAGAGATCGCCATCCGCCGGAGGGAAGTGGGCAAAGTCAGAGTGAGTTGACCTCAAAGGGAGGAGAAATGGCCGGTTTAGGACCAACCAGACCTTGAGTTGGCCTCAAAATGAGGGAAAATGGCCGGTTTTGGCCAACTTGACCATGGCTTGGTCTCAAAGGGAAAGGAAATCGCTGTTTTAAGTCAACTCGACCTTGATTTGACCTAAAAAGAGGGGAAATGGTCAGGTTTGGTCAACTCAGGTCTAATTGTCCTAAAAGGGAGGGGTAATCATTGTTTTAGGCCCAACTCGACCTTGAGCTGGCCTAAAAAGGAGGGGAAATGGCCAGTTTAGGCCAAATTCAACTTTGAGTTAGTCTCAAAAGGGAGGACAAATGGCTGATTTCAGCCCAACTCAACCTTGAGTTCGCCTAAAAGGGAAAGGAAATTACAGTTTTAGGTCAACTCCACCTTTAGTTGACCTAAAAGGGTGAGGAAATGGCCGTTTTAGTCCAACTCGATCTTCAGTGGGTCTCAAAGGGGGGGGAAATGGCTGGTTTAGGTCGACTCAAGGTTGAGTTGGCCTAAAAGGTATGGGAAATGGCCATTTTCAGCCCAACGTGGCCTTGACTTGGCTGAAAAAGGAGGGGAAATGGCCATTCTAGGCCCAATTCCACCTTGAGTTGGCGTAAAAAGGAGGGGAAATGACCATTTTAGGCCCAACTCAACCTTGAGTTGGCGTAAAAAGGAGGGGAAATGGCCAGTTTAGGTCAACTCAAGGTCGAGTTGGCCTAAAAGCTAGGGGAAATGGTTGGTTTTGGCCGAACTCTTCAGCCTTCCAGGGGCTGAATCCCCCCCCCCGAGGATGTGATTTCATGGTCCTGTGGCCACTTCCACACTGCTGGAACGTGATCGCACGATGGTGGACGCCCGCAGGTGAACGGGGTGGTGATGCTGCTGCCGGTGACCCTGGAGGAAGGGAAGGTGCGGGTGACCCAGAGTGGGCTCAGCGCCGTGGTGGAGACTGATTTCGGGCTGCGGGTCACCTACGACTGGAACTGGCACCTCCTCCTCGACCTCCCCAGCAGCTACTACCGACACGTCCGTGGCCTCTGTGGCAACTTCAACCTCAAGCCCCAGGATGACGGCCCCCAGGGTGACCACGACCTCCCAGCCCTGGTAGCCTGGGCCCAAGGCTGGAAAGTCCCCGAGGAGGATGATCCCTTTTGCTGGGATTATTGCGAAGGCGACTGCCCCTTCTGCGAGGAGGAGGAGAAGGAGCTCTACGGGGGCAACCAGTTCTGCGGCCTCATCAAAAAGGGCTACCAGGGGCCCTTCCAAGGTTGCCACCACCTCGTCCCGCCCCGGGATTTCTACCGCAACTGCCTCTATGACGTCTGCATGAGCAAAGGGGCCAAGCAGATCCTCTGCAAGGTGCTGGAGTCGTACGCCACCACGTGCAGGAAGCAGGGGGCCGTGGTGCACGACTGGAGGACGCCCTCGGGATGCCGTAAGAAAAGGGGAGTGGTGAGGGTGGGGGTCCATTTTTGCTCTATTTCCTCCATTTTTCCTCTCTTTCCTCCATTTTTCCACTATTCCCTCCATTTTTTCTCAATTATTTCCACCACTTTCCCTCAATTTCCTCCATTTTTTTTGCTATCCCCTCCCCTTTCCCTCAGTTTCATCCATTTTCCTCAATTTCCTCCATTTTCCCTCAATTCCCTCCATTTTTTTCTCAATTATTTCCTCTTTTTCCCTCAATTTCCTCCATTTTTCCTCAACAACCTCCATTTTCCCTCAATTCCCTCCATTTTTCTCAATTATTTCCTCTTTTTCCCTCAATTTCCTCCATTTTTCCTCAACAA
>JAOXJM010000048.1:119645-130017 GCA_026413425.1 Tringa solitaria | reverse complement strand
CAGCTTTCAGAAGGAAATCCTGGAAATTTTTTTTCTCCAGTACAAAATAACATGTCATTATTTCACTAAAAGGGTTTTAATTTCTTATAATAATTGCTGCAGCAATCCAGCCAAGAATTTTTTCCCCTTTTCTGTAACCTGAGCTGATGGAAAATTGCTTTCATTTAATTTAATTACAGCTGTGGAATAATGCATTAAATATGTGCTCCCTTTGTGTTTACTCTTATATTCAAGAGCTAGAATTAATTAGTCCTTAACTTTGAAAAATATCTGGAGCTAGCCGCTATGTAAACAGCACAAACACTTCAGCGACTGAGTGTCGAGGGCTCAACCAGCCACAATTTTTCCTCCCTCTGACTCCGAGGGAGAAAAAATAATATTGTCAAAGTATTCTGCCTTGAAAGCAATCACATCAAATGTGGGTAGTGCAATAGCACAGGCCCACAGATGCTCCCCTCCAGCCTACTGCAAAACTGATTAAAAAAATAATAGTAGGAAAAAAAAATCACTAGTTGAATACAAAAAAGGAAGAATTTCTAGCTTTTCGAACAGGCATTTGTGGGTCCTTTGGTTATCAAGAGTTTCTACTTGCATTATGTTAGCGCCTGGTAGGAGGTAGACGCATCACATGAGACATCATCAAAAAACACCCCAGAAACTGTTGTAGAGTTCAGAGACAGCTTTTAATGCAGACACCAACTCAACTCTCTGCGCACGGGCTTGCACTGTGCCACCATCCTACGCCAAGTGTTGGGTCACAGAAGTTGCTATGCTAAAAAAGCGTCAATAAAATGTCACCTTGGAGGCCAAACCATAACCTTTCACACTGCGAAAGTGAGATTTCAGAGGAAGGGGAGGTGGCCAAGTGGCTCAGAGAGACTCAGTGCTTCAGGTCCCACATCTGTAGCAATGGGGTCCAACGTTGGGCTTGTACCCAGTACTCACCGAGCCACATCTGGCACCAATACAAGGCAGCACTGCAGCTATTAAATTAATTAATCCAATGAATTTTTCATTTTCTCAGCACTGTGCCCAAAAGCACGCACTCGGATGTCTTCTGGAAGATGCTTTATTTGATCTCTCGCGCTCCTGAGCTTTTCAAACCAAGTCAGCTGTCCCTGTGGGCAGCCCCAGCTCCACTAAAAAATACCCTTTTCACCTTTCAAGTTTGTCTTGCTTTAGCTTCTGAACTGTCAGATCCTGCTGTGCTTTCCTCTAGCAGGTCAGAGGGTTTTTTACACAATGTTCCCCCCCCACCTTCAAGCCATTCTGGTTGGCTTTTGTTTGGTTTTGTTTGTTTGTTTGTTTGTTTTTTGTTGATTAAACAGATGGCATTTTTGTCCATCTCTCCAGCCATTTCTGTGAGCTACCGTGTCATGATGGTGTTTCTTCCTTGTACCACTTCCAATTTTTTTAGTATCTTTCTAAAAATGCCACTTATCTCAAATGCAGCGTTCAGTGCTCAGGGGGTAGAACCATCTCCCTCTTCTTGTCTGCTTCTGCCCATCATGGCCAAGAGCTGTGCTTTTTATTCTGGTTTCTGAGAATTTTAACTAATCCACTGCCCTTTCTCCAGTGCATGAGGAGGAGACAGGAGAAAGCCTGTCTAGAAAAAAAGCTGTTTTCAGTCGAAATCAGCACTACTTCAAATACTATCTCTACCTTAGTGCAAACCAGGACCAGGAAACAGTGTCATACATTATTACTTAATTACTTACAAATGTCTATAGACATTTTCTATTAACTCACTGTGCAATTTAGCCAAAGGAGATAGGATTTACAAGGAAGGCAAGATACTTACCTCTTCCTATTAAAATCATCCTTTAGCAAAGCCCCCAAAACTTTGTTATTTTGATATAGCTCCACTATTGCCAGATATAACCTACAGGCCTCTAAAAGAAGGAGGAAAAAAATTGCTTTTTCTATATTAACACAGCCTACAGAAAATTTTTTTGTCCTTTGCCAAAAATTTGCAGATGAAACAACAGCAATGGGGGGTTTATTGCACAAAAGCCGCATATGCAGCATCTCATTAATCTAATCAAAAGAGGAAACGGTGAAATACCTACTCAAACACATTTTGCAAACTAAGACAGTCCAACAAGACTAATAGCCCCCAAAAGACTGAATACACCAAAATTATTCTATGATGCTCAAAGTCTCATTGTGTTCACTGCTCTAAGTTACTGGGAGGCAATCTCTCCACCCTGTGGCAACGGGATATTATGGTAAGTGCTTGTAATTGTGGATGTGCAGAAGCTGCTAATTCAGTTGACTTCCCTGGCACTGTCAGCCAGGCTTAATTTCAAAGTCAAACTAAGAATTTTCCACTTGTGAGCCTATCTATGGCAAGGGATGGCAGTCAATTGGAGCAAGAGATTCCCATCCTACACGGTTTATTTCATGCTACTCTAGTTGGGTCCATGACCTTCATGTCCATCAGCACTGAGGTGCACATCTTAGAATCATAAAACCACAGAATTGTAGAATGATTCAGGTTGGAAGGGACCTTAAAGATCCCTTCTGGTGTAGTCTCATCTTGAAGGACCCTCTCTCCCGCACTAGGAAAGGACACAAACCCAAGACGGCTCTGATTTCTTAGACTTCCCCTATTCACCCTTAAAACAGGACCAGAAGGACCAAGTGATGGGTCTGTTGTTGCAGAAGCAGCTCTTGGGGTGGCAAAGGCATCGCTGCTACGTCTGTCAAACTCAGGACCATGGCAACATGGCTGCTGCTTGACATTTATGGCAGCAAGATGTTTGCTGCCCAAAACCAGGGGGTCCTCATTCAAAGATGTTGAATCCTCACCCAAAGATGGTGGGTTCTCACCCAAAGACGGTGGGTCCTCGCCCTTGCCTACCTGTTGTCCCCTCCTTGGGGGGCACCTTGGGGTCCTGGGGCTTTACAACATCCATCCTGAAGGTCTGATATTAGTGTGGCACTAGTGGCCACATCTTCACAACCCTTCTGGCTTGTGGGAACAGAGGGCAACAGGTGGGTGGCTTAAAACTGCCGAGTCCTGGGACATGGTAGCAATGGGGACAGAAGCTAGTGCTCCCCAGGTTGCCGCCAGAACCATAACAAGAGGGCACATAATTAGCCCACTTGGAAGAAGTTCAGTTGGGAGGATGAGATGCTGAAGGACGAAATTAATTGCTTTGAGATCAAACAGAAAGGAGCCGGGATGGGAAGGCGTCAGGCGCATTTGAATGAGTTTGAGGTTACCAGCACTTTACCCCTGAGAGTGCGAGAGCCGAGCGTTCACAGAGAGAAGCTTTGCATGCCAAGAACAAACACGGAGGCAGCCTCCACCTCTCACTCTCCTGGGGGAGAGGAGCCTCAACACTGCCTGCGATCCAGCAGAGGCAGCGCTGCAGCAGGGAGGAGGAGAAAAAGCTCTGCAGCGGAACTGGTGAACACCAACCTTGTGCCTCAAAGCATCCGACTCCAAAGGGAAAACTGGCCACCAGGTCACGGAGATGATGCTTCTACTCACGGCTGAGCTTTGTGCCCCAAAGAGTTCAGGTTTATTCTGCTTTGCGGAATATTTTATTCTGCTTGTCAGTTTGGAGGAAACTGCTTGAAAAAGCCAAAACAAACCAAATCAGTGCCCCACAGCACAGCTGTTCACAGATCCAAATCCAGGGAGCAGACTCCATCCCAAATCTATGTCAGAGCAGGGAACAGATCTTGGCATCTTTTCTGAAGGCTGGTGGACTTCCCTGACCTCAGCCAAACTCAGATGTGTCCATAGAGGATGGGAGAAAGAAACCCATCAAATCTCTATCTGCTTTTTTTCACCGCTTTTCAGAGATGCTTTTCTCTTGCATCCCAGAGGTGATCAACTGAAGGGACCTTACAGATCATCCAGTTCCAACATCCTGCCCTGGGCAGGGACACCTCCCACTAGAATAGGTTGCTACTGTCCAACCTGGCCTTGAACCCCTCCAGGGATGGGGCAGCCACAGCTTCTTTACGTGACCTGGGCCAGGCTCTCACCACCCTCACAGCAAAGTAGTTCTTCCCCACATCTCAGCTCAATCTCCCCTCTTTCAGTTTAAAACCGTCAGCCCTTGCCCTTCCCCTTCGTCCCCTCCCTGATCAAGAGTCCTCCCCCAGCTTTCCTGGAGTCCCTTGAGGGACTGGAAGGGGCTCTGAGGTCTCCCCGGAGCCTTCTCCAGACTGAACCCCTCAACTCTCCCAACCTGTCCTCACAGCAGAGGGGCTCCAGCCCTCCCAGCATTTCCATGGCCTCCCCTGGACCCTCAATATCTAGAGTTCCTCAACACAGAAAAGTTTCTGGGTCTGGGTGACAAGGTCAGGGTCCAACAAGAAACAGGCAGCCTCTATAGGACAGCTGGAAATACCCCTGTGAGAAGCAGTCCATCTTCAAGGTGGTTAAATATGAGCTGACCTTTTGGGGCAATATCTGAGACTTGATCAATGTGAAGTTGCACTGCAGAATAATGCTGATTTTCTTTAAACAGGTTAGCCTGAAAATCCATGTTCTAACAGACATTTTGTTGCATTTAAAATCACCACCACCAAAAAAGTCTGTAAAGGAAGAGATAGCCATGCTATAGGGTTTATTTCACACTACTTCCACCCCAGTTGGGTCCATCTACTTGATGTCCATCAGCACTGAGGGCCTGAATAAGAGAATAAGATAAGAACAAGAGAATAAGATAAGAAGAATAAATAAGAGAAGGTATGTGCTAGAGACTCCGGCCCTTCTTAGTACAACTACATCCAAGGTCCTCAAAGACCTTGAGGGAACATGAGACCAGACAATGAATGAGAAGAGGATTTTTTTTTTTTCCCTGCAGTCACTTTCCCATCTGCCTTGAAATGCCCACAAAAAAGCATGGATTGATTCCACTTCTAGCTGCAGCTTACCTATTTCTGGCTGATTTCAAGATAAAAGGTAACACTGCTGAGGGGGGCCAGGGGTGGGGGGAAGAAGAAGAAAGAAATCAATGAGGGCCAATACAAGATGCTGCAGCAGGTCCGAGAGGCAGTCCTGCAGCTTCGAAGCAAGTTAAGTGAGAATGGATCTTTTCATTACCTGATTGACACACACTTAGTGATGCCATAGGCCAGCAAACTGATTTATTTGTGGTGGTTGCAACAGCAAGAAAAGGCTGCTCTTCCCAAGGGAAAAATTGAGCACTGCCCTCATACCCTTCCCATTGCACCCACCTCTGCCAACGAAGATGCACGAGATGAAATACCCTTGTGCAAATTGTTATGATTTTCTATAGCTGTGACCATGCAAAATGCCTTTCTACCCCACGCAGGGAAAGCATTGGGAACCCGCATCCACGGGCTCTGCTGGGAGACGGCGACACGTTTGCATGGAACTTCGCTCCTTAAATAGCAGCTGGGGACAACTGGGTAGTGGATATTGTCCTATTAACACCATTTGGAGAATGCACGGTTCCAAGCTCTTATCTAGATGCTACTTCCTTTGATGATAAGGGGTTTACTCTTTTTGTATTACCTTGTTCTGACTCTCGGCAGAGTTTTTTCTAAGCGCATTGCAATGCTTCCTCAGGAGAAACCAAAGTGGCACAGTGCGACGTCTAGAAAAAATGACTACCACCCAATTAGGTTATGCAAAACATACTGTTTGGACAAAAAAACTCACAAAATTACCCTGTGAGGCTGACAGATGCATTGTTAACCTTATTTTACAGCTCGGGAGTGGGAGCAGAAAGCAAACCCAGGACTCCCAAATCTCCAGCGCGTTCAACGGCTTAGAGGAATTATTTTGGAGAGGCTGGGCCTTTGAACTGCCAACTGCAGCTGACTGCCTGAAACACAGCATTTAAAACACTAAAAAGCCTCCTTCTAAACATCTGTGTGCTGTGGTACCCTCCCAAAAAAAGCAACTGCCCCCCCTCGGAGCCCTTCTGTAGATAGAGGAGGGTTGGGGAGGTGGACAAAACTTCAAGGAGACCTTCAAGGTGATGTCTGCAAAGATTGTCACCCCTGTGACACCCCTGGAACAGGCCGCCAACAGCTTCCGCACAACCCCCTATTAATGTCTTGCATTTTATATGCTAGTAAAAATGCTAGCTTTAGGGGGTTTTTTTGGTTTGTTTTTTTTTTTAAATCTACACAGAAATATGGTGTGACAAACAGGCACTGAAGACCAGAAAATTATATAAGCATCTCTGCTGTGCCTTGTAAGAATCATTCCTTCCTTAAATGTGCTTCTGAGGACAATATTTATTTAGAATTAAAAGCCAGTAGTAGTTCTCAGGGCTTTTTTTGTGGGATTGATTAAAAGCCTGCGTTTAAGCTGAAATGGGATGGGTACTATTTTCTGTGTGCAAAACCGCCAAATTCCAGAAGTATCAGTAGAAATGAGGCAACTTTGGGACTCAAGGATGTATCCCAGTACATAACAGCCATGGAATTTCTCATCCCAGCCATTGAATGGTATGCAGCAGCTTATCTCAAAGCTTGCGGAGAATAGTTGAATGGGGCCTCTGGAAGTCTTGTGGTCCAACTCCCCTTTGCTCAAGTAGGGCCACCCAGAGCCAGTTGCTGAGGACCATTTCCAAGCACTTTTGAATGTCTCCAAGGATGGAGACTCCAGAACCTCAGCACTGGCCTTTCCAGTGTTGGGTGGAGGGGAAGGACCCCCTCAACCTGTTTGCAACATTCAGGACAGTGTTGTCCTCCTTTGCAGCAAGGGCATGTTGGTGGCTCATGGTCAACTTGGTGTCCACCAAGCTGCTTTTCAGCTGGTGGCCCCCAGCATGTCCTGGTTGTTCCTCCCCAGGTGGAAGAGGAGGAACATCTTCAGAATATTTGACCGTAATCCCAAACTGAATTCACCAAAGCAACTTTTCCATGTGCCTGGCAGGTCTGGAGCTGGTTCTGAGAAGCACAAAGAAGGTGATTTAATCTTTTTTTTTCCCCTGCCCTAACCCTGTGGGAGTTTATTATTGTTTACAATAGATTCTCTACATTAAAGATTATTTTAATCTGAATCTTAGAAAGAACAATAAAAAGGCTGTTAGAACTCTACCAGAAATTCAAAGATGCATTTAATTAATTTGTCGGGAGTTAGTACTATAACCATTTCAAGTGTGATCAGAGTTCTGCATAAAAATGCACAGAACTTGCTGGAATTCTCCAGAGAAGATTTAAAACCAGATTTAAAACAAATACATTAGCACTAAAAGCAGAAGAAATTGTTGTAAGCACAGCTTTCCCCTCCTGCAGCCAACTCCGTAAATCTCACGCAGTTTAGATACCAGCAGACAAAAACTCTGCCCGTGAAAGATACCCTGCCAGCTCTCTGGGAAGGAAATAAAAGTCCACAGAAAGCACGGCAGAAGTGGGATGGTCCCACCAGGAGGGAGAAACCAAAGACTTTCCACTGCCACTTGGATCTTACATTTCCCACCAGAGACCAGAAGCATCGACCGGTTTACGACTCCTTGCTGTCATTGCTGGCAGCCACGCTCAGATATTTAATGTATTTGTTATTTGTCTTTTGATCTACTCCTCACCTCTCCTGAATAAATGCATTACAGCAGGGAAGGCAGCGCGTTATGCAAGCCAACGAGCTACCACAGTGTGGCAAGATCAGTTTGGGCTTAATTATTGTGGTTTTTTGCATGCAAATTCTGGGGCGCTGGGGGCAGGTCTGCAATTCAGATGTCCCAGAGGGGAAAGGTGGGAAAGGGCAGGGATTTGAGCCCCTGCTTTTAGAAAGGAAGCCTTGCATGCGAAAGGTGCTTAGTGCTGTTCAGCACACATACAACAAACAGAAAAAAACAGCGAAGCACGGGTCACATTTTGATTATTCTCACTCTCCTTTCTGCTGGTAGCCTGCTGCCTCCAGCCCCCAGCAAAACCCAAACACATGGAGTTGTTAACAGCAAAAAGCCCATTACCTGCTCTATCGGTAGCAGCTATAATAAGCAACTCCAGAGCCATGGCAACTGAATATCCAAAAAAACCCGATGTCATGCATGTAGGTGCTGTGAAGGAGCAGCATGACTCACGTGCAGATTGACACATTCATTGAGGTTATCATGCATCATTCGAAACAGTGACCTACATATGCCCTAAAATTGGGCAAAACCAACCCCCTTCCCCAAGGGCTTTCAGAAATTGTGAGGTGCCAGGCATGTTTTGCAGCGGGGTGGGGTCTCTCAGATATTCCAGTCATGGCAGAGACACAACTCACATCCAGCATCCAGCACAACTTTCCAGCAGTCCTCCTCAAACCCCAGAACTCTTATTAGATCGGACTCACAGAATTGGTTGGGTTGGAAGAAACCTTTAAAATCATCAAGTCCAACCATTAACCTTGCACTGCCCAAACCACCCCTAAACTGTGTCCCCCAGCACCGCATCTTCACAGCTTTTACATCCTTTCAGGGATGGTGACTCCACCACTTCCCTGGGCAGCCTGTTCCAAGGCTTGACAACCCTTTCAGTGAAGAAACTTTTCCTAATATCCATCCTAAACCTCCCTTGGCACAACTTGAGGCCATTTCCTCTTGTCCTGTTGCTTGCTACTTGCGAGAAGAGACCAAAAAGTAATATAACTTGTCTCCCACTTCCCTGGGTTGAACCTGCTCATCCATCTGTGCTCTGCCAATTTATTTCAACCTCAAACCCATTCAACAGTTCATTTTGTCCCATCTGCTTCATAGCAGGTTGGCGGGTCCACCTTTGCAAGAAGACCTCATATAGGCATCCAACACCCCACTCCCCCAGCCCTCAATCCCCAAAAGTTCTTGAGCAAGCTCTTGTTAATTTGTCTAAATTCAAAAGTAAGTTGAAAAGGCACCCAGAGTCCTTCACTAGAGGATCTGATTGAATTGCAGTAGCTCTGAAGTCCAGCTGGAACAAGACACAAGAGCAACCCCTCACCTCACAGCAAGAGACGAGTTTTGGGAAACTCCAGTTCTTGATGTTTGTAAAGCCATGACCGCACAAACACTTCTTCTTATTGGATCTCAGCGTACAAAGACTTGCACCACAGCTTGTTGGCCAACGGTCCCCTCTAAAGGTGAGAGCAAGCATCCGTAAGGGTCATGCCATGTGCCAGAAGTGCCAGGGCAACTATCAGTCTCCCTGGGAAGGGTGAGTGTCCTACAACATCCCAATGGTGACAGCCAGCTCCCACACTTAATGGAGATAAATGACAGTTTTCATTTAAAGCGCATGAATGGGACTGCACCTGCAGCTCGATTCGACTGAATAGGCCTCCTGTCATCGTCGGTACAAATTCTTCTCTAAATGATGCTGTAGTTTCAAACACAGAATGATTCATTTTAATTTTTTTTATTATTATTATTAAAAAAACCACCCAAGACTTGGAAATTAGCATCGTCTCCTTGTCTGGAACAACGTTTTGCTTGGTAGAGGAAGGAAGCAGATTAAAGAAACTGGGGAAATGTCATTAACCCAGGTGTTATGGCAAAAGCAAGAGTCAACCTAAAGAGCTGCAGAACTGTAGGCACTCAATTAGTAGCATCAGACCTTAAGGTCAGAAGCTGCGTCACCAAGAAAATTAAAATTCCAAGATAAGGCAAAGTAAAGATGGGTATTTACTCTCTGGATGCCAGAATTATTACAAGCGATATGGGAAAAATTGAAGAACAGTTAGTCCTGACCACTATCTCCCAGGCGGGATGGAAGAAGAGCTAAAGCTGCCCCAAATGCAGCCCTTCATGTTTATCCTAGAAGAAAACTATCCAGACCAAAGCAGTTTCTCCTCCTGTCCAAGGAACACCTCTGTTACTTCCTATATGATACCGACATATCACAGCAGGCATAAGTTAAGCAGGTTTTTATTGGAGATGTGTACTAATGCCTACAGGCCATGATCTGATGGAGAAGCTGCCACCCAGAGGGACCTGGACAGGCTGGAGAGGTGAGACCATGCCAGCCTCATGAAGTTCAGTCAGGCCAAGTACAAGGTCCTGCCCCTGGGACATGGCAATCCCAGACACAAATCCAGGCTGGGCAGAGAATGGCTGGAGAACAGCCCTGAGGAGAAGGACTTGGGGGTGCTGGTGGATGAGAAGCTCCACATGACCCGGCAACGTGCACTGGCAGCCCAGAAAGCCCCCCACACCCTGGGCTGCATCAAAAAAAGTGTGGCCAGCAGGGTGAGGGGGGGGGATTCTGCCCCTCTGCTCTGCTCTGGGGAGACTCCGTCCCCAGTGCTGCCTCCAGCTGTGGGGCCACCAACATCAGAAGGACATGGAGCTCTTGGAGCGAGTCCAGAGGAGGTCAAGAAGATGCTGGGAGGGCTGGAGCCCCTCTGCTGTGAGGACGGGCTGGGAGAGTTGGGGGGGTTCAGCCTGGAGAAGAGAAGGCTCCGGGGAGACCT
>JAOXJM010000048.1:99416-109685 GCA_026413425.1 Tringa solitaria | reverse complement strand
CTTTTTTTTTTTTTTTTTTTTTCTCTTCCTGGAACTGCAAGAGAAGAAAAAGTACAAATCACTGTGTGTTATTTGAATGCAGTTCCCAACTGCTCCAGGGCAAGCACCATAATGTCACGAGGAGACACAGAGGAAAGTGATTTACTGCTCTTCCCCATGTGTAGAATCAAACTCACACAAATACTTAAAATTTGACACATACCCCCCAAGCTCATACAAATATTTCCTTAAGAGAACTGGATCCTTTGGTGAGCTACAAATGTGGTATCAGTAAAAACTGATGCCATAACAAACCCAAGGAGGATAAGAAGCCCAACACACTGTCTTCTAACTCCTCTCATGTTCTCAAACATTTATGGACGGACACACGCAGATGCCAAACCCCTGAAATCTCTCTTCAAACAGTGCTAACCGTAACATACTTCTCCATGTCCACCCACAGATGGGCTCCAGCTCTCACGCCGCCTCTGGGCTCACTGCCCCGACAAAAGCAAACAACTCCCCCCCATTGTCCCAAATGTTTAAATTTTTGGCCTTCACGGTGGCATGTGGTTTGATAATTCCAGACTGCATGTTCCTATTTCATGCTTAGTCATTTAAAATCCTTTATCCAGAGGCTTTTCTCCCATGTTTCTCCTGAGGAAGTTATGACTGTAGTCATAACTAGCTGAAAATAGTTGAAAATAAAGGACAATAGTTGAAAATGGGGGGCAACAGCTGATAATAGGGGACAACAGTTGGAAACAGGGGACAATGGTTGAAAACAGGGGACGAGAGTCAAAAATAGGGGACAACAGCTGAAAATAGCACATGATATTACACAAGGAAGAACTTATCTTAAAGCATCACGGGGCTGGATCCAAAGAGACAGCAGCAGTATACCCAGACCTCAGTGACTGTCAGCTGTCACAACAATTTCCTCCAGGACAACCCTACAAGAATAATTAAAAAAAAAAAAAAAAGACACTCACTTCTTCAAAAGCAGAGTCCTGACTTCCCAGCAGGGTCTGGGGAGCTGGAAAAGTCACAATTTCCCCTTTATAACCCAAGGTGACAAGTGAAGCTGCAGAAGGTGGCCAATGGGAGAGTTTCTTTTGCCCCGATGGGTTGCTCAGCCACTTGAGGAGCAGCTGCAGAGCCATCCCTACCCTGCCACAGCAGATTAAGATAAGTCCCCAAGCTCCTGGCATGTCTAAAAGACACTCTCAGTTATCCCACTTGCCCACACATGTCGGTTGGTGAGGACCAAACGCTAAGGGAGATGGAGAAGTGATGTGACCACGTGTCCCTGTGGGAGCAAGGAGGTCATCTGGCTTTGGCAGGCCAACATCTGTATCTGCTGCTTGGCAGATGATGCTCCTGCAGATGTGTGACACTTGAAGTTGAGCAGGAACACGCCAGCTCTAGCGATGCTTCCTCTACTCCCCCACATCACCTAGTCCTGAGAAGATCCATGCTTTCAGGGCTGAAATCACACAGCTCACAAAAGTCAGAGGTCACGCTTTTTCTCCTGGGATAAGCCTGCTGACCTCCTTTGTAGGTAGTGTTGGGGCTTTATCAGAGCTCCAGGATTATTTTTTTAAGGTTCTCTTCTACAACACACCTCTACATGGTCGAAGCTGACATCAAAGTATTGCCTCCTGCTTTTGGCACAAGGAGAAAGGAAGGGGTCAAAGAGGCAGAATAAAGCCACGTCCATGCACCAGTCTTACAAAAAACCTTTTCCACTCACTCTGAAGGGAAGAATGTCACCTGCACCGTTTATCACACAGACAACCCGGAGACGACTTGATTACAGCACATCATATCTTAAAGAGGGGAAAATACCAGGTATTAAAGGATCTTGAAAACCAGAGGAAGGAGTTGTATTGCAAATCAATGGCCAGAAGCTGCAGTCAGTGCTTCAAATTAGTACCCAGGCTCACACTCTTAACGACAACCAGGATTGAGCTTTGCAGAAAAACTACCATGGGAGGTAAAGGATTTGTCGCTTGTGTCTTGATACCCAGGACAAGTATTTCTTGCAGAGGTGCTTACTCCAATTTATTTTTATTTTTTTTTGCAGAGGCAAATAGCTGTCATTTAACAATCAAGGGGACAGAAACTGTCACCTCGCAGCCCCCCCTTGGCACTGGATCCAGTCCAAGTTTAGGTGGGCTTAGCCAAAAGGTAAATCCTCTCTTTTAAAGAGTGGGCATGCTATAAGGAGCCATTTAATAAAAACACTCATAGGAGATGCCGTTTAAATGCAAAGAAATACCACCTAATACAAATCAAAGCCTTTACCCAGAAACATATTTCAGGTGGGAACTGACTCTACGCAATACAAATAATGAACAATTTTTTTTATCTTCAAAAAAATGGACTGAAACACCAGACTGGTCAGTCTGGAAGACTGACCACAGGCAGTAACATGGTTATTACCTACTTTTCAATCCCAAAGGAGAATTTTGCTCATGACGTTAGTAATAAGTAAGCACAGAGGAAGAACTCTTGATTTTTGCAGTTGTTAATATGGCAGATACATCAGTTGGTTTTAATTATCCTTGGGAAAAGTTAAATCAGCTTATAATAAGTGGGACCATATGGTCTTTCCTTGTCCTGTAAGTACACTTAATTAAATCCCATTAAAGTTATCAACAAACAATCAGACTTTAACACAAACTTGGAAATGGACATGAATTCACATCACTCTCCAACTGGAGACACAGCAGCCAATTCCCATTTACACCATGAATATTTTACAAACGCCTAAACACAGCATAAAGTACAGGACAAAACACGTCAAACTCCTCTGGAACTAGAGGTTCAGGCTTGAAATACATCCTTAAAACACTTCTCTTTATCATATCAGGTGCCTGTTGCCTTTAACAGTTTCTGTATTAAGTTATTTAAGCAAAAAGCCACCATAACCTTACACGGTAAGAGCTTTTGAATAAGAAATAAATACCCATATCCATGTTTTGCAGCTGATTTGGAAATCTGTTTCTTTTTAATACCATGACAATCAGAAAACAATTGATTTAGGGGGATGAAGATATGGCTTTTCAGCTCCATGTTTGCTATTTGCAAATGCCCTGAACTTAATTCAGCCACATGTAGACGTTCTTCCTGGGAGTAAAACTGAAGTAAAACAGTTATTTAATACAGAACATAATTTTACTTCCCAGTCTATAAAATTGCTTATTTCCAGGTAGCAGAAAGACCAAAGGCATTTATGCCATAAACAGGCTAAAATTGTTCAGGAACATATTTCTGGTCATTGTTTGCACAGGAATCCAAACTCCGTTAGGACGCTACAATACCAAATATTAAACAAATTAATTTATACCAAATATTAAACAGATGAAAGCTCAGAAGTCATATATTCTGATGAAACCAGCTAAGGGCAAAAAGACAGTGGGATATTAACAGCCCGATGAGCTTTAATCCATCGTTTATTTGCGGAAAACCATTTCATAATAAGTCTAACCCTACAGAGCTGAAGTTCCCTTTGAAATTTCTCATTTTGATCTTTTCTTCCTGTTCAAAAAATGTTACTGGCCACCCCCAGCACCACATAGCCACACAGCGGGCAGCCAACCTGCTGCATCTCCCATAATTTCCCAAAGTCAATGAGAATTTACACCTGCTCCTAAATTCTTGCTATTTCCACCTGGCTTGAATATTCATGCCACAGCTGATTTTTTGGCTTGTGGGGAATCTCAACTCTTAGTAATTATGCCAGAGACTCTATACATGATGAAAAATTAATTAGATTTTCTACTAGTTCATTTGATGTTTTTACTTTTTTTAAAAAGTGCTTTGATAAAAAAATAAATTCATTAAACTCCTGTCACGTGAGGAAAAGACACAATTATTCACAGCTACTGTGCACTGTTCAAAGTCAAAGCCTTTAGAATAATTTGTAATGCACAGGTATGGGCTCCAGCAGAAAGTTAAGATGAATAGTAATATAAAGAAAATACAGAGGAATTTCAAACTAGTTTAGGCAGTGAAAATGTAAGAAATATGGAAAACCTTCAGAAAAGTTCAACAGGTACCTCTTGCAAAATCATAGATCCTGCCATCTAAGCAACCTAACCCTTTTGTTAGTGTTTTGGCAGAAAATAATTATAATAAAAAAGTCAATATCACCATTTAATGAGGAAGAGCCCATAGCCTTTAAATATTGACACTACAAGTTCAGAAATGAAATAAAAAAATGTATTTTGCAGATGGCAGTATGAGGAGGAAGGGAGGCAATAGAGACAAATAGTTCAAAGTCCACTTGGAAATTCAGCAACAGCCCAAATCACTTCAAGTAAAGAATATCACTCAGATTCCTCATCAGCTTCCCTTAAAAGACCTCTCTTGTTTTGGAGGATGGAAGCAGAGGTCCCCCTGAAGGTCTTTCACTGTTGACCACTATGAGAGACCATCAACCCAACACGTACAAGCATACGACTTTAGGCCCTGTTATGAAAGTTAAGCGAATGAGGTAAAAATCTGTAGCTGTTGAAAGCAGGAAATGTCACCCCTCGAGTCTTGAAGGGCCTGGGGTTGTTGAGTATTCATTTTCAAAAGCAAGTTTGGGCTTATCTGCAGGACCTTGGCTGCACTTGATGACTCTTCCCATCATCCCACAGCAAGGTGGTCAATCCCTCTGCATGAAAAGCTGATTAAAATAATCAAACTGGTTATACCCAGAAACCATGATATGGAAAACCCTTCCCAATAGCACTTTTAATTCTAGGTGTAAATTTAACTTTCCTTAAACCTGGGGATGGAGACTCTATCTTGCTATCAGAAATAAAGCAGGACATCTACATAAATATGCTTGCTTGATATAACTATCTAATTAACCTAAGTTATAAGCATTTGCTGCCTCATTACTGTGAAGCTGCCTCTTTGAAATGTCTCTTTTTTAAAAAAAGAAAGAAATAAGATTTTTTTTGTCTGTATTTTCAGTTCCTACTGAAACCAACTTGCTTTTAAGTTTATGTAATGCCAATAAAAGGGGCTTTGCCCTGAAGTGGTATGCTGGGAGGATGTGCTGAGTGGGCTTTTTCTGGGCATGTGAGAAAGTGGATTAATTTACAAAAAAACGCCCTCACTCTTTTCAACCCCTCCCTGCTGCAGGTCAGCTCAGGACAGGCCATTTTTACGGATCTCCATATCCAAGGGGCGCTCAGCAAAAAAACCCCCACCAAACCCCTGCAATCTACTGGAGTAAAAAGATACTCTGTGAAAGTGACTGGGTGAACAATGATGACAAAAAAGATTTTGCTGATTATTGGCAGGAGTTTTACATAGGTTTGGCCACTTCATTTCTTTGGGGTATGCTGTCAAGCAAGATTAAGATCCGGGCTGTCTCTTCCCTAACTAGACAAGACCATCTAGTCTTCGTAAGACAGAGAGAAAAAAAAAATAATAAAACAAACCAGGAAAATACAGATTCTGCTCACACACACTCACACTAGTGTCTCAAAGCTGCTCAGAAGCTAACACCATGGTTTTTTGAGCAAGGAACTCACAGGAGATGGGATACGTGCTCCTGTGCCTGCCCTAGTTTCCATTCCCTTTACGTTCCGTGGCTGGGAACGACATGAAAAGGGTTTTTTTTTTTGGCAGGGCCGTGTTCTCCATCGACCCCCCGGCTGAGCCCCTCACTCAGTCCGCTTGAGGCTGAGCATCGCTCCCGCTTGGTAAGAGCAACACTGAAACTCCCATGGGCAGAGGAAACTCAACCCAAGGGGTTATTGCCTGTGTCACCCCAGCCAGAGCCACCATCCTCCTCCTCCCTGTGTTTATCTTGGATGAGTTATCAAGCAATAAGACGGAAACACTAACTAAAACCCTTGTGGAAACAGATGAGGGTGTAAGTTTTCAGAAAAGAGCTGTAAGTGCTGTCAAAATAATGTATGTCAAGAAATGGAGCCTGGCCTGGGATGTGTATCGCTCCTGCGAGGTTGGTTTTTTTGTTTAAAGCCTTTCTTTTAATTGATATTTGGAAGAAAATATGTTGTAGTTTATGGAATTTACCTCTCCTTATAAAAAAAAATAAAAAAATAAAATAGCGCAGCAGCAGGGTGTTAAAAATAGAATAACCTTCAGCATCAGAGCGAACGCCTCCTGCATACAAATCGAGTCAGAAGAGACAGATTAAAAAATGGCTTGTGTATACTTCATTTATCAGGAATCTCTTCCTAAAGCTACGGCCTGTGCAAGTGCCATAAATTTCGTTTAAGACTCATTTCCTTTAGAGGGAAACTTCATGTTTATCATCTTAAAAATGAAAAACAAACCCCATGCACTACCCTTTTTTTTAACCATCCTGCTTCTATGCAGATCATTATTAACTCTGGATAAATAAAAGGCTCCTGGCTGTAGCACATCACCCAGCAAACTTGCTACGTCAGCAAAAGTGATTATTAATTCCCACACAACACCTAATGAACACGACGCAAAACAGGGACAACTTCAGTGTTCTGGGTCATGTCATAGGCTCATTGTGCATTTTATTTTAAATAAGATTTATTTTAATCAAATTTTATTTTAAAGAAAACTTATTTTAAATAAATACTATTTTAAATAAACCTTATTTTAAACAAATTTTATTTCAAACCTGAGATTTCATTAGGATGCTAATTTGAGCTCTGTGTGCAGATACACCCAAATCAAAGTTACCTCTAATTAAATTTCTATCCTGCGACTGCACAGGACACCAAGGGAATATATGCTGACTTCCCCCAAAATTATATGAAAAATAAAAGCCAGGAAAAGAGTGGTGAGAGATTTCTTTCCATCCTGACCTTACTATTGGATTGTTTTTTTTCCCTCATTTGATTGATGGCTTTTACATACTACCCCCAGCCTGCACACGCGCGCATCACTCGCAGACTTTCAATGAAGATCCCTGCCACAGAATTAATGCAAACATCTGCAGCTCGGCAGGTTTTCATGGTTTAAATTTCAAGGACCAACATTATGAACACCGTTCTGGCTATGTATTTTTTATTTTTTTTTCTAAACTGCTTGAATAAAAATACTTTTCCTCCACATTTTCAGGTTCAAAGGTTAACATCTGATACCGAGGCTGAAGCATTCTCTCTTTTGTGTCCCTAGAGAAAGAAATACATTATTTTTCCGTTGCTGCAGAAGACACTCCCCCCCTCCTCGGGTTTTCTCCTTCATTAACATCAAAGAAAAGACCTTGTAGCCCGGATATAATCCAGCCATAGGACCGAAATATCAATGAGTTGTTCTGCGGGCCAGGAAAAGTTACTGATGTTGCTCTCTAGCTCAAGAGAAAGACCAAAAAAAGCATGAGTGTGTGTGTGTGAATCAATGTGGATATTCACACCCCCCACCCCCACTCCTTTTGACAACTTCATGATGAGTTCTTCAGCCTGAAGAACATGTATCAACAAGCAAGTCTAAAATCCCTGGACTCCTCCATCCATCTTTGGTGCTTCCCCAGAGCAGGATGATTACATTTGATGCCAGGAGGATACTTGAGAGCCAAATGGGTTGGCCAAACACCTCAGTCAAAGCAATAAATCTGCTAGAGGCCAACGACCTGCACAACCTGCTCTGCAAGAGGGGGAGCACATGCTGGTCACTCAAAGCCCAGGGTGAGCAGGTCTCCATCAGGATCTGAACCAACTTAGAATCACAGAATCATTTCGGTTGGAAAAGACCCTTAAGATCGAGTCCAACCATAAAACAAACACTACCAGTTCCACCACTAAACCACATCCCCCAGCACCACATCTCCATGTCTTTTAAATGCCTCCAGGGGTGGTGACTCCAACTGTTCCTGGGCAGCCTGTTCCTATCAAAAACTGTGATTACACTTAGTAGACTTATACGCCAAAGCTGATCCTACTCACTTTATCCTGCGGTAGCAGATGCCACTGTTGTCATAACTCAAGGGTTTCTTTACGCACTGTATGACAATTTTTGCATGAGGGGATTCAACTGGATCTTCACCATGAGTTGTTCTTGCCACCAGAAGCATTCACGCTTGAAGACTTGAAAAGGAAGCCTCTTCCAGAACCCAGTTATGGCCCTTTTCCACCATGGAGCAAGTCTTCCCCTTCTTCCCATACGTATAGGAATATTGTAGTCAGGCTTCAGACCTCCTAGCTGTCTGGATTCCCTTCTCCTGCTTGGGTTATTTTGGAGACATTCACTTAATTTTGTCTTCACAAGGGCGGGCAATACATTCTTCCTTCACAAGGTATACACTCCCTGCTTTGCATAAGCTGCTATTACTAACTATTATACAAATTACTTAAGCTGCAGCTATTAGACTAAAAATACAAGATGATCCTAGCTATAATGATAAAAGAGCAAGGAAAATATCTCTAGGGCATCAGACAGTCGCATGAAAGGGAAGCTTTACAACTCTATTTTCCATTGCTCCTTCAACTAATGCTCATAATTAAGTAAAAAGGGGGAAAGTCTTTTTGCTCTGCGTATCTCTCTCTCTCTCTCCCCCATTAAACTGTTTCGATAATCAAGTTGCTTTCAAAGTCAAGCTACAACAAATAGACTCCTCTCAGAAATGCGTGACCCATTACTAGTCCTTACTTAACGCACTAATCAATGGAAAAGCGGTGCACAAAGACCGTTTGAGGTCAAGTTGCACGTATATTTATGTAAGCCTGGTTCTCGCTCATTTAAGGACCCTGCTGAAGAACACTGGAGAAAAGTAGAGCAACCCCAAATCTAGAGGCAAGAAGCCTAATTTGGGTTGCTTAGGCCCTTTCACGTCATTCCAGCAGCATAAAAAGTAACTAAACCGTTGTGTGTTGCTCATTTTAAAGGTGAGAGCGCTATAAAGTCATCTTCACATCCAAAGAGTCGAGCATCCCTACGCTCATAGGAACTCAGGAAAAATGCACAATTTCCTCCAGTAAATTCCTCTCCCTGTTTCTCAAGACTTCCCTCAGGCTTCCTTTTTGCAGCTGATGCAACTACAACCAGTATTTTATGTGCAAGTTGGGGTTCCCAGTCTTTCTGACTGAATAATCTGCCACAAAACTCTAATTTTATCGGGAACATGAAACAGTTCTTCTCTCCTCCAGACTGCAGGTGAGTGACTAAATTGAACAGGAAGTGAACAGTCAATATTTCTCTCTCCAGTGAAAAAAACCCAGCACTTTCAGTTCACTTTCAAAGGTCTTAGACCACATTTATGTGAATATTCCATGAGTGACTAAAGGTCATGTCACTGCTGCAGCCAAGTGAGATGTAACCATCACCCTGACTCCAACTGTCCCAAGTCCCCTTGAGGGACTTAAGGACTGCTGTCTCTGCCCATCCCCACCCCTCTTCGACCTGAACCCAACAAGCTATTGAACACAAGTGGAAGGGAAGGGGTGGAAGTGGCTATTCTCCATCTGCTCTTGCTTGAACTCAGAAGACTTCAGCAAGCTGCGTTGGCTGCTGGACTACATCCTATCCTGCCCCAGCAGCAAGATCTCCCTCCCACTCAATGTTTTTATTGAAGAAAGTCACAGCTAATGCTATTATGCCCATTCCCAAGCAGATGGATAACAAGATCATCAACAGCAAAAAGACTTCCACAAAACACCATTGGCACCACTGACTTTTCTTCTTATCAACAGTTGTGCAGGTTTTTCTTCATTTTCTAGAGATAGTTACAGTTTCTTCTCAGCTGCACCTCCAGGAAAGCCATTTTCCAGGACCTCCCCTAGACCAGTTACTGCAGGGCTTTGGGACCTGCATAACATGAAAACTACTGATTTTCTTTGTCCCCAGCTGCTGGTTTTCTTCAATACTTTGGATGAAAGAGAGAGTGAAGAGCAATAAGAGAGACATAAGACAACATCAAAAGGAGAACATCAGAAGGACATGGAGCTGTTAGAGCGGGGCCAGAGGAGACCACAGAGATCCTGTAAGGGCTGAAACCCCTCTGCTGTGAGGACAGGCTGAGACAGTTGGGGGGGTTCAGCCTGAAGAAGAGAAGGCTCCAGGGAGACCTCCGAGCCCCTTCCAGTCCCTCATGGGGCTCCAGGAAAGCTGGGGGGGGACCCTGGATCAGGGAGGGGAGCCCCAGGACGAGGGGGAAGGGTTTGACCCTGAAAGAGGGGGGAGATTGAGCTGAGATGTGGGGAAGAAATACTTTTCTGGGAGGGTGGGGAGAGAATGGCCCAGGTCACCCAAAGAAGCTGTGGCTGCCCCATCCCTGGAGGGGTTCAAGGCAGGTTGGAGGGGGCTTGGAGCGACCTGCTCTGGTGGGAGGTGTCCCTGCCCAGG
>JAOXJM010000048.1:5384-20057 GCA_026413425.1 Tringa solitaria | reverse complement strand
GGTGGGGGCTCCTGGTTTCTTGAGGGGGCTACTTAGTTGTTTGGGGGGAGGGTTATGAGAGGAGAAAAGGTCTAGAGGAGACCAGGGAGAGGGATGAAGTGGCTTCTTGCCTCTTGAGGGGGCTCTTAGCTATTTGGGGGGAGGCTCTTAGGTTCTTAAGGGGGCTTCTACTTCCTTTGGGGAGGGTTTTGGGGGAGAATTAGGAGAGGAAAGAGGGTTTGGAGGAGGCCAGGGAGAGAGATGGGGGCACTTAGGTGCTTGGTAGGGGGGTCCTAGTTCTTTTTGGGGGGTTCCTAGCTCTTTGGGGGGCCTCTTAGCTGCTTGGGGAGGGGGTTTTTTAGCTGCTTTTTTTTTTTTAATTATTTTTGAGGGGGGGGTCCTTAATGAGGTCTTTAATGATGTTCTTTCTCCTGGGCAGCACTGGCCTCATTAAGGTCCCCTTTGTCTTCCTGCCGCTTCTTAAAAATAATTCTTTGGCTCCAAAACAGGGGTGGCAGGAAGATAGGGGAGGGTCAGAGGTGTGGAGGTGTTGGGGTGCCGTAGCCTCCATCACCCCCCCCTCCTTGGTAGAGAAGGGCTCCTAGGTATTCAAAAGTTTTAAAAATATATATCTATCTCTCCCAGGAATCCCTCTTTCCTTTGAGATGTGTGTAAAGCACCTCCTTTCCCCCCCCTCCCCAAAACATAACTTTAGCTATTTCCTTTATTAGCACTTTTTTCATAGTTGAAACCATATAGGAAGAAAGTACTGGCAAAAATACAACAGTTTAAGGTTGTATGTCTGGAGAACAAAAAAAAAAGATAAAGGCAGAAAGAGTGAGGTTTGCTGCCTCAACCTCCCCCTCCCCCCCCAGGAAGTGGGGGGGCAGGTGAGCAGTGCAGGGAGCTGCTTTTCCGAATTAGCCTTTGTCTCTGTGGAGGTTTGTTTTCCGTGTGATGCAGGGTTGGGTTGGTAAGTAAGCTCTTTTATTGAATAATTAAATGAAATTCCACCTTTTCTTGCCTTTTCCCTGCCACCAAATAAGTCCTGAGATCGGCTGCGGGGGTGGGGGGGTATGTTTGGTGTGTGTGTACAAACCAAGCAGAGTTCCCCCTGCTTTGTAATGACCCCGCCACTGTGAACGTTTAAAAGACAGAAAAAAAAGTCACAAAAGCACACAATTTACTCCCAAAAATCTGCCTGTTGTGACGTTCCCAGGTGAAACTCGTAGACATAGGATGTGGATCCATTGCTCTGTCTGCAAACTCCATCCTCATTCCATTGCCGTGAGTGAAAACCGGCTGCCCCGGGTAGAAAAAAAATAACGTTTGAAACCAAAAAAATCCCAACTTTTAAACCACTCCAAAGTGTGTCAAAAAGAGAGAAAAAAAAAAAAAAAGGTGGCAAAAAACCCAACACCGTTTCCCAAATGTCATCACACATTTCCCCCTCCCCATCCCCATGTTCAGCCTCATGTTGGATAATTAGAGGAATTAAAGTACAGTGCAAGCACCCAGTTTTTGATGAAGCAGCTTGTTAGCGGCCCCCCCTTTTCCTTTGTCCCTCAGGTGCGTTAACGAAAAGGTTTTTCCTCACACCGCTTCCCACCGTCCCAGTCCAAAGTCAGAACATGTACAGTCCTGGGTATTTCTTTTCCCCCTGTTCCCAAGCCAATTAATTTAATTTCTTGGCTTAGTGGTGGTTTGTTGTTTTGTTGTGTTTGTTTTTTTTTTTTAATCTGGAAGCCAAAACCATGCACTTTTTGCCCCTTTTTGTCCAGTTTACATTGTTCTCAAGTGGAAAAAAAAAACCCAAACCCAGTGTTTCCTCTAAGCACACCAATACAGTTGGGTGAAATCGTGGTTTAGTTCCCTCTTGTCTTCATGAAAAACAAAAAAAAGAAGGTGTTTCCATCAGCTTAAACTGTAAAATAATGCAAGCACTTGTTATAGCAAATTAGAAGGCTTTTTGTTCCAGATTTAATTGTGTTCCAGAAAGGAGTTTTCACATAAAACAATATCCAGTGATGTCTTTTATGCCTTTTTTTTGTCGCTGTTTTTAACTGTTTAGGACAGAACTCGTAGTCCCTGCACCTTCCCTGGCTTCAATTTGCCACAAAATCCTAAAACTGGGATATATTAATATTTCCCTCCCCCAACACCTTCAAGCAGAGATCCAAAGAGCTTGAAAATGTTACTGGTCTGGCTGGAATGGTTTAATTGGGAGAGAGCGGGACCTCCCAGCATTGATCCCCTCCCCCCACCACCCCCACATCTATTCAATTAATAACTTTCTTCACTTATTTTATTAAATGTACAGATGTTTCAGGCTTTATACTTCCTCACCTTGATCTGAGAAAATCCAAACTGTGTTTTTGAGGAAGAACCAGGAATTGTTTGAACATCAGGAGTTCTCAGGGGTCATTCTGGACTTTACTGGAGTTGGTGACTAGTTCCATAAAGCAAGTAGTATATTTATATAGATATATAGATATATAAGCAGTAGGACTCAAACTTTGCATCTGGGGCTTTACCTTGTGCTTTGCTTCCCCTGCCCTGTTTTTAATGAGGCTCAACCTCTTTTTAGCAGTCATGATTTGCAAGAAATTACCTTTTTAATGGTGCAAACACGCATTTATACCCTGGAAAATCCTTTTTTTTTTTTTTTTTTTACAGAGATAGGTGGGTTTTTGTTGTTTGGTTTTTTTTTATCCTAAGGGTGCAATTGTTCAGCTGAGGCTCCTGGGGTGGAGCGAGACTCCTTTGTCCTGGGTTAAAAGAAAGGCCAAAGCAAATTCCAGACCCCAGTGCCTTTTTTTTCTATTTATTATTTTAATTTATTTCCAGGCCGTATCCCTTTGCTGTAGCATCAGCTGGGCTCCGTCAGCCCTCAGCCTTCGGATATCACCGAAGGGTATGAATAAGGGGAACCTGGGAGCAGAGAAGTTCAGAATTAGCAGCCAAGTCCCCCAAAATCCCAGTTTTGGCCCAGATAACGCTTAGAAGTTTCCCTTAGTGGAAACATCACTTAAAAACATGGATTTTGGAGTTGTCAGGAGGAGGATTTGCCCCTTTACAACCAGGCTAAAGGGCTCTCTCTCCATGCCCTTTAGAAATCGGTACAAGATATTTGTTACCATAATTAAAATTAAAAAAAACCCAACTCTATAGAAAAGAGAAAAAAGCTGATAAATTTTAATGACTTCTGCCCCAGTCTGCCCAGTTTGAATGAGGCCCCATTGCCTTCAAAGTGCTGCTGCTTTTATTCCTTGATTGATGTATTTCCCCGCGGTTTCCACTCAGAATAAAACAGAAGGCGGCTGCACCAAGGGGCCAGAGGAGAGCTGAGTTCCTTTGGGATTATTCTGGAATAATCAGGGGTTTTGGTTAAAAAAAAAAATAAATTGAATTTTCACTGAATTAATTGATTAATCAGGTGCGATGTTGGGGGTGGATCCATTTCCTCTGAGCAGGAAACTTCTGCCAAAGTGTTAAAAAATTGCAATTAATAACCTTTAGAGGTAACTCTGCAAAGTAATGTTTTCACTAAAAATCCTTAAAATGCAGAAAGTGAGTGAAAATTAGGTGTCTGTCCCCAAAAGAACTGAATTTTGCTTAAAAGCAGGGCCCTTTTGGACACAGGGAGGGCTCTGGGTTTAAATCCTGCTCTGAAGTAGGTTGTGGAAAGTTGCTTTTTGCCAGGATTTTCCACCCTCACCAAAAAAACCCACCTCCTCCTCGAGTTTACCAGTGGGTTTGTGATAAATTTTCAGTTTTTATTTGGTTTTATTGTGTTTATAATTTGAATTTGGCATCTGATTGTCCATCCGTCCCCACAGAGCACATCATCAAATCCATCAGAAAAATGTGAAAAATCAATTTCAAAACTATTGGTTGCTGAGTTTGGGGCAGGAGGTGCTGACCCTAAAGATCCCCATGTGTGTGCGCAGCTCAGGGCCCCGCCAAGCTTAAAATTACCTAAAATCCAGGAAAATTAGACATGAACATTCATTTATTGTGAGATTAAATTGCGCAAATTTGCAGCTTGATCTTCCAACCCTTCCTGAGAAAAAAAGGCATTTTCACCCCCCTTTCCTTGTATTTTTAATTAATTTTTTTTGCATTTTTTTCAAAGTTAAACCCGTTTCTACCTTTGTACACGAACCCCCTCCTGGCGGCCCTGGAGCCGCTCCGGCAAAACCAGCGATTTCACGCTCAGCTGCACCCCTTGTATAAAAAAAAAAAAGCCATAGAAAAAAAGGTTTTTTCCTATTAATTCGCATTTTTTTTATAGTGGTATTGTCTAGAAGTTACTCCGCTGTATATCGAGCATGAAAAGCTCTTTCATTCTTAAAAAAGTAGGGGTTTTTTACTTTTTTTTTTTTTTTAGTTGTTTTTAGTAAAAAAAACCCACTTGTTTTTTTCCAAGGATGGGAAGCAATAGGCTTATTTTTGCCAGGGCTTCTTTCAGGTATAATGAGGAAGGAGCAATAATATCTTTAATAGAGTTAGGAAGCTGAAGATGCCTATAAATCCACTGTTTAGGCCACTCATTTGTCACTTTGCTACTCTCATTTCCAAATTTAACAAAGCTCTGGCTGTATAAAGCCCTTGAATTTTCTCCTCCTGCAGCAATTCCTATTTTTCCCCCAGCAAAACCATTGGGATAATGATTGGAAAGGGTGGGGTTTTTTCCTTTTTTCCTCTTTTTTCCAGGCATTGTCCCCATTGCCAGGTTCCATCCTGGCCCCAGTGATGTTACAAATGCTGCTGGGGACCGTGCTGCACCATCCCTGGCCCCTGTCACTCGGTGGGGGGGGGGAGCAATAGGAAAAACCAGGGATTCAGGGAAGAATTTTCCCCCCTGATTGGGGAAATAACCACTAATTGTTTAACAGCCCTGGCTTCCTCTCCCACCCACAACCATTCTCCATGGTGAGCCTCAAAAAACACACAAGTTTGCTTTATTCCCTTGAATTTTGTTCCCATCCTGCCTTAGAAATCGTTGAGTTGCTTTCGAACATCCTTCCTGGTTGCCGTATTTCAAATTATTCCCCATTTCTTGCGTTGAAAACCCATTGTGGGGAAGAACTCAGTGCTTGGCTAATCCTCACCTCCTGCTTTTCCCAGAGTTTTCCCAACCTCTCCAAGAGGTCTCTGTATCTTTTTGGGCTCAAACCTACACAAATTGGGTAGAAATTGGGTTAAAACCCATCAGGAGAGATGATACTGCCCGTCTTAAGGTGTAGTTTGGTATTTAAGCATCTGTATAAACATGATTTTTCAGATTTTCCTCCTTAGGAGACGTGTGTGTTGATGAAATAATCAGCTAAACAGCTCAGCGATGGTTTTGATGGTTCAGCCTTGTCCCATTTCTTGTTCTTATTCAAAGAATCATTTCAGGGGCTGCAAAATTTCTTGGGAGCCTTTTTTGGGCTTCATTTCTGTAACCACAGGGAATTTAACACCATGATTGTCCATCCAGACACTGTTCCAGGGGCTGTGGTCTCTTCTCAAGCTTGATATCGGACCGAAGCAACTCCAGGCAGGGTAAAAACATCTGTGTAGGGTAATTAAAATTGCAATTAAGGTGTTAATGACACGCATTGGTCCCTCTCTGAAGAAGCTGGGGAGCGATTGCTGTCCCCAGCCGGCAAGAACTGGGAAAAGGGTAAATGAAGCTGATTCCCAGGGATCGACACCCAAGGGAAAAGCTGGAGTTTTTTGCAAAAATATATGGTGTGAGGGTATTTCTGGTGTTTATTTAGAGCAATAAATTGATTTTTGGCTCATTATTTCTTACCCCCGTGCCTGGAGGAAGCTCGGTGTTTCACTGGGCCATGCTCACCCATCCGCTGGATCCAAAAACCTACTGGTATTTTGAGTCTGAAACCTATTTATCGATGAATTGTCCCTTTAGGACTTTGACAAGACTTTTATTTAAATATTTAAAGAAACAGGGATTTCAATTCCTTGAATCTTGTTTTATTCCCATTTTTTGAGTTTCTTTTGTTCCCAGTCTGATCCCGCCAGACACAAACACCCAAAAGACACTGCGTTTTTGCTCCAAAAATAATTTCCACTGCTTCTCGCCTTTAAAACTTATACAAACGCCGAGGAATTCCACGTGGGGTTTAAGAGCTTCCAGAGTAATGCTTCATTTTGGCACTGGCCTGTTATTAAAATGGTCCAAAATCAAACAAAAATAAGAGGGAGCTTTGCATGGGGGTTGGGCTGGGCGGCTGGATCCCAGCGTTTGCTCCCCAGGATGCTTCCAGGGATGGTTTTTCTATGTGTTTGGGGAAATAATTTGGGTTTTTGTGTAATTAACAGGTCGGCTCATTCACACAGCATTGTTTAGTTGTTCCTAACCCCCTTTTCAGCTCCCAGAGCTCCCCGAGAGCATCCTTTCTCAAAAAAGGGGATTTATAGCAGCCAAAAAAGCCCCCAAAATACCCCAAGCGGAGGGATACGGATCAAAGATCCACCTCCTATAAACTCCTAAATTGTTTGTGAGTAGCACTGAAATACCTAAACAAGCAGTTATTAGTGTTTTTAATTCTAGCTTAATGAAAAGGGAGAAGACTGCTCAGGATTTAAATCCCACAGCAACAACCTGTTGGGAGGGAAGGAAGACGGGAGGGAGTGGGTTACACTGGTGCCATCTTCCACCTTTAACCCGTTACGAGGCTGTAAAATGTTTCTCCTAACCTGGATCGGAGGGATTTTTAATTTCATTTAATTAAGCAGAACTCAGGGAATCTGCTGGATGAGGTTTCAGGTTTGCTTTATTACCTTCACTAACCCCAGTTGGGGGGGAACGGGAGAAAGTGGAAATAATTGGGCATAACATCTGTAGATTGGGCAAACCCAGGGGATATTTACTTCTTCTGCTCTTCTAAAGAAGGATTGTTTTATGAAATCGCCAATTTCGGTTCTTGGGGTGGACCCAGTGTTTTATTAAATCACCAATTCCCATTGTTGGGAGTTCATTTGCCAGAATTTGCTATGAAAATCGAGCATGGTAACATTGTGGCTCCCGTTTGTTGACGAGAGGTTTCTTCGCCGTGTTTAATTCCAGGCTAAGCAGAGATGAACAGAATCGATACTTGGGGTCAGATATTTAAAACCTCAATAACTAGGAATTTGGGAGCACTTTAGGAGCCCAGTTCCTGGCTGGTGGAACAGGAAAACAGGAATTTTCCTTTTTTTTTTTTTTTGAATAAGGGGTATTAAATGTTCTTGTCTGCTTTTTACAGGGAGGATGGAGAACTGGAGGAAGGGGAGCTGGAGGATGACGGAGGGGAGGAGGCACAGGATCCCTCCGAATCCCGCGAAAGAAGTCGGAAGGAGAAAGGGGAGAAGCATCACAGCGATTCCGACGAGGAGAAAACCCATCGGCGGATGAAGCGCAAGCGTCGGAAAGAGCGAGAGAAAGAGAAGAGGAGATCCAAGAAGAAAAGGAAATCCAAACACAAGGTGAGCCGTGTGCTGCTTTTACCACCTTCCTCTGCCATCAGGAATTAATTCCTCCTCTAACATTATTCCGGGGAGTTTGAGGCTGTTCCCTTAATGATAATTCAAGGTGGGAGCTCTCACGGGGTTTCTTGGGGGGCACCCAGGTCTGGAGGTGGGATGAAAACTCTCTGGCAGATGGAAATGCAGAGCGGGAAGAAAAGCAGAGGTTTTATTTAGGGAATTCCTTCATGTGAGTTTTCCTACCTCTGAGGGGATTGGGGCTGCCAGATTTGCCAAATCCAGGATGTTTGGTACTGAAATTGCAGGAATTTCTACAGCACAGAAAGTGTATGGTCTTTGTCTTCGTTAGAGACCAGTTAAATAATCTGTTAATGGGCTCCTGGTTTGTAATTCACTGAATGCTGTGATAATTTTGTTAAAGAAAAACTGAATTTCCTTAAAATAAGACCTAAAAGACAAAGGGGGACTTTGTTGTGTTGTGTCCGGGTCGGAGCTGGCCCATGATGTACTGACTCTGGGTGTTTTCCTCTGCCAGCGCCACGCTTCCTCCAGCGATGATTTCTCTGACTACAGCGAGGACTCAGACTTCAGTCCTGGGGAAAAGGGACACCGAAAATACCGGGAATACAGTCCTCCCTACTCCTCCGTGAGTTCCGAGCTGCTTCCGGCACAGGGAGCTCCCCCTGCATCCACGTGCTTTGCCTTTAGGCCTTTAAACTGTTTATTTTTCACCTGTTTGGGTCTTTTTTAATGATTTTTTTAAAAATTAAATCATGATTTAATGGGGTTCCTTGTCTTCCTCACTGACCTCTTTGCCTTTCCCAGTCCCACCAGCAGTATTCATCCTCTCACGGTGCTCCCATGCCCAAGAAAAGCTACTCCAAGATGGAAAGCAAGAATTATGGGATGTACGAGGAGTACGAGAACGAGGAGTATGGGCAGTACGAAGGGGAGGAGGAGGAGGAGATGGGGAAGGAAGATTACGACGACTTCGCCAAAGAGCTGAATCAATACCGGAGAGCCAAGGAGGGCTCCCACCGGGGGCGAGGTACCGTTAAACCTTCCTTTTTTTATCACTGTATCTCATTACCCTCAGCTCGTTTAGCTCATTTGTGGCAAAATGAGGCCTGGCATGTGCCGGAAGCTTTGTGGAGGCGTTAGTTTGTGATGGGGGAAAGTGCTTTTTCCTCTTCTCCACCCTGAGGGGAAAGTTCAGATCCTTGTGGATAATTGAACATTTTAAATAAGTGTTTTTCTGACTGGTGTAGATTGGTATAAAAGCCCATAAGTGGTTGAAAATGGATAAAATAAAACAAAAATCTTTATTTGAAAGGAAAACCAAGTTGATTGATAAGGTAACGAGTCTGGTGTCGTGTCTGGAACACACAGATTGATGTTCCCGGTCTGACATCCCTGTGCTACGGCTGATGTGGCATTATCATTTGGCTTGTTAAAAATCCATTCTTCTAAAATATTAAAAACCTGATTCACTTAAAAACCGGTTTTTGAGGTGCTGGTCATCCCGTATTGGAAGATTATTATATTTTTTTTCCTTGCCTGGTGTATTTTGATGCTGTTTTACCCATACCTGAGAGGCAGAAGGCAGCAGAAAGCTGAACCCATCCCTGTTCCTCCACAGGCGGCCGTGGCCGAGGCAGAGGGTACCGAGGAAGAGGAGGCAGAGGAGGGATGAGAGGAGGCCGAGGCATGGGCCGGGGAAACCGTGGCCGAGGCAGAGGCGACCACCCCGAGGAAGAGGAGGAAATGTATGAGGAAGAGATGGAAGTAAGTGCCGAGTTTCCAACCTGCTGGTCCGGAAACAAGAGAATCTTCGTTTTCAGCCCTTGGGGAATTGGGCTGCTCTTCCTCCTCACTTGTTAACAGCCGGGATCTCATTTGCAGTATTGTGATAATGAGGAGCCCCTCTGCGATGACGACTACGATGACTACTCGAAGGAGCTGAATCAGTATCGGAGGAGCAAGGAGAACCGTGGCCGAGGTGAGAGGGGGATAACAAACTCCCTCCTTTCCCCTCCTTCACTCCTTTTACAGAAGGAGGGAAATTAAAAACTGGGGGGGTGTACGTTAAATTTCAGGTTTAAATCGTGGCCGTGGCCGTGGCCCCAGAGGAAGAGGAAATAAAGGCATGGGCAGAGGTCGAGGCCGAGGTGGAAACCGAAGCGGGATGGGGAAAGGGGGTGGAATGAACGACGATGACGATTATTACGACGACGACATGGGAGTAAGTAGCGCTTTGTTTTCTAAATGGCTTGCTGCAGTGCTGGGTGTCTCCCTTTGTCCCTGTCCCCCTCTGTAAATCCCGTCAGGCTTCAAATAAATCCTTGGCAGGAGAAAAAAAACTGAACAGATCTTCCCCAGAATCCACAAAAATTGGATGTTTCGGGTTCTGCTCCTCTGACAGCTCCCTCAAGCCATGCTTGAGGGAGCTCAGCACGCTCCATTTTCCTCCCTTTCACATCCCAGATCCTGGTGGTTTTCCCTCTCTGAGGTGGCTGCCCAGGAAATTTTAATTTCTTTCGGGTGATTTCTTGCTTTGTATTTCAAATTCTTCCTCAACTGACACAACGTGCTTCCCTTAGGATGGAGGAGGTGGTGGGAATTACCGGCGGAACGACCATGACAAACCCCACCAGCAGTCAGATAAGAAAGGGAAAGTGATCTGCAAATACTTCGTGGAAGGACGATGTACCTGGGTAGGGGAATAATTCATGAATATATATATAAATCTCTTTATACGCATGTGGAACCATCACTGAAGCAGATTTTGACTGCTTTTGGGGTGGGATTGATGGCTGTAAAGAGCTTTTTTGGGAAACAGATGCGTCTCCCTGTCCCTCCTGGGTGTGTTTTGGGCTTTTGAGGAACATGTTGGTGCTTTAACATGCTGCGATGTTGTTTCCCGCGCAGGGCGACCACTGCAATTTCAGTCATGACATTGAATTACCAAAGAAACGGGAACTCTGCAAGTTCTACATCACCGGCTACTGCGCCAGGGCTGAAAACTGCCCTTACATGCACGATATCCTTTCGGGTTTGAGCTCTTGTCTTAAGGTGGCCTTATATTGGTCTCATTTCTCGTGGATGCACGTGTGGGGAGTAAGGGAGGGGGAAAAAAAAGGGCCATTTCTGGGCAACACAACCTCCACTCAGAGGCAGCCCTCCCCGATCCTTCTCAACCTCACTTTTCCTATTAAAAAAGTGAGGTTTGGGGCTGTTGGGCCTATGGAAAACATGGCAGAAAGGGAAAATAGAGTCTTTCTGGTGACAATGGTTTAATACTGGTGTCACAATGGTGAAAATCCACCATGCTTTGAAATGAAAAGCACCTCTAACCCCTCTGGCTCTAGGAACAGCTCCCTTTCATGGTTTATTCTCCTTAATAAATGGTACGGGATTTCCCGTGCAAGCTCTTCCACACCACGGGCAACTGCATCAACGGGGATGACTGCATGTTCTCCCACGATCCACTCACAGAGGAGACGCGGGAGCTTCTGGACAAGGTAAAGGGGAGCATTAACGTGGCTTCATGCTCCTTTTTCCTTCTATGGAAGTAAATCCTGATGGTGGAAAGGGTTTTCCGGAGCCAGGCAATTCCGTGGATCAACTTTTCCTCCTTTACCTTAGATGCTGGCAGACGACGCGGAAGCTGGAGCGGAAGATGAGAAAGAAGTGGAAGAGCTCAAAAAACAAGGCATCAATCCTCTCCCCAAACCACCTCCAGGGGTGGGTTTGCTCCCCACACCCCCTCGTCCTCCTGGTCCTCCAGCCCCGACCTCTCCCAATGGGAGACCCATCCCAGGGGGTCCTCCCCCACCTCCACCGCCGCCGCTGCCACCCCCGGGGCCACAGATGCCACCACCGATGCACGAGCCGCTGTCACCACAGCAGCTGCAGCAGCAGCAGGACATGTACAAGAAGATCCCCTCCTTGTTCGAGATCGTCGTGCGCCCCACGGGGCAGCTGGCAGAGAAGCTGGGCGTGAGGTGGGTGCGGGTTTTTGGCTCGACCCAGACAAAAGGGTGTAAAAAAGAGATTTCTCCCCATTTTTGGGGTCCGATGCTCAGTCAGCCACTGGGTCTGTCCCTCCCGCAGTGGGTCTGTCCCTCCAGAAGTGGGTCCCTTCCTCCCAAAGTGCTTCCATCTCTCCCAAAGTGGGTCTGTCCCTCCAGCAGCGGAAGCTGTGTGTTAAAGCAGATTTTCTCCTTCTTCTCTCTTTCAGACACCCAGGTCCACCGCCCCCCAGGTTCCCCGGGCCTGGAGGCCCCCCAGGACCCATGCCCGGCCCCATGCACCCAGACATGCACCCAGACATGCATCCGGACATGCACCCAGACATGCACCCTGATATGCATCCAGACATGCACCCGGACATGCACCCGGACATGCACCCGGACATGCCCATGGGTCCAGGAATGAATCCCGGTCCCCCCATGGGGCCCGGGCCCCCCATGATGCCCTACGGCCCGGATGATTCCCCCCATTCCGGCATGATGCCCCCCGGCCCACCCCCCCAAGGATTCTATGATAATTTTTACCAGCAGCAAGAGGGGATGGAGATGGATCACGGCATGATGGGAGACCCAGGTACGTCCCCAGGATCCTTCGGGATCCGCTTTGCCGGACACCTCGGGATTCCCGGGCCCAACATAGCGGGGAAGGGGGAATGGAAAAATTGCTCTTTTTCTTTTAACACATGATGATTTTTTCCTTCTTCCTCGGCAGAAGACTACGGTGGTTACGAGGACATGGAAGGGCCTCCGGGAGAGCACATGTTCCCGGATCCGTCCCTAGATCCTGATGGTCTGTGTGAAGGAGGCCCCCCCGGCTTAGCCAAACCCCAGGGCAACATCCCTGACTTCATGCCCTCGGCACAAAGAGCCCTTTATTTGCGAATCCAGCAGAAACAGCAAGAGGAAGAGGAGAGAGCCCGGAGACTGGCCGAGAGCAATAAGCAGGAACGCGAAAATGAGGAAGGCAAGTGGCAAAATACGATGTATTTTGGTCAAAACCACGCATGGGGCAGGGGGCAACTTGGATTTCCTTTGGATGTTTTTGTCCATCTCCATTCCCCCTCCCCCCCCCCCCAGAAGTGGCATCTAACCAAAAATAGGGGAGAAATGGGGGTGTCAGGGAGGAATTCTGCAGGGAATAAGGGGTGCTGGGCACCTGGAAGAGAATCCCAGAATCCCCAGCGTCAAAAGAGTTGAAAAACTGGGAAGAGCTGCCCCAGAAGGTGACGGGGTTACTGGTTTGATTGTGGTCTAAGTGGAATCTGCTGGGGGCAGGAGGAAGATGAAGGGAGGGATGTGCTGGGCATTTGGGGGCGGGGGGGAAACAAGACCAGGGCTGTCACAGATGCCCCTTGTTTGGGCAAAATGGAGGTATTTGAGCAGCGTTGAGTTGAGAGGTGACATTTTGGGGACCTTCTCCTTAGCATCCCCTCTGGACGGTGCTTCAATTACCTTTTACCACCTTTTTTTCCTCCTCCTCTTCTTCGTCCCTCCCAGGAGATCCCGGGAACTGGTATTCCAGTGACGAAGACGAGGGTGGAAGCAGCGTCACCTCCATCTTGAAAACCTTACGGCAACAAAGCTCGGGCCGACCTCACCCCCCAGCCCCCCATGGCGAAATGGGGGGCCCTCCCCCCGGCATCAGCGACCCCCGCCTGCAGAAATCCCAAGGGGTGGGCAGCGGGCGACCCGCCGATCCGCGCTTACGGGATCCTCGCCTTTCCCGAAATCCCGACCTTTCCCTCTCGGTGGATTCGGGCCCCACCGACCCCCGGTTGGCGCGACACGTTCCCTCCTCCGTCTCCAAACCTGAACCTCCTCATCCCTGCGTCGCCCCCAAACCCTCCCTGCTCCCCGAGGAAGAGGAAGGAGAACGGGTTTTACGGGATAAAGCCGTCAACATCCCCTTGGATGCTCTCCCGGGTCATTCCCTGCGGGATCCACGCTCCCAACTCCAACAATTCAGTCACATCAAAAAAGACGTCGTTCTCAACAAACCCAACTTCGCCCGGATGATCCTTTGGAGTCCGGAGGATTTAATTCCTCTTCCCATCCCGAAACAGGAGTTCATTCCCGTCCCCGCCGCCCTTCAGTCCATGCCCGCCCTCGATCCGCGGCTCAACCGGCCCCAAACGGCTCTTGCCGACCCCCGGCAAAGGGGGGGAACCTCTGGGGGGGACACGGGACCCAGCTCCGGCCTCCCCGATTTCGAGCTTCTTTCCAGGATATTAAAGACTGTGAACGCCGCCAGCGGCCCCCCCGCCAGCCAGAGCGACAAACCCAGCGACCCTCGGAAGCGGAAAACTCCCACCGATCCCAGGTTACAAAAATCGGCGGAAACGGCAGGCTCTAAAAACCCCAAATCGATGGAATCGAGCGATTCAGCCCCGGCCATCGCTCCCTACGACCCCCGCTTGAGCAAAGGGGGGGGCCAGAGCAGCGTCCTCAGCACCATCAGCTTGTATGATCCCAGGACTCCCAATTCGGGGGGAAAAGCTTCCGAATCGCCTCCCGAAGGCACCAATTCTTCTTCCAAACCCTCCGATTCCGGGAAAACTCCCGGAAAACCCAAGGAACCCCTTTTCGTTCGACGTTCGGCTTTGGAACAACCCGATTCGGAGAAAAGCGGAGCCGAATCCGCCACGGACAGGTACAACAGCTACAACCGTCCCCGGCCCAAAGCCGTCCCCCCCGGCCAAGAACCCCCCCCTCAACCGGGGCTCCACAACCTCCCAGTCCCCCCAGTTTATGGTATGGTTAAACCCAGCGGGAAATCGGGATCGGGAAGCCCTTTCGGAGGGAACAGCCCGGCCCAGGACGGCGAACAACAAGACGCCGCCTCCCTTAAAGACGTCTTTAAGGGCTTCGATCCCACAGCGTCCCCTTTTTGCCAATAATACACCCCAAAAAAACCCATCAAAAACCATCCAAACCAATAAACCACCCCCTGACTCTGCTCCCTGGATCCCGTTAGTGGCGCAGTGATGCTAATTTGATTTATTTGTTTTTTTTTTTTTGATTTATTTTCTTTTTAATTCCATTTAGAGCTCATTTAAGGTGTATATAAATCCCATTTTCTGCGGGAATTCCAGCAAATTTTTCCCCAAAACGCCTTTGAAAATCTCGAAAAACCTTCCTCTGTGATAAAAACCAGCATTTTCTTTCATTTATCGCTTCCCCCCCC
>JAOXJM010000047.1:0-11655 GCA_026413425.1 Tringa solitaria | reverse complement strand
GTGGGAGGTGTCCCTGCCCAGGGCAGGGGGTTGGAACGAGATGATCTTTAAGGTCTCTTCCAACCCAAACCTTCTATGATTCTATGAAACAGAGACCTTCAGTTTCCTATTGCTCTTCCTGGTGACTTGCTTCAGTTTGAATGAAATAAGCTAACAGACCTAACATGCTAAATTTTGTGCTTCTGTATTCTTTCTGTCAGTAATTGCAATGTATGGAGCAAGAGATTTGATATATTGCCTTTCATATGTTCCGGATCAATAAATATATATGTGTGTGTGAAAAAATTTCAATTAAATTCATGAAGAAGGTCCAAATTAATTAGGTTTATATCAAAGGCCACACTAATTTCTGCAGGCATCGAGGGAGAAAACTCAGTGCTTTCTTCAGTAACATGCTAACTGAAACATTTTCATTGAAAAAAACAGCTTCACTAAAATAAAATAGATTTCTGGTAATGTGCTGATTTTGTTAATTTTTCAACAGTATTCTGTTCCATTGAAATAAAGATGTTTTGTTCTCTTTACTGCAAGTATGTAATTTCTCAGAAACTTGTCACATTAATTTGATGTTATTTACTATTACATTTTATTATACTGTTTTGACATATGTCATATGTCAAAGTACTAGAATATTGATCCCACAGGAAACTGCAGCTTTTTGTATTCACGTAGTTGGGGATTAAATGTAATACCTTTCAGAATAAGGATCAAAATATGTTTCTGAACATTGGAATACTCTGTCAAAAGGAAATCCCATATTGTAGCCTACAGTACTTGATAACACAGCCTGCCTGAAGTTGTATGAAATACTGAAAATCAACATTATCTGAAAATGTGGGTACCTGAAAGTATAGTGAGTAACGAGTCAACATTTCACTTTAAATCAACAGAGCAGTCTGTCATTTTGCTTTATAAAAGAAGGAGAGAAGTTAATTTAAAATGCAGAGTAGCACAGCTTGTCTCAGAGAAAATGGCAGGTAAATGCATTAGAGTAAGTCCCTTAAGATCCCTTTCCTTCTCGTTGCAGAGTTTCTAAAATAAGAGATAAAGAGAGAGAGCAGCTCTCGCTCTGGAAGTCTCCTGCTCTGCCGTGGTGAAGTGTGAGGGGGGATGGATGAGCCGGGTCTGGCAGCAGCACATCTCACGTCTTTCCTCCGTCAGCCAACTGCTGGCTGAGATTCTGCAGGTTTTCAGTACAAAGCTTAGGTTTATTTTGCTTTTCAACCCTGGACGTGAGCCAGTGCTATTTCTGCCCATTGAGGAGCCTGGGCATTTCAGGGGAAATTCTGTTCTTGCACGGTCTCTGGGGAAAACCAGGAGGTTTGGGGATGGATGAGGCTGAGACCCAGCCCAGCCTTCACCCGCTGGTAGGACCGGCACCCGACGTGGGCTGCGCTCTGCCCACACTGTGCTTTCCCCTGTACAACACCACCTCACTCTGTGCACTCTCATTTTGGGGACAAAGGCATTAATGAACCGTTTCTCCTGGCCTGAGGAGAGCAGCTCACCCCACCGCTCGCCCGACCGTCCCCCACGGCGCACGTCTTGCTGATTCCCTTTCAGTGGGTTTCTTATTCAATTTACAACTTCTTACATTATTCCACTTTAATAGATTATTTCCTGTGTGGCGCTTTATTAAGCATTTTATAAAAATTCAGACAGATTAATCCTGTGAATTTTCCTTGCCTAGAAAAAAACAGCTCCATTATCAAGGCTTTCCTTGATAATACTATGTTAATCTGGAAGGATGTCTCTTCAGTAAAGCCCAAGCTGCATTTCACCATGGTCTCTTTTGATGCTCTCGTGTCTTAAGACTTTCTCCAAGATGTGTACCAAAGCCATCCATGCTAATGGGCTTATTGTTGCTGGAATTATTTCCTTGCCTCACTCCAGCAAGCGCTGTACCAGAGAGCGGGATCAGATTTGCATAACATCACCTCAGATTTGTTAGATTTATTAAAAATCTTTGCCCATGGATTGCACTATGATGTTCCATTTCCTTCAGACTGCTGGTCTATAGGTTATATTTTCCTTGGAAAAGGGGAAAACAGCAATTTCAGCTTCAGCAGAGGTGGGTACCAGTTCCTGTGAGAGACCAGCAGCCCCAAGTAACACTGGGCCTGGGTGTAAGGAGGGTCCTCAGGGTGCAAGAAGGGTCCTCAGGACCAATTATTCAGGGCTCAAACCTTGTTTCTGGATTGAAGAGACCCAACTGCTGCACTGGACTATCAGGTCCTATGCTGAAGTTCAAAGCCACTGTGGAAATCTAAGCCGAGGGACTCATCTTTAGGGCAATAACTATTCTTGAGCTGGAGTTCGTCTTTACCTGACAGCACCAGTGTCATACTGGCTTAACTCCCAGTTCCCTGCCATGTTCAAGTGCCAGAAGACATCATCTGGCTTTTTTTCTTAAAGCAAATTTGGAAAAGATGGGTAACAAAGACTATTTCATCTAGCTTTTTAATTAGCTAAACCAAATTTGTAGTGTCACATCCTTAAAGAAGATTTCTGACACCTTCAGAAATTCACAGTTAGGTTAATAGAGGTATGGCAGTTTGGAATACTACAAAGAAAGTAGACAATCAGAGAAATTACTCAGATTTACAACATTTTATGACTCATCCACGTATGTGACAGTATAGCGCTTGTGTACTGAAGATACCCTGGATGGTTCTGGTAGGGGACAGCATCTAAATCTAACATTAACCTTGCTTGACTGGTTTTTCCTGTTGCAAGAAGTACCTTAGCTGTGAAATACGGCCCCACAAAAACACCTGCTATTTTATGGGTGAAAATGCAAGGTGGCTGGTGAGGCTGAGTCCAGTTCTTATTCCAGACACGTCCCACTTTTAGCTCCAGCCTGTTTTGCTGCATGGGTGTCTGGTGAACGCATCAATACATTCATGATATTCTTCACCCCGTGGATGTTTTTGTACAAAGACTAGTCACGTAGGCTTCTAGGGTGGTTGGATATCGATTCCATCATGCTGGGCTGTAACGCATCCCACCAGTGACCCCCCTGCTGCTCCCCACCCATGGCCAGATCCCAGGCTTGGACTCGATGATCTGAAAAGTCCCTTTCAACCTAGACAATTCTATCATTCTGTGATCCTTCCAGATGCTTTCCTGAGCAGAGAGATGATGGCTGCTCGCTGGAAGGGCAAGCTTTGGGGGAAAAGGCAAAAAAAGGATAAACGCAGACCAATACTTTCCCCAGCAAAGAACTAATCAGAGACGACCTGAGTGAGAGGTTGCACCCAGGCTGCTGTGATTAACAGTTCTTTGTGGATTTTTATTCTATGCAGTCTTTTTTATTTTTTTTAATGTGTTTATAACTTTGGCAACTGCTGAAGCTTATGCCAATGAGTTCTGCAATCTAATTATAGACTCACAGGAAACAGGACTGAAAGGGAACATCAAGAGGACATCTGGCCCATCATTTGCCCCAAGGCAAGAACAACTACATAATGTCATTTCTGACAGATGTTTGCCTAACATTTGGATGAAAAAATACTCTCTTTTGTTTGCTTTTAACATGTTACCTGGTAAATCGATTGGGGTCTTTAGGTTTTTTTTTATGAAGGTAATGACCCCTCACTCACTATTTCTGTGTCATTTTTGGCATTACAGACTGCTGTCACATTCTCAGGGTCTGATTTTTTTTCCTTTCTGGGGCTGAGAAGTTCTAATCTATTTAGTCTTTGCTCATACATATGTATGCAGGAATTGAAAATCCTGCTGCAGAGCGCTTGCTTCGCTCCCTTCAGCAGCTGATACTAACAGTGATGAAAGCCTACAGCTATCTGCAAAATCATGCAGAAATGGTTGTACCAATGATTTTAGTGCCATAAAACCAAGAGATTCTGGGAATGCTAGGAAAGAAGTGCAGAAAAATAAATGCAGTCTAGAGGGCATATCCTGTGTAACCAGAGGGCATTCTTATTTGTGATAAATGAAGTCCGTAGCACTCTCTAAGCATCCTGCTTTCATCCCCTGGTGCTGGCATCCACCACTGCAGCCACTCAACACCACAACAGCTTTGCCAAACTGGTCTAATATTTCAGGAAAACTCCCCCAGGAGTTTTCCATTTCCTGAAAACCCCAAGAGTCCTTTTATAACGATCAGGCTGTAAAAATGAAAGTGTTACCAAGAGGAGAATATCCAGGTTGCTTTCCAAAAGGCTTATTTAAGAAGATAACAGAAATCACGATTAAAAAAATCCAACTTCAGCTCAATCTGTGTGACAAGAGCTGTGTTGATCTTCTGGCTCCTTCAGTTCTACCGCTGCGACTCCCTGCAAACCAGCACTGCGTGGAACAGCCACCGTCCGCTTGGGTTTTCTCATTACTGCCAAAAAATTAATCAAGCTCTTGCTAATAATTTTCATTAATCTTGGAAACTAGTTTGGTACTGACCAACAGCACAGGCTCAAGGGTCCATGGGCTGAAAAACCCCTGTGAGGAGAGAAGAGCAGAGCAGGCATTATTTTGTGCAATAAACTCGGGGAGGGAACTTAGAAAAGACATTTGAAAGACATGACTTAAAATGTTTTGGAAATTCCTTCTTATAAAGCTGTGAAGAGAACTCTAATATGCAGCCCTCCCTTAGAGTTGATTGGATGATGTAATTTCAGTCTGACTGTGTACATTTTAAATATTTTCTGGTTTCCATTGCAAAAGAAAGAAAACACAATGTTGTTACCTGTCCAAACAGCCACATGGATTTTTGTATTTTGTTAATTTAATCTGTTTTTTTCATCTCCCTTTCCTAGGTATCAGTATGGGTTCAAGCTTAGTGCAAAGAATGACCATGTGATAAATACATTCATGCTAGACCAGAAATAATCTAGTGTCTTACAGTCCCAATATTTTCATGCCATATTTTTTCCACGTCCACAGCATTAAAACAGATCAGCGTACACAGGCAAGAAATGAAATAAAAGAATATTTTGTATCCAAACCCAATATCACAAATCCTAGCATGCACAAAACAATTTTAATTTAATTATGCAAAAAAGACTTCTGACCTTAATAAAGAACCATAATCTCAAGCAAATCTGAATTGGTTTATACAGTGTCAAAATATGAATATCTTCTCTTAGCAGGCAAAATGCAACCTGGGGAAATACAGAACATGCCTGGGAAATTAAAAATCTTTTAGTAGAAATTGCAGCCAGCAGAAAAGGGAAGCTTTGTAGTTAAAAAAGCAGTTTTCATAGATTAATAACTACTAGTTTATCCCCTCTCTCTCCCTCCCTCTCTGTCTTTCACAATCCCCTCCTCCCACTCCTTTTCTTACCCACTCAGCTTCTTGCTAGTTCAATCTAGTTTTTCTTCTAGTACTAAGAGAAACCAAGACATGGTTCCCATCCACATCTCCTGCACTGCACAGAGACAATTTGGGGAGAAAGTGGGCAGGATCTGCCCATGAAGCAGAGATTCTTTGCTGTACCGACAAAATCACTGCTTCCTCACTTTCTTAACTCTTCTAGCCACTTTGGACTCAGAGCATTTTGTAACCTGCAGTAGATCTATGAGATGTCTGTGAAATATGGGACTATTATTTTTGTTTTCCAGACAAGAGCTGGCAGAGTGACCTGCCCCAAGCCCCACGCTTTGGGACCTGGAGCATGGTTCGGCATCTAGGGAAGGGGAAGAAACGGCAGAGATGAGCAACCCTGTCATGGAGGAAATTAGTAGAGGAAGGTGAAGACCTTGCAAACAATGCAGGGCTAGCAGAGCTACAAACCATGAGAAGGAAATATTTAGGTCGCTATGATTTCATGCATCACATTAAAGATAAAATCCTGGAAGCGTTGTGGACAAATTACTGCACTGAAATAGGACTCTGTTAGCCAGGGTTCAGACTGGCAGGAGATATAAGTATTCATTTTCCACACCTGAAAAAAAGCAGGAAGAAATCTTTATGCTAAACAGGATGGTGAAGTGTTCTCCAATCCTTTCTTCTCAAGGAGTATACTTAAAAAAGAATTCTCCCAAAATTTTCAAGTCCACAGAACACCTGAATGGGCTGGGCTGGAAGAGTTCTCTCCCTCGGGCACTGACCTTTATTTAATTTGGGAGTATCAGGGAAAATCCATAACCAGGAACATTTCATTAGGCAGAGAGGAGGAACCAAGGGGTCACATGCCAGGTGACATATGGTCATCCCTGTTTAATTAATAAAGGAGTTGATGCAGGCTAAAGAGAGAGCAACGAGGTTGGGCCAGTCCAAGTCCAGCCAGCACTGGCTGTGGAAAGCAGGTATCAAAGTGACCTGGCCTGGTTTTACTCTTAGAAGAGATTACAGATTTGACAGATAGAGGTAACTGAGCTATTGGATGTCCAATAAGCTATTGGACTTTATCTTGGGGTTTTTACCAAGGGGAGATCACCAAAGGAAGGTGTTTTAATAGGATTACTTAGGAAAAATTACAGAGGCAGACACTATTCCCTGCTTTGACAGTGAATATATAGATATTCTCCAAAAAGCATGAATATGACAAACACTGACAAAAGTTAAAAATAGATTGTATGGATTGTCAGGTAGAACTGATGGCAAACAAATGATATGTTAATAGAGATGAGCATGTAGCCACTGTGCAGGCCTGATGAACAGATGAAAGATGGCAGCAATGCTGGAAAGGTCAGAGTGGGAAGTCACCAACTGGCTCAACATTGGCTCTTAATTCACTGCCAGAGGTAAAAAAATGCCTGGGATGCATAAAGGAAATAGAGTAGAAGTTTTATTTCTAAAAAGGAAAAGCACCAGTGACAGAAACACTGGATTAGTGAGTTGTGCAGTGCTTTCTTGAAGATGCAAGCAGAACCTGAGACACAGACACCTACTCTCAAAAAAGCCAACAAAAGCTCTTCTAACTGAACCCATGCTAAAAGTTTATTGACATGGAAGGGGATTTCCCCAAAACTTACTCAGATGTCTACAAGTCTGCTGCTTGCTCTTCTGTCAAAGGTACTGTGTACTTGGCTGAGAGATGTGTCCACCAACATCCCTCCCCCCTCCTCTTTATTAAAGAAGGTATTGGTGCTCGTTCTCTGCTCTGAGCAGTGCGGGAGGTGGGTTTTGAGTTCAGTCCCCAGTACAGCAGGTGGGAGGCTCAAGAAAAAATTGGGTAGAGGTTCTTCCCTGAAGATGGATAATGAAATGGTGGAAGTCACCAGAGCTGCTTGTTGGAGACTTATGTGTTTACAGGCCCCGATGCAGGGAGGATGGAGCTGTAGAAGCTGAGAGACAGCGACAACGGCAGCGGTAAGGAGAACAGACCAGGGGAGAGATAAACAATTGACTGCCATCCATTTAAATTTTTATTCTTTTTCTTACTGGAAGAGATGCTGGTGATCACCGTGTCTTCCTTTGGGCATGGTACCCTCATCCAGACACTACTCCATAAATCTGTGGCTGCGAAGGAAATTCCATCTTGTTTTAAGAGAGGAACAAATGTGACCGCAGGCCAGTTCGTACCAGCTTCATGAGGTCAGGCTCATAATGTCAGGACTTGCAGCAATGTGACCTTTTTGGAAACCATTTGTTCTCGGAGGTAAAAATGAATATATCTTCCTGTTCTTTGCTTGAACAGCTCCTCAAAACTGCCTTGGAAATCCCCAGCACCACAGTGTCAAGCTCATCACTTACTAAAATATTTTCCTCATAGAATTTCTCCAAGCAAGAAAGAAAACTGCTATATTCAGAGACATCTTGTTTACAAAATAAACATTACTTGAAAGGACCTTGAAAATACTGGACTGTTTTAGTTGAACCCGGAAGGAAGCAGCTTTTTTCTTTTTTTTTCCCCCCTTGGACTGAAGTGAGTGGAAGGGGTGGCTGGGGTGGGGGATACGTGACATGTCAATGTCAGCGGATGCGGAGGATGTGCACTGAAATGTATTTAGCAGTAATGAGACACAACATAGCTCCCTCAATCTGCTAGGACGGAAGCAAAACATTTCTTCGTATATACCAAAGAAGCTTCTCGGATCTACCTCTTACTCAGAGACATCCCGGAGATGAATATTCTTCCTGTTTCTCTCCACAGGTTCTCATTTTATCCGCCAAACTGTGTTTCAGAGGAGGGGATGTGATACTGGCGACAATGAATCAGAAATTCTACTGCTGAGACATCATTTCCAGCAGTCCAGATCCAAGAAATAGTATATTTTATATGGTGATCAGTGCAGTTGGGAAATGGCGTAGCTCCAGAGGAAAATGGAAATACAAGTAATTAATTACTAGTTCTGCTCTCTATTCAAGTGCAGACAAATAGTCACTCGGCGATATTACTCCAGTCAGTCCTCTTATAATAGCCCTGCTATGCCCTTGATCCTTTCAATTAATGGTGTATTTGCTCACTAATTGTGCCCTAGACTGTAGTTAGATTCTCAAGTAGAGTATTTCTATTTTAATCTTTCTTAGAGCCCTGTCAGGTTTGGAGCGCCAACCTTTTTTAAAAAAAATTAATTCTCAAATCCCAATATCGTATTGCATGAATATAACATAGGAGAAAATAGAATGAAATCCACATTGTGGACACCCAAGTTCTCTCTACGTGTCCCTCATGCAGCAACCAACTTCAGTGGTTGGAAACATCCCTTCCTTTCACTCATTTACTCTTTTTAAAGTGAATCTCTGGTTTTCATTATTCCATCCTATTCTTAATATTTTAGTTTTTTGAATTGTTTAAAAATCATATTTGTTGCACATCAGAGGAAGCGCAGTGAGCGGGAGAGGAGCCATGCAGAAGGGCAGGAGCTCCTGAGGTTTAATTACTCTTTGATTTGGTTGGAGAGCTTTTTTTGCAATTTAGCATTGGTTTGAGCCTGATGAAGCACCAGAATGTTATTGTTGATGGGCTGATGGGTCTCCTCAAGGGCTGGGACAGCCATAGTCCTGCAGGTCATCTGGAAGTCCCTACAGAGCAGTCAGGGAGTAGTTGGAGAACGCACCTGCCTTCTGAGCAACGCCTCCTGGAGTCTTGCTCAAATGCCAGAGGTCAATACGGGATAAAACCAGCCATAGACACTTTTCAAGGACTTTGCAAACGTCACTTCAGGAAGCGGCTGCTGTTAACACAGGTGAATTGCATGGCAGGGTTGTATTTTGCAAAGGCGTTCTGTGGTGGGGAGCAGTGGGAAGGTGGGGTGCCAGCTCGGGGAGGTCGGGGAGATGCTGCAGCAGCCTGAGCTGGAGGACGCCCCTCCAGCAGAGAGGGGGCTTGGTGGCCGCTCTCCCATTGCGTCTTCTCCCCTGCAAGAGAGTGTCCCGGCACCCACCTTCGGAGCTGGAGTATCCCTGAACAAGGGACCGTGGTGGATTTTACTCTTTGTTCAGGAACAACAGCCGTGACAACCGCCCAGGACTCCAGGCCTTCTCTGGCAGCAGCGGCTGTAGACACACAGTGCAGCCACGCAGGAGCAGCTGCTCGTTTCAAGCTAAAAATAGACCTTTGGATTCATTCCTGAAAAAAAAAAAAAAAAGGTCACCGCCAGCAATTTGCTTTGCCGTAGCCCTATTTTTCTCTGACTTCTGATTACAGCACCCAGGGGACGAACAAAGTATGTCCTCACAAATGCTCGTCTTCGTTTTTTCAAGTACTTTTAAACTACTTTTATTGCATTACCACGCTCAAGCGCTGTACCTGTTCTTCAACATCTGCTGCCAATGTTTGCTGTACACTGCAGAGAAGATGCATAAGGCTTATGAAAGATTAGCTTGCAGTGAGAATACAAGTGATAAGAGCTTGATACTTATTAAGTTAATTATTCAATGGAACTGGTTCTTCCCTTATGAATTTCATTTAATCTTAGCAGCACAATTTCCTTCAGAAAACACGATGATGTTAATGAGTCAAATCTGAAGTCTTCTGTTCTTTTCGGGTGAGCAGGTTAATTTTCTATATAATTAGTTAATTGCAAAAACTTCTGCTATTGATAGCAAGTTAGAGGGAAATCAGTACAACACCTTGTCCGTGTCTCTTGAGGTAAATTATCTAAGAAGAGGTTGGCACTGTAAAGACTATGGAAATATTGAAGGTCTTTATAAAATGTTTAGCTTTAAGAAATTAGTAGAGAGCATACATTTAGCAGTGAGATGAGTTTATTCGTTAGTGTTCTTCTCTTCTTTTGTTCGCTGAAGTCCTGATGCTTTTTTACTTTTCTTTTTATTTCTCTCTTCGTTGTGCCGTGAGTTATAGATTCCTTTCCAAGGTTTGTGCGCTTCTCCATTAGAGATCTGCTTCAAATGCTTTTAACCCTTCAAGTGGTAGAATTTGTAACTCTGCCAGCAGCTCAGCTTCAGACTATTTCTATTTTGATTTTCAAATGCAAACTACATTTTCTCTTTTTCTTTTTCCAGCCTCGCATGGGAACATTGATCTTCTGCTCAGCTTTCCGATGGCTGAACCAGCCCTGTCTCTTGCTCCCACAGCTGCACTCACTGGAAGTCCTTAGTGAAATGGCAATTCCAGGGTGATGCTGTTACTTGTCACAGTCACCATAATCTTCCACAGTGCATTTAGCCTGGATGTCAACACATTGCATCTGCTCTTGGCTCTGTGTTTGGAAATTTCCTTCTCTGTCAAAGCTAAGAAACCACCCTGGCCAGAGCGCTGGTTCAGAATGTCCCCATGAAACTCAGCAGCTTCTATGTGTTTGGAGGGAGCTGAAGAATGGATTCTGTGGCTCACATCTTCTACTGGAATGTAGATGACAGAATTTTCAGATGACAAACCGGGCAGAGTTCTGGGACCATGGACCATAGCATCTGGAGGCAGCAGGGCAACAAGTCTCTGAGCTCTGTGCTGGCAGTGGTCCTGCGAGAGTGCCCCTCGGACTATGTGGGCACATAGGCCAGCGGACAAGCTGGCAGATCTTTTTTCAGTTTTTGGGTAAGAGAGCAGTCCTGCTATTCCCCGAAAACAGCGCCTCAGTTGAAGAGCATGAAATGGCACTTTTTCTTTGTGCCAATAATGGCCAGAGGCAACGACAGCAGCAGTGTCCTCATTAGGATGCAGCGTTTTCAACAGTTATTTTAGCAGGTCAGAGGTGCCAGATCAGAAGAGAATTTAACTCATTTCAGTGTTGCTGTGGCTGAGATTATTAATGTTGTGGTGCAGTGTACGCTCAGGCAAGCCCAGGTCTTCCTGGCACCCCTGTGTAATATACAACATTTATCTGAATTAGCAAACACACCATCACAGCCAAGGGTCAACCAAGGCACAGTCCAGCGGCATCTGAAACAGGGGAAAATGTCCCCAGACCCCCTGCAGAAGTGCTCAGCTCTGCTCCTAAAGGACCCCCGAGCAGAAAGGAGTTGCTGTCAGAGGATTGCAGAGACAGGGGGAGACAGAGGAGACGCTGACACTTGGCTCTGTGGAGGTCATCATCTTCAGATTCCACCCCCACCTTTGCCCGTTGTGCTGCACCACCACACTTCAGACCTGCACTTCTGCATTGGCTTGAGCATCATGTGCTCGAACAAACTACTGACCTGTAAGTGCAGATGCCGTGGTGTGCACCAAACCTATGGGGAGGCCTCAGCACAGGAAGGACATCGAGCTGTTGGAGCGAGGCCAGAGGAGGCCACAGAGATTCTGGGAGGGCTGGAGCCCCTCTGCTGGGAGGGGGGGCTGAGAGAGTTGG
>JAOXJM010000046.1:157063-168603 GCA_026413425.1 Tringa solitaria | reverse complement strand
CGGTGTCGCCTGTGGGTCGTTAATTTGGGCTCGTTAGCGAAACCCTTGCCTGAAGATATCAAGGGCCCTGGAAACCTCCTGGGGCTTTTTGCTCTCTACAACGCGCCTCTTGCACTTGGGGCCTCTTGCTCCAAACAGAAGCTGGAAGCGTTCCTGGGAACGGCTGGACAGTGTCACCTGTGGGTCGTTAATTTGGGCTCGTTAGCGAAATGAGCCCAAATCATAGGATCATCGAATGGTTGGAGTTGGAAGGAACCTTAAAGTCCATCGAGTTCTAACCCCCCAGTCCAACCTCCAATTAAAGCACCTTGTAGCTTTAAAGGAAGGCGAGAGACTTTAGTAATCAAGAGTAATTGTTGAGATAAGGTACTAACCAATCATTATAATCAAGGGGGCATATTTCTGTGCTTGGAATGGCAGGAATCTCCCTCAGAGTTTAGAAGGCAGGTACTGGCTTTGTGGATCCCCCCCGAGCACCCATCTCTGCAGAAACGAAATCAAGAGAGAAAACCCCTCTGCTCTGGGTGTCTCTTGGCGTCTGCCCAGCGGGGAAACGGCCCCGCTTTGGGACAAGAGTTTCCGGCCCCCCAGGTGGGACTGCGGTGACAGCCTGGCCCAGGTGGTCCCGCCGCCCCCTACGGGGAGCAGCGACCTGACTGGACTCCAGTGTGCACCCCCCCTTTTGGATGGGGGGCTCCATCGGCTCCTCTCCTGCAGCCGCGCGGGGAGCGACCCAGCGCTGCGACGGGACTGAAAAGGGGGATTTTCTTGGTGAAGATGAGGACAAGGGAGGTTGGGGTGACATCTCCCGGGCAACAGAGAGAGTTTGACAAAGGAAAACAGAACTCTGGGTTGGTTGAGTCGTGCCCACCTTGGGTTGGGTTGGGTTGGGTTCGCCACAGAGCTGCTCTGTGGTGGTAAAATGTTGACAGGAGAAGGACCACATACCTGCTCAAAGTGGTTCTGATGTCCTGGATGAGAGAGAAAAAGAGAGTCAGTGACATGAAATACCTCCCCTTGGAATACCAGGGTCCCACTCTAAGGAAGTCCCTCTTTGAGTGGGTTGGGTAGAAAACCATGGGCTGAAGACCAAGCTCAATACGGGTCTTCCCAGCAAGTTTGAAAAGCCTGGGCTCTCACCTTCAGGAGCTCCCAGTGTGGCTGCTGGTATGTCCTCTCCATCTCCTCAATCAGTGTGCCCAGCCTCATCATCTCCTCTGAAAGCCTGTGGAAACTTTCTTCATGTGTGTTCCTTATCTCTGTGTCCAGCTGCTCCAGCTGGGCCAGGAAAGAGGACTCCTGCTTCTCCAGGAACTCATGAAACTTCCTATATGTCCTCACAACCTTCTGCTTTGCAGCTTCTGTCCTTTTCTTCCAAGGGCAAGTGAAGCAGGGAAAGGGAATCAGAGAGGAGGATCAAGAGTATCAAGAGCCATGCCTTAGTGGGACCCACCAAAAAAAGGCATTTGGGCAAGACACTGACACCCTCTCCCTTCCCCACAGCCCTTGAGCATCACCCACCCCTGGGGGAGAGAATGAGGAGGAGATGGTCTTCCTTTCTTCACCCACCCTCTGCCCAGGAAATCTGATGGGCACATACAGTGTAGTCGTTGATTATGTCCTGTCTGTCCTTCATGGAAGATTGAAGATTGAAGCACCTCTTGCTCTGATTTCAGAAGGTGCAGTTGGGTCTGAATTTGTTTCTGAGAGGAGAGGAAAGAAAGCAAGAAGTCCCTTGTGGAATGGCATCGTGGTCTGGCAGCCTCAGCAGAAGCAATGGGGAACTCTTGATGGCTCTTGGGGTAAGTGTTGGCGGAATTTTGTGATCCCTGTGACTGTTTTATGGCAATTTACCTCCCCATTTTTCTTTCTTTCTTTTTTTTTTTTTTATTTTGACAAAGGTAAATAGATTTCAGGGAGCTCTGGGGTGGGAGAAGGGCTGAGGATCTCTTTCTCTCCTTTCCTACTGATCTTCAGCAGAGCTGAACTAGATAAGGAGCCTGCACCCCAGGGGAGAGAGCCGCTTATGGCTGCTGGATAAGAAAGCCCTGCTGAGGTTCAGGGCACTGCAAACTGTGGGGTTAAAAAGTGTCCGAGGGATTTTGATGGGAATTAATCCTACGCCTCTGTTTCTTACTCTTGCCTAAGCCTCTGCTCATAGTTGAACCCTGGGGGAGAGGACCCCTTGGTCCCCAAGAGCATGATGCTCCTATGTCCACCTCTTCCTCGGGATAGGCAATGCCACCTCAAGGGTTGGTAGGAAGAGACAAGGATGGCTCAGTCCACAGGGGGTTTATCCCACAGGGCAAAGGCTGAACAGGTATCTACACCAGGAGCTTCTGGCTCTTTGTTTCTCCACATGCCCATAACGCCCTCACCTTGTACTCCTGGGCAGCCTCGTCCATGGGAACCACAGAATGATTGCGGTGTACCTTGGATCTGTCGTACACCATGCAGAGAAGCCTTCTGTTGTCTTCGCGGAAGAGCTTCAGGGGTTCCTGGTGCTTCTCACACAAGTTCTCCCCTCCTTCCACCTGTCCGACAGTTCCCGACTCCCTGTTGGGGCGGAGGTTCTTCTGGGCCTCTGTCTCCCTGCACTGGGGGCAGGAGAAGTTGGTGGTCAGTCCTTCCCTGTTCTGAGAGATGCATGACTGGCATAATCTGTGCCCACAGTGTATGGACACGGGGTCCTGGAATATTTCCAGGCAGATGGAGCAGCAGGCTCCATCCTTGGGGCTTTCTACAGGTGTCCTGGCTGCCATGAAGAGCAACCGTCGCAGTTTCAATCTCCAAGTTTGTTTTTGAAGGAATGGGAAGGAGAGAGATTTCTCTTCCTGATTCTACTCCATGGGTTAAACTCAGACCCAGCCCCTTCCCAGCAGGGCTTCAGGCAATGCATTAATTTATATTGCTCCGGGAAGTAGCGGTTCCACAGCTGAGGAGGAAGGAAACTGGAGATGCCCATCCCATTTTCACCCTTTCTTGAAGGCACTGGGATTTTTCAGTCTCCAAAACCACATCAAATCAGTAGAGTACAGTGGATTTGGTGACTCAACAGGAGCTGGAACAGGAGTTTCACACCCTGGTGGCCCCTCAGAGAGGCTGTGGTGCAGCTGGGGGTGGGAGACAACCAGTGGCTGAAAATGCTTCGGAGATATCAGGGTTGACAGGACCTGTCCAGGGCTCGAGGAGGACTTCAGCAGCTTTCAGCAGAGCCTTTGTAGGGTTTTTTGGAGGACTCCAGCATCCCTTGGGTGACCTGAAGAGTTCAAATGTACAGTTCACTGCAGCTCCTGACCCCTGGGACATCAGCTTTGCCCTTGGGCTAAGGTGGGCCATCAGACTATCAGAGATTGCTCTGGACCGCAGATGTTCATGCGTCTGTGGATCTTGCTGGTGCCTCCAAGACCCTCCAAGGTCCCAGCAGGTTTCTCTGAGCTGCGGTGAGAGAGCTGAGAGGCTCTTTGACAGAGACAAAACCCGATTGCGTGCATTACACAATTGGTCTTTGAATTTTCTAGGATCTCCCAAAACACAAAGACTTTCTTTTCAGCTGTGGTGATGGAGCTGGAGCGGCTGCTCCTAGAGGAGCTGGGCACGGAAACTCTGTGCAGGTCCCTGTTCCTGTGCATGGCAGGGGGGCCACAGAGCCAGGGGGTGAAGTGGCCCTTTTTGGGGCTCCCATGAGAGTTCAAATGTAAATGAAGGTACTGTTGCTGGTTTTTGTACTGTTTTTAATGAACTGACATGAATTGCCACAGGTGTTTCTCTCCTGCTGGAGGCAGCCCTGTCCCCTCCCCTCCTCACCCCCGGGGGCACTTTCCATCCTGGCTTTGGGAGCATTGGAGGACACGGCTGGGAGGGGGCGGCTGCCCCCCGGGGTCTTCTCCCTCCAGCCCTGGCAGCGTGGGGTGCTGGCGGTGGGAGGGGAGTGGCTGGAGCCCTCCCCCTGCCCACAGGGGCTCTTGGGGGCCCCCCAAATCCTGACCCCTCAAGAAGGTGCTGCTGCAGGAGCCACAGAAGCGGTTGAAAGCAGCCATGGGCATTGGGGACCGACCCAGGCAGGGTGGTGGGTGACCCAACCAGGCCGTTTCTGCTGCTGGTTCCAGAGGACCCCTTTCCAGTTCGCCCAGTCCGTCCATCCTCCTGCATCCCGGTTAGGGTTTGGGAGGGCAACGGGGATGGGAGAGGAATGCTGTTGGGGTCATCCCACCTTGTTTATCTTTGGCTTGTTCTTCCTGAGTTGGGGAAACCCTCTTTTGGAGGCTTCTGCTGTGGGCAGAGCTTCTCCCCTCTGCTCCCCTCTCTCCCCTCTCCTCTCCCTCCCTGATTTCATCCTAATTTCTTCCTAATTCCTTTTTCCCCCCTCTTTTGCTTACCTTAGCACTCACACCACTGCTTCCTCTCTGTTTTTGCCCCCTGCTGAGGATGTCAGCCTGGCTAGAAGCGCGCTGAGCCCCTGGGGGAGCGCAGGCTGCGGTGAGTGCAGGGTGGGAGATGCGGGAGCACCCCCCTTGGTGAGGGGACTTTTCCCCTGGGGCCAGGGGCAGTCAGGCTGGTGGCCCCACCAGCTCTGCCTGTCCCTGGGAGGGTACCACCCACTTTCTCACCATGCACAAGGCAAAATGTACCCAGTTGGGGACTCAAAGTTGTTTAAAGAAAGGAAAAATGGCTTTGAGCGCTGTTTGTCTCCATCCTGACGAGGGGAGAAGGAAGATGGGGGTGTCAGACGGGGGGTGTTGTGGAAATAGTGTCTGCCCTGAGGTGCTTTGAGCAGGGTGATGGCTGGTGTGCACAGGTCAGGCCCAGTAGTTCAACTCATGTTTTCCCCACACAACTTTTTTTCTGCCTCCACCCACTCCAGTTCAGCCTGGACTGCGGGCAGTGGGTTGAACTGGTCCTTCTGGAGCAACCAGAGTTGCAGGTCCCCCCCCTTGTGCTCACATTGCAAGACTGGGGTGGTTTTGCTCTCCAGAGAAACCCCTTTCTTCTACATGGGGGGAAATACCTTATTTTTGGAGGCTGGAATAGGTCCAGAAGCATCTACATCCTCTTCTGACTGTGGCTTCTGCCTCCCTGGGGTTGGATGATGCTTGGGGGGGGTTCCTCAGCTTGGGCATGGAAAAAGACGAGCAGGTCTTCGAAACAAGCCGGGAGGGTCGTCATCTCATGCCTTTATAGCTAGATTTCATATAATTTTGGAGTTGTATCTGCTTTTCTACCTTTCCTGGCCTCTAAGGAGTCTGGTCCCATCTTGGTTTCCAAAGGCAGAAGCCGACTGTCTCTTGGAAGTGACTTGAACACAAGGCGTGAAGGAGAACCAAAGAGATTTCTTGAGCTGTCTGGAGTATTTTCCATCGCAACCCCTTGTTTCCAAAGAGTCTCCCAGGTTTTTTGGCACCCACTTGCCCCGCAGAGCAGCGAAATGGTGCTGGGCTTGAAACCAGACTGGAAAATCACAGAATCACAGAATCGCTTAGGTTGGAAGGAACCTTTAAGATCATCTAGTCCAACCATCAGTGGGATTTCAGAGAAATCGGTAACGGGGAGAAGGCAGCGATGTTGGACTAGGTTTGAGTGGGGAGAAGGAGCAGCGACTGAGGCTGGAAAACACCTTTCACGTAGCTAAAGGGAGGAGATGAGGGTGGTGGGGTCTGGTCTTATTTCAGAAAAATCCTGGTTCTTAGCATCCTACTGGTAACATTCAGGGAGATGGTGGAGTCTCTGCATCATTTTTGCAATGACACCTTATTTTTCATTCAAAGTAACTGATTTTGATGGAGGGGAGCAAGGTCTGGAGCTGCCTATTTGCAGAACCTCACATTTTGGGTTTCTTTGGGCTTTTTTATCATTAACGGTGTCTCCTTTGGGAGATTTCACTTAGAATATGAAGAGAAAAGGCTTCTTGATGCTGTCAGATGTTACTTCCCTTGACGTCAACTCGTTTTCCCAGGCTTAATTCAGCAGAAGCTGTGTAAAGTTTCATTTTCAGACTGGCCAGTGCATCGAACACCCTTTTTTTTTGTGCTTGCCGAGCGTTCAGAGGCTGGTGCGTCCCCTCGTAGACCTCTGGCTTGGAGAGGAGCTCGCAGAGCAGAGCTGGAGGAGTGAGAAACCTTCAAAAATAGGGATTTGCCAACTGCGGGATTGTCCCCCTTGGATCCAGAGGCCCCACTGGGAGCTCCTCTCACCTCTCCCGTGATGGACAGGGAAATTGTTTATGCTGACCTGGCTCTGGAGCCCGGGAAACGCCACAGGAACCCGAGTTTGCTGCCTCAGCCTGGCAGTGAGTGCAACATGGTTTTTTTTTTTTTGGGGGGGGGGGGTTCTTTGTGGGTTTGGGGTTGTGGTTGTGTTGGGAGACTCCCACCCTCTGGGGGCTGCAGGAGGGGAAGAGGCCCACGGCTGCGGGGGTGTGATAAGGGATGTCGGCTGCTGTTTGGAATCCCGTCGGGAGTTTTGCCTGGAATGAAACTGGAGCTCAATGAAATGGGATTCCTTTCATGGAAACCAAGGGGTGTTTTGTGTTAACATCTCTGCCGTGGGGTTAAACCCTTCCCTCCTGCCTGCAGCTGCCCTTGGGGATGGCATTGCCCCCCCTTTAAACCTCCCTCCCCCTTCCTGGTGTGGCTGCTTTGCCCACAGCCGCTGCCAGGAGCCCACCTGAGCTCTTTACGATTATTTTTTAAGCCCTTCACGCCCCTAGCTTGAACTCTGCAGACGGAACCCCTGGAGCTCATGGGACAGGACACGGCCATCGCACCCAGTGCGTTTTCAGGGGCTGGTTCTTAAACCCATCCCAAGGGACTGTTCTGGTCCTGGTGTGATGGAAAAAGAAATCCTCCCTCTCCCAGCCAGCAAAGGCTCCATACCTGCCCCAAATCACCTGCTCCCAGGGCAGCTGCCATCCTTAGATGCCTGATCCACCTCTAAATACTCCTGGTCCACATTTCCTGCACATGCAGGGGTGTTTCATGCCTTGTTTCCTCCCTCCTCTGCCTTCCTTTGCTGCTTCATGCTCTTTTCCTGCTCACTCTCAGCTTTTTCCTCCTTGGCAAGGAGGAGGTTTGCCTCCTTCCACTTTTGCCTGGTGAGGACCTCTTTGGTCAACATGCTGCACCCTCTTTTTTGCAAGAATTCGTGATTTCCACCAAAAACATCCCTTTTGATTCTGCCTCCGTGCTTCCTGGAGCAGGATGGAGCTGGGGGAGGATGGGGCTGTCTCACCCCAGTCAGATGAAGTCTCCTTGGAGAGCTTGGGCCATCCAGGGTCAGTGGCTTTCCCCTGCTGCAGGGAAAGGATGCCGTGATGGGGCACATCCCCCATCTTGGCCCAGCTCTAACCTCAGGGTTTCTAACATCTAGAAAATTCCCCTATTCTCAGAGTTTTGGGTGTCTGGGTAAAACTATCTCAACCTCATCACAAGCCACTTTGCCCTGGTGACAGCAGTATCAGGAGGAGGGTGGCAGCAGTGAAACATGGACGATTGACTGCAACTTCTGAGCAACCAGCACCACCACAGAGGGATTTGGGGGAGAAAATAGCCCAAATCTGCTCTGCAGCTCTGGCTCACTGGGTGTGGGATTGGGGTGGTGTTTTTCTCCTGACAACTCTTTCTCTTGCAGCCTCAGGCTGTCCCAAGTGGCACCAAACCGCGCTCTGGGCTGGCTGGACTGGGAACCTCCTCCTTGGGGTGGCCGTGGTGGCCATGGGATGCTCACGTGAGTGGCTCTGCTTGCTGACATGGGGACAACCAAAGGACAGCTCAAAGAGGGGACCGTACAAAGAGCAGGGAGGGGTCCAGCACCCCAAAGGCTTGCATAGGAGGCAAATCTGCTTTTCTGATCGGCGTTGACTGATGCACATCAGTGCAAGGTGTGGGGAAGTGGGTTTTCATCAGAGTTTCTTAGAGCTGATGGGTACAGGAGCCTCAACTCTTGTTGGTCAGTGAGGGGTCAGCTGTGGCAGGGGCAGGATTTGTCACCCCGTGGCTGAGCTCAGGGTGACACGGTGCCCTGCTGAAATGAGTCTTGTGCCCAGTGTGAGGCTGCTGGTGGCATCTGAGGCTGCATTGGCCCCTAGAACCTCCAAATCACACCAAGCAGATAGGAGGGAGATTCAAACGTCTGATGGATCTTGGAAGGAGATCTTTCAAAGTGGGGAGATGATTCTCCAAAGGTGGGAAGATCCTCCAAATGGGAGATCTAGAACCAGCAGTGATCTGAGGATGAGGGCCCAGTGCCAGAGAGACCCCAAAATCAATCTGCTGGGGGCTGCTCAAGCACTGCAGCTGCCTGTAGGCAGCAAGGAGTAGTCAGCAGGTGGTTGAGGAGCCCTTCGCATCAGGCCCCTCTAGGCTGCACATATGAGGCCGGTACAGCTTGTTTTGCAGCAGAGACCACTTCCGTAGCTACGGGGCTTTCTGCCACCGTCCAGTTTGATGCCTCCGTATCTCGGGTGCAATCTCAGGCAGGGGGTGGAGGTAACACATCCTGCTGGTGGTGGAAAGCAGCAGTGGGGGGGAGGCGGTTGCAAACACGGGGGTGTGAGCTCAGAGGTGTTGACCCCCTACCCCAAAAGGAGCTTGTCTGAGGTTGGGACCCTGAGATCTGGAGTCTTCTCTGGGGCAGGACCCCGAGGCCGGTTCTCACCTCCTAGGAGATGCTCGGATCAAAGCTTGGGGTGGGCTGAGATACCAGGAAGGACAAGGGGAGGGCTCTGAGCACCTGCTCGGTGTCAGGATCCATCCCAGACACTTCCCGGCAGCCGCTGGGACCACGGGAAGGTAGATTTTGGGGGACCCCATCCCTCTCCCTTTCTCCACCCTTACAGTTCTCCACCAGCGGTCGGAGATCCCAGGAAGCTGCAGGAACATGAGTGGGACTGTGAGCAGGAATGATAGCAGGAACATCAGAGATGGTAACACCACCCTGGAGAAAGTCTACTCAGAGCTGAGGGACGTTTTCTGCTCATCAAAGCCACAAGGTGACGGCCTTTGGCCATGGTGCGTTTTGGCACCATCAGGTTTCCCAAAAACTTACAGCCCAAATTCCCCAATATTCTATTCCCCTGTAGAGAACCAGGCGAAGCTCAGGGTGTTCCCGTGTTCCTGGGGAGCAAATGGGGCTAAACCGCTTGTCCTTCTTGGGATGTGCAGGGGACAAAGTGGCTTCTTGGTGGCTGAATGTGGCCCTGACCTGTCTTTCAGAGGACAAGGGGTGCACCCTCTGCCCCGTGAACTGGATGCCACACGGGACCAAGTGCTATTGGGTGTCCCATGAGGTCAGCCGTTGGGACTCCAGCCGGGAGGACTGTGTGAATCAAGGGGGCGAGCTGATGATGCCAAGGGATCAGGAGGATCTGGTAAAGGGACTGATGGCACTGGTGGTGTGGGATGGGGCTGGTGGCACCTGAGGAAGGGCCAAGGGCTTGCCCAGAAACCTGGGGTCAGCGCCCAGCCCTGGGTGTCTTTGTGTGGGAGACACTGGGGGGGTCTCTGTCCTGGGACATGGGGGCCGGAGCCTGTTTTGGGGTGGTGACCTGTGGCACGTCGGCATCACCCACTGCCCTCTCCCCCTCCCACTACAGGATTTCATAAATAGAACCCTCCAAAAGCCCACCCGTTACTTCTGGATTGGCCTCTTCTTTGAGAAGGGCTGGACCTGGGTGAACGGCTCCCACCTGGACCTGAGCCGGTGAGAGCTTTGGGGGGAGATGGGTGTCAGGGTGGGCACCATCACATGAGAGACCTTTGTGTGTGATGTGAGGTCTGTCCTGCACCCCCAGATTCCAGCTGGACCCGTGGGCTGAAGGTGGATCCTGCGGGGTGATCAGGGAGGGAAGGATCAGCACCATCAGCTGCAGAGCGACCTTGCAGTGGATCTGCCAGAAAGAAGCCACCCAGCTCTGAGCCAGGGGCCACCAGCCGAGCTGCGGCCAGGGGGGAGATGCTCAGGGATGGGGCAGGATCAGGCCCTCCATGGGGCGACGCGAGAGCCAGTGATGATGTTGTACAAATGACCATCTGCGCTAATTAATAATGACATGATCTGGGCTCTGTGTGGTGTTTTCAAGCCTGGAAGGGGAGGGCTGGAAGGAGCATCCTTCTCTCCTGGCCTGTGTCCCTTTCCCTGCCTCACCCTTCCACGGCTCCAGGGTGCTCCAGAGCCTCCCCATCCTCCCCTCTTTGGGGTTCCTGCCCCTGCCAACGCCCCCCCCAATCTTCCTCCCATGCCCTCCTCATCCTCAGGTCGTGCTCTTGCCCCAAACCCAGCACAATTCACCCAGGAAGGGACCGAGGAGCAGCAGAGGAGAGGGACGCTGGTGGCACGGTGCCAGCAGCAGCCTGGCAGCGGCCAAGAGGAAGCGCAGGGGGTTAAAAAGGAGAAAAAAAAAAGAGGTTGGGAAGGGGTTAAGAAGCATCACAAATAGTGCAATTAATTCTCCTCACAGCTGGGACAGTGCTGTGTTTAGTCTAGTCTTGTTGTGTGAAAGCTGTTAATGTTGTGTTTTTCCCGAGCCTGGGACTCCTCAGTTCTCTGCGTTCTGGGAAAGTAACTAAGAAAATTGAATTGAGGAATTAATTAAGGAAAATTGCCAAGAAAGATAACTCTGCCGTGGCCTAAAGGCGTCAGCAAATCCAGCTGCTTGTGCTCAGTAAATACAGCAAACGGCACAAATCACACCGTATTATAATCCCGAGTGATTTATTCTAATTAAAATATACTTAGTTACGCTAAACAATTAATAGCCCTTGATAACTGCCCCCGGGGAGGGCGAACACCCATTTGCTGAGCGGAGGAGGGGGGCAGGGGACATGGGGGCAATGGGGGTGGCTGCAGGTCTCACACACAGCTGCCACTTTAGGGGTGATGGGATGAGAGAGCTCTCTCCCTGTAGCATAAACCTCCAAAATTAGGATTTTTCCAGCTCGAAGCCACCTGCAAAATTTGGGGGGGTTTCCCCATGCTGTTTGCTGCCTCCCTGTCCCTGTTGGGTGAACTGGGAGCACTGGGAATGACCCCTTCTCCCTTTTCTGTAGCCCTGAGTTGTCGTCACCCACCGTCCATCCAGCACGGGTTTGTCCCCACCACCCTCCGGCTGCTTCTGGGGCTCCTCCAACAGCACCTTTTGGGGGGGATGAGGATTAGGGGGACCCCGAGAGACACCCCAGGCATCTTTGCATGAGAAAATGCCGCCCCTTCCATGTGAAATGTCTGCGTCCCCCACCCCAGCTCCCCCTTCTGCCCGGAATGTCTCCTCTGGCGATAAACAGGAGCTTCTCCATATTTTCTTTGTCAAGAGCTGTCGGAGGGAAGAGAAGCACCAACTTTGTGAGGTATGAAACATCCCCTTTGTCCTTTCCCAATTCCTTCCCGACACTTTCCCTGCGATTATGATGGGGAAAAGGAGGGTTCTCCTTTTTTGGGTGACTGAAAAAGAGGGTGTCTCCTTTTGTGTGGCTGAAAAGGGGGAGGTGTCTCTTTTTGGGCAGCTGAAAAGTGGATCTTTCTCTTTTTGCCACAGTTTTCGAGCATTG
>JAOXJM010000046.1:140544-153441 GCA_026413425.1 Tringa solitaria | reverse complement strand
ACTCGATGATCTCAGAGGTCCCTTCCAACCATGGAGATTCTGTGATTCTGTGATCCCCATCCGTGCCTGCCCAGGAGGGAGCACACCCGTGGTGCTGGACGTGTTTTTGGAGGCAGAGCGGCACGGACACGGTGGCTTTGGGTCTCTGTGGTGTCCTCATGTTATGAGGGCTCTGGGCACAAGCTGCTGAACAGCTCCTTAGGCTCAGAACATGGGCTGCCAATGGACCTACTGCTGTGTCTGGAGTAGGGAAGGGATCTATTCCCAGGTGCCGCCAGCTGGATCCTTGCTTTGGATTTGCTGGTTGTGCTGTAGGGGACCTAGCGCATTGTCTGGAAGCCTCAGAGCTTCTTGAATAAGATGGATGGGAGCAGAGACGCTGCTTTGATGTGCCGAAGGTGAGCTGCTAGGTATTCCACTACCAGGCTGTTTTATGGGAGATCTGGGGTCATGTGGCCCTCTGGTTTCTGTAGACGTTGGGGTGGGTTTGGTGGTGTGAGGAGCACGTGGCTGTCCCCACATCACCCTGTGATGTGTCTGGCGTGGGATTGGGTCTTGGCCTTTGAGCTGGGTCCATCCCTAACTCAAGGTTTTCTCATGCTCTTCCCCCAGCCACGGGCTCCGTCCCTCTCCTTTCTCTGGAGGCTTACGAGGATGGAGGCATCCGGGTGGTGTGTCGATCGGCAGGCTGGTACCCATCACCGCAGGTGCTGTGGAAGGATGCTGACGGGCAGCATCTCCCCTCGGTCTCCCAGAGACGTTCCCCTGACGAGAGGGGCCTCTTTGAGATCCAAGATGTCATCGTTGTGAGCGGGAAGAGAGATGGGAACGTGTTGTGCGTGGTGAGGAACAGCCGCCTGGAGCAGGAGCAGGCATCATCCCTGCACATCTCAGGTGCAGGATGGCAGCAGGGCTGGGGTTGACCATGCTGCTTGTGGCAGTTTGATCTCAGGGGGCTGGAGAAACATGTGGGCGAAGGGGAAGGGGGTGCACCCGCAGGTGAGTTTTAGCACAGGAGATAACATGATCCTGGTGTGCTTCAGGGGAGTATTGGGTTGTCCATGGGATGGGGAGGAGGATGTTGCCTTGAGCACAGGGCTCCAAGGACAAGGTTTGAGGAGATGGAACCTTGCAGTTGTTTTGTTGGTTTTTTCCTTCTCCTCACACAGGGGAGTGTAAAATGAGGCCTTTTCTGGATGTTTTTTTGTTTCTCAGCTCCCTTTTTCCACAATGCCCGTCCCTGGATGGCAGCTCTGGGTGTGTTCCTCCTGCTTTCAGTGGTGTCTACTGCCCTCAGTGCTTATCTCTTTCGAAGGAAAGGTGAGTTTGCATCACAGCAATGTTTTGCCTTCATTAAGGAAGCTCTTTATTCAAAGGAAGGATGGGGACAAGGACACAGGATGTGGGTGGGAGGACAGGGAGCATGGCCAGAGCATCTGGCTGGTGGGAAGGTCCAAGAGACCGTGCTGAGATGGTCCCAGTGATGAAGCAGCTGCTCTCCTGACCTCCTCTTCCTCTACTTTTGCTTTCCAGTGGTGCAGTCCAGAGCTCTGGGTGAGTCCTTCTGGCCCCTGCCACCAGCAAAGCCTCCTGAGAATAGAGCCCCCAGGGAGGGATATGGCTTTGGAGGGCTCCTGCTGGTTCTCTCGTCACTGATGTGGGTTGATGGAGCCCAGAAGGGGACTGGAGAGCACTGGTGCTGGGAACTGGGCATGGGAGGTGTCCTGGCTCCTGGGAAGAAACGGGAACCAGTATTGAGAGAGCTTAAGTCAGGCTGAGCCTTAAATCTCTAACTCAGGTTTAACTGCAGTGTGCCTGGGTGGGCTGGGGGGGGAAAGGAGACGGGGACCCCTCCCCAGGAGACAGGGGTTCTTTTCCCACTCTCCAAACAGAACGAGTTTGGGCTCTGCCTGAGCTCTGTCTGCTCCACCCATAGGATGAAAAGCTGTCCCCTCTGATAACTCATTGCTTTATTTTTTCTTTTCCAGAGGAACAAGCTGCACTGCTTGGTGAGTCTCCATAGCTCCTCCTGGCTTGGTGTCCTCTCCTGGGCGCTCTGTGCTTGGCCCCTTCCCCCCTTGCCCGTCCTCTCCATCCCCTCATCCCAAGGGGATACGCCTGGGAGGGTGGACAGCTCAGGGACATGAGACCAGGGGTGGACCCTCTTCCCTTCTTCTCTTCCATCAGTTCCAAATGTTGGATTGGACAAGTCTGGCAGAGAGCCATTCACAGGGTTGGAAGGTCTTTTCCCACTCCCCAAACAGAAGGAGTTTGGGCTCTGACCACTCTTGCAGGAGCTGCCACGGGGTGAGAAGCTGTCCCCTCTGATCACTCATTGCTTCTGCTTTTCCTTTCCAGGGAAACGAGATGCAGCACTGGGTGAGTCTCTGTGAGCTCTGTCAAGGCTTGGTGTCCTTTCCCAGATGCTCTGTGCCTGGTCCTTTCCCCCCTTGTCCATCCTCTCCATCCCTACATCCCCTGGGTCTGGGCGAATCCTTAGGGAATGTGCCTGCGATGGTAGACAGCTCGGGGACACCAGAGCAAGGATGGACCCCCTCTCCTGCCCTGAGTTCCTGGGGACCAGCCATGGGACATGACCAGGCTGGAGGAACCCATCCCTGGGACCCAGGGGGTCTTTTCCCACTTCCCAAAAAGGAGGAATTTGGGGTTTTCCCCACATCTACTTACTCTTTTTTGGACACTTATGGGAGGAGAAGCTCTCCTCTCTGACCAAATATTGTTTTTGCTTTCCAGAGGAACAAGCTACACTGTTGGGTGAGTCTCCATGATCTCCTCTGGCCTGGTATCCTCTCCCGGGTGCTCTGTGAGCCTCTGGGTACTTTTTCCCATTGCTCGCTTTCTCCCATTGCTCACACTCTCTGTCCCTGCATCCTGGGAGCCATATGATCTTTTCCCTCTCTCCAAACAGAACGAGTTTGGGCTTAGCCTGGGCTCTACTGCTCCTTGAGAAACAGTTGTGGGATGAAAAGCTTACCCCCAATGACATATTGTGTTTTCTTTTTTTTCCCTTTCCAGAGGAACGTGCTGCAGCACTGGGTGAGTCTGTAATCTCCTGGCTCAGTGTCCTTTCCTGGGCATGCTGGTCTTGGCTCTTTCCCCCTTTGTACATCCTATCCATCCCTGCATCCCCTGGGTTTGGGGAAACCCTGAGGGGCTGTGCCTGGAAGGGTGGGCAGCTCGGGACACCAGACTGGGGATGGACACTCTCTCCTGCCCAGAGTCCCTGGGGACCTGTGGTGAGATGTGGCCAGGCTGAAGAGAGCTGTCCCTGAGAGCCAGGAGGTGTTTTCCCACTCCCCAGACCGGAGGAGTTTGGAGCTTTCCCAGCTCTGCTTATCCTTCTTGAGCACTTATGGGATGAGAAGCTGTCCTCTCTGACCAAATATTGCTTTTGCTTTCCAGACAAACAAGCTGAACTGTTTGGTGAGTCTCCACGAGCTCCATCATGTCTCAGTGACCTCTCTTGGACACTTTGTGCTTGAGCCCTTCCCTCCTTGCTTGTCCTCTCCAAACCTGCATCTGCTGGGTGCAGGAAACCCTGAGGGGATGTGCCTGGGACTGTGGTGAGCTTAGGGACACCAGTTCAGGGATTGCCCCTCTCCCATGCTTGAAGTCCCTGTCCACCAGCCATGGGACATGACCAGGCTGGAGGGAGCCACTCGCAGCGTTTGGGGGTCTTTCCCACACCCCAAACAAAAGGAGTTTGGGATCTGCCCGAGCTCTGCCTGTTTCTGCAGGAGCAGCCATGGGGTTAGATGCTGTCCCCCCTGACCCCTCATTGCCTCTGTTTTTCCTTTCTAGAGATTCGAGCTACAGCACTGGGTGAGTCTCTGTGAGCTCCTCCTGGCTCGGTGTCCTCTCCTGACTCTTTGTGCTCGGCTCCTTCCCCCCTTGCCCATCCCCTCCATCGCTGCATCCCCTGGGCCTGGGCAAACCCCAAGGGATTGTGCCTGAGGGGGTGGGTATCTTGGGGACAACAGCTTGGGGATGGACGCTCTGCCATGCCTACAGTCCCTGGCCACCAGCCACGGGACGTGACCAGACTGAAGGGCACCATTCTCAGGGTTTGGGGGTCTTTTCCCACACTGCAAACAGAAGGAATTTGGGATCTGCCCAATCTCTGTCCACTCCTGCAGTTGCAGCCATGGGTTGAGAAGCTGTCCCCTCTGATCACTCATTGCTTCTGTTTTTCCTTTCCAGAGCAACGAGCTGAAGAACTGAGTGAGTCTCCGAGAGGTCCTCCTGGCTCAGTGTCCTCTCCTGGAAGCTTTGTGCTTGGCCCCTTCCCCCATTGCCCGTCCTCTCCATCCCTGCATCCCCTGGGTCTGGGCAAATCCCAAGGGCCCTGTGCCTGGGAGGGTCCACGGCTTGGGCACAACAGCACAGCGACGGCCCACCTCCTCTTCCCCTCTCCTTGCGCACCAGCCTTGGGATGGATCCAGGCTCACAGGGAACCATTCCTGTGGTTTGCGGGTGTTTTCTCACTCCCCAAACAGAAGGAGTTTGAGCTCTGGATGAGCTCTTTCCACTCCTTCAAGAGAGTTGTGAGATGAGAATCAGTCCCTGATGATCAAACATTGATTTTTTCATTTCCTTTACAGAGAATCGAGCTACAGCACTGGGTGAGTCTCTTTGAGCTCCAGGACAGCTCAGGGACCTCTAGTGGGCACTTTGTGATCGGCCATTTCCTCTTTGCCCATCCTCTCCAACCCTGAATCTCTGGGTCTGGGCAAACTCCAAGGGGATGTGCCAGGGAGGGTGAATTGGTCAGGGACAACAGCCCAGGGATGAACCCTCTCCCATGCCTAGAGTCCCTGGCCACCAGCCATGGGATGTGAGCAGACTACAGGGAGCTGTTCACAGGGTTTGGGGCCTGTTCTCACACCCCAAACAGTAGGAGTTTGGGCTCTTCCCTAGCTCTGCCCACTCCTGCAGTAGCAGACATGGGGTGAGAAACTGTCCCCCCTGATCACTCAATGCTTCTGTTTTTCCTTTCCAGAGCAACGAGACACAGCACTGGGTGAGTCTCTGTGAGCTCCTTCTGGCTCAGTGTCCTCTCCTGGGCGCTTGGTGCTTGGCCCTTTCCCCCATTGCCCGTCCTCTCCATCCCTGCATCCCCTGGGTCGGGCAAACCCTGAGGGGATGTGCCTGGCAGGTTGTGCAGCTTGGGGACACCAGATGAGGGATGGCCCATCTCCATTTCCCCTCTCCTTGTGCACTAGCCTTGGGATGGATCCAGGCTCACAGGGAACCATTCCTGTAGTTTGCGGGTGTTTTCTCACTCCCCAAACAGAAGGAGGTTGAGCTCTGGATGAGCTCTTTCCACTCCTGCAGGAGAGTTGTGGGGTGAGAATCACTCCCTGCTGATCAAACATTGATTTTGACTTTTCCTTTACAGAGAACCGAGCTACAGCACTGGGTGAGTCTCCGTGAGCTTCAGGACAGCCCAGTGTCCCCTCCCGGGAGCGCTGTGCTCTGCCCTTTCCTTCCTTGCCTGTCCTCTCCATCCCTGCATTCCCTGTGTTTGGGCAAACCCCGATGGGATATGCCTGGGAGGGTGGTCAGTTCGGGGACACCAGCCCAGGGGTGGACCCTCTCCCATGACCTGAGTCCCTTGGGACTGGCCATGGGATTTGACTAAGCTGCACAGAGCTATTCCTGGGGTTAGAGAGTCTTTTCCAACTCCCCAAACAGTAGGAGTTTGGGATCTTCCCTAGCTCTGCCTGCTTCTGCAGGAGCAGCCATAGGGTGAGAATCTATCCCCTCTGATCACTCATGGCCTCTGTTTTCCCTTTCCAGAGAATCGAGCTACAGCACTGGGTGAGTTCCCGTGAAGTCCTCCTGGCTCAGTGTCCTCTGCTGGGCACTCTGTACTTGGATCTTCCCCACCTTGCCTGTCCTCTCCATCCCTGCATCCCTTGGGTCTGGCAAACCCTGAGGGGATGTGCCAGGAAGGGTGAATTGGGCGGGGGCTACGGCCCAGGGATGGCCCCTTGTCCATGCCTAGAGTTCCTGGCTACCAGCCATGGGATGTGACCAGACTGGAGGGATCCATTGACAGCGTTTGGGGGTCTGTTCTCAGACCCCAAACACTAGGAGTCTGGGATCTTCCCTAGTTCTGCCCGCTCCTGCAGGAGCAGCCATGGGTTGAGAAGCTGTCCCCTCTGATCACTCATTGCTTCTGTTTTTCCTTTCCAGAGCAACGAGCTGAAGAACTGAGTGAGTCTCCGAGAGGTCCTCCTGGCTCAGTGTCCTCTCCTGGAAGCTTTGTGCTTGGCCCCTTCCCCCATTGCCCGTCCTCTCCATCCCTGCATCCCCTGGGTCTGGGCAAATCCCAAGGGCCCTGTGCCTGGGAGGGTCCACGGCTTGGGCACAACAGCACAGCGACGGCCCACCTCCTCTTCCCCTCTCCTTGCGCACCAGCCTTGGGATGGATCCAGGCTCACAGGGAACCATTCCTGTGGTTTGCGGGTGTTTTCTCACTCCCCAAACAGAAGGAGTTTGAGCTCTGGATGAGCTCTTTCCACTCCTTCAAGAGAGTTGTGAGATGAGAATCAGTCCCTGATGATCAAACATTGATTTTTTCATTTCCTTTACAGAGAATCGAGCTACAGCACTGGGTGAGTCTCTTTGAGCTCCAGGACAGCTCAGGGACCTCTAGTGGGCACTTTGTGATCGGCCATTTCCTCTTTGCCCATCCTCTCCAACCCTGAATCTCTGGGTCTGGGCAAACTCCAAGGGGATGTGCCAGGGAGGGTGAATTGGTCAGGGACAACAGCCCAGGGATGAACCCTCTCCCATGCCTAGAGTCCCTGGCCACCAGCCATGGGATGTGAGCAGACTACAGGGAGCTGTTCACAGGGTTTGGGGCCTGTTCTCACACCCCAAACAGTAGGAGTTTGGGCTCTTCCCTAGCTCTGCCCGCTCTTGCAGGAGCAGCCATGGGGTTAGATGCTGTCCCCCCTGACCCCTCATTGCCTCTGTTTTTCCTTTCTAGAGATTCGAGCTACAGCACTGGGTGAGTCTCTGTGAGCTCCTCCTGGCTCGGTGTCCACTTCCTGGAATCCTTGTGCTCGGCCCCTTCCCCCCTTGCCCATCCCCTCCATCACTGCATCCCCTGGGTCTGGGCAAACCCCAAGAGGTTGTGCCTGAGGGGGTGGGTATCTTGGGGACAACAGCCTAGGGATGGACGCTCTGCCATGCCTATAGTCCCTGGCCACCAGCCACGGGACGTGACCAGACTGGAAGGTGCCACTCACAGGATTTGGGGTTTTTTTCCCATACCCCAAACGGAAGTAATTTGGGATCTGCCCAATCTCTGCTCATTCCTGCAGGAGCAGCCATGGGGTGAGAAACTGTCCCCTCTGATGACTCATTGCTTCTGTTTTTCCTTTTCAGAGCAACGAGCTACAGCACTGGGTGAGTCCCTGTGAGGTCCTCCTGGCTCAGTGTCCTCTCCCGGGCACTCTGGCCTCTGCCCTTTCCTCCCTTTGCCTGTCCTCTCCATCCCTGCATCCCCTGGGTCTGGAAAACTCTGAGGGGTGTTGCTGGGAGGGTGGGCAGCTCAGGGACACCAGACCAGGGATGGACCCTCTCCCATGCCTGGAGTTGCTGGGGATAATTTGTGGAATGTGACCTGCTCTTCTCTCTTTGTAGAGCGGAGAAAATTTCTGCTTCCTCAGAATCCAGGTAAGTGGGTATTTCATTTAATTTGATGTTATTTATGGATGTTCTCCTCCCTTTCCCTGTTTGTGAGGTTTAACTGGCCATTGAAGGGACAGTGTTAAACTGAAAGAGGAGAGATTTAGATTAGAAGAAATTCTTTGCTGTGAGGTGAGACCCTGGCCCAGGTTGCCCAGAGAAGCTGTGGCTGCCCCATCCCTGGAGGGGTTCAAGGTCCGGTTGGACTTGGACTTGAACTTGAACTTGCTCGAAGCAACCTGGTCTGGTGGGACATGTCCACCCCATGGCAGGAGGGTGGAACTGGTTTGTCTTTAAAGTCCCTTCCAACCCAATCCGTTATTCTAAGACTGAGCTCTGTCCCTGATGCTCTGGCTCCTCCTGTTCCCTGCAGATGTGGTGACCCTGGAGCCAAACACGGCTCATTCCCAACTTGTCCTGTCGGAGGATTTGAGATGTGTGAGGCAGGAAAGTGCATGAAAGAACCTGCCTGAAACCCCGGAGAGATTTATTTATTGGTACTGTGTGCAGGGCTGGGAGGGGTTCTGGGAAGGGAGGCACTGCTGGGAGGTGGAGATGAAGGGGGAGCTGGGAGGTGATTCATGGTGGGCTTTAGGGGTGGCCAGAGAGTCCACAGAGAGGAAGGGGTCTCTGAACCTGAACCCTGAAGGAGAGATCTGCACTTTTAGGCACAGGAAGGGGCAGTTCATGGCTCTTACCTGTACTGCCATCCCCCTGTCCCAGTCCCCGGTCCCCAGAGGATCTGGGTCTGTCTGGACTGCACACAGAAGCTTGTGACTCTTCAATGCCAACACTGGGGTCCAGATCTTCACTTGCCCACCAACCTCATTTCACAGGGAGACCCTGCACCCCTGGTTTCAAGTGGAGACAAGGAAAACCCAGCATTGCCTCAGGGACAGCACCTCCTATAAGTTCTCCTCCCCTTCCAGCCCCTCCACAGCCTCCAGCAACCCCTGTCCTTCTCCAGAGACTCTCCACTCTCCTCTCCTGGCTCCTGCAGGAGATGTCCCTCTCTGCCCTGCCCCAGCCCGGAGAGCAGAGGGGGAGTGAGGGACAGGGGACAGGGGCTGATGTGGAGTCCCCCCTGGTGCTGGGAGGCTTTGAGCAGGAGGTGTCCTCATTTCAACTTTGATAGAGTTAATTTTCTTTCTAGTATCAGCTATATTTTGGATTTCGTATGAGATGCCATTGGTCACACATATTTTTATACGTGGCTGAGAAATGTTCACATCAGACAAGGACTTTTTCAGTTTCCCCTCACAGCTGAGAGGGAGCACAGCCAGGATGAGGCAGCCAAAGGGACATTCCACCTCACAGATGTTCTGCTCAGGATAGAAACGGGGGTCCCAGCAGTCTGGGATCCTCCATCACTGCTGGGAAAGGGCTGGGCAATCAGTCCTCAAGTGATGAGGACAATTTGTGTTGTATCCCTTAATTTTGTCTATTATTTTACTATTAATAATGATATTTTCCTCTGCAGTAACTCTTGTCTTAAACTGTCTATATTCCAGCCCATGAGGTGCTTTCCCCTCATTTTCTCCCTCTTCTCCCCACACTACTGGGGAACAGGGAGGGAATGTGGGAGCTGCTGGCTGGGGTTAAACCACGCTGGGTGGCCAGGAAACTCTTGGGCCCTCTTGGACACCCTTGGAACCCCTTGGATTCCCTTGGAGCCCTTAGACCCCCTCGGTGCACTTTGGATCCCCCTGGATCCCTTTGGAGCTCCTTGGAACCCCTTGGAACCCCTTGGAAGCCCTAGGAACCCCTTGGACCCCTTGAACCTCTTGAATCTTCTCGGAACCCCTTGCATCCCCTGGGAACCCTGTTGAAACCCCCTTGAACCCATTCGATCACCTTGGACACCTTGGAACCTCTTGGATCCCCTTGGATCTGCCTCAGAACCCGCTCCAATCCCCTCAGACTCCCTGGAAACTCTTGGGTCCCCTTGGATCCCCTCGATACCACTCAGAACCCTCCTTGGAACTCATTCAACCCTTTGGATACCCTCGGATCCCCTAACGACCCCCGGGAACCCCTCACAACCCCTTGGAACCTCTTGGAAGCCCTTGCAGCCCCTTTTATCCCCTGGGCTGTGCCTGGCATGTACTCACTGTGAGCATCCTCCTGTGCCACGTGATCCTTTTCTGAAGAAAACTGCTTTTTCTGAACCCAATTCCCTTCCCAGTTGGGTGCTCGGTGAAGGTGGCTGGTTTTTGTTTTTGTTTTTTTTTCCTTATTCGGGGAATTTTGGCTCCGTGTGTGGAAGCATCTTTGTCCCGGAGCATCTTCAGGTGCAGCAGAAGAGGAAACTTCTGAGACTGGAAGGAATTTCCCAACCTGGGGCTATTTTAGATATCCATTTTAGATGGATTTATTATGACTTTGAATCATCACTGCTGCTGTGGGGCTGGGGGATGTGGGATGCGATGCTGCAGGGACCGGGGACCAGGGATGGACCTGGACTGGGGACTGAGGATGGTCGAACTCGGCGAGGCATGGGAAGGAGCTGGGGCTGTGGGAACCAAGACTAAAGACCAGCCTGGACATCACTGTCACTTGGGGCAGGTTCCTATGGCTGGGGATGCATTGGGGACACAAGGGGAAAGCTGGGGATATGGTGTGGTGGTGGCTGTGATGGGAACACCATGGGGACAGGGTTTGGACATGGCAGGGATGTCTGGGGACAGCTGGTGACACGGGGGGTGACATTGCCTCCTGTTGGGGACATGGTGTGCAGGGGTGGTGGTGGCACCTGGCAGCACAGGGAGGGGGTGACCATCCAGCAGAACCCGCCTGGCCCCCAGCGGGCACAGGACCAGGACCAGGGACACCAGGGGTGGGCCACCACTGGGTGCACCTCCCCTGCACCCAGCTCCAGGGACATGCCCTGGGGGGGGACAGAGGTGACACCCCTGCATCCCCTCTCCTGGTGTCCCTGGACCCCCTCATGCACTCCCTGCCATGTTCCCTCCAAATTCCCACACCCTCCTCACCCATCCGAGTCCCCATGCCCTCCCCACCACGTCCCCATGTCACCTCACCATGACCCCATGACCTCCCCATTGTGTCCCAAGTCCATATGCCATGTCCCCACCATGTCGTTCTGTTCCCCACCATGTCCTTACACCCTCCTCACCAGCTCTGGGTTCCCATGCCATGTCCCCCTGCCATATCCCCACACCCTCCTCACCATGTCCTTGTCCCCACACCCTCCCCACCGTGTCTCTGTGTCCTCCCACCATGTCCTGCCAGGACCTTGCTCCAGCACAAGCTCTCCAGGGGTCAGAGACTCTTCAGGCACCCACCAGCTCTTGTGTGGAGTCTTCCACGGGCTGCAGGTGGGTATCTGCTCCACCATGGACCTCTATGGGCTGCAGGGGGACAGTCTGTCTCACCACATGGTCTTCACCACGGCCTGCAGTTGGATATCACTGAGTACTTGTGACAAGAAGTCACCTTCCACAAACTTCAGGGATCTCCCAGCCCTGCTCGTCACAGCAGTAGGGCATTCCCAGCTGATGTTGGGGATGTTGAAGTCTCCCATAAGGACAAGGGTGACTGCTGCAGAGATTTCTCCTGATTGCCTATGGAATAACTCATGGGTGCTGTCATCCAGGCTGGGTGATGGACACCCATCTGCTTTGTCTCCCATCCTCTAATCCCTACCCAGATACTCTTGACTGCTTCACCCCAAACTGTAAGGGCTGCATGGCCAAACCTCTCCCTTCCATCCCTCACTGGAATTGCTTAAGAGCTGGTGGCCCTCCATCCCGCCACTCCCATCCTGGGTCTCCTTCCACTGGCCCAAGACACCATGATGACCAACACTAATGATTACTAATCACCATAAAACTTTGCAAAGTGACTGCTTTTGCCTTATTTCTTTCTACTGAGTCAACGTCCCTGGGCTCGATCTTGCTGTAATGAGTAGCAGAGTCTTTGCTTCTTGTTGCAGGATGATGGTGAGTGACAGAACGGTTGCGTGGGCCTGGTTGGGGTTAAACCACAAGAAGGGGCAGAATGACCGGTGGGAGGGACACCGGGAATGAGCGGGAGCAGGATGACCGGTAGAGGGGACACTGGGAAGGGATGGGGACGTCTAAGGTGTTGGGGACATCTCTAGGGGCGTTGGGGACATTGGGGACACTGCAGCTCCACACCTGCAGTACCAGACATTGGCCGCCGGGCGGCAGCACACCCTTAATTAGCCCGCTCTGAGCCCTCATTAGGGTGATGAATGGTGACCGGTCTCAGCCCCCTTCACTCCAGCCGGGGATCATAACCACTTATCGGCGGGCAGGGCTTTCAGCTCTCGGCCCTGTCCCTGCTCACAGCCCGGGCGGCAACATCCATCGCCTTGCCACCAAAAACCTGTCCAACAGGGTTTTTTTGCCCCAGAATGAGCTCTGGGGACGCTGCATCGCTCTGCACGGGGCACCAGCGCCGAGGGGGTGAGAGCAGCGACTCCGCTGGGGACTTATCCACAACAGAAACAGTGGGGATTTCTGCTTTTCTGCATGAAGAACAGGAAAATGCTGAAATAGGGAGAAAAAACAAGTGCTAAATTCCACAATGAGAACGAGCAAAAAGAAAAGCAGGAGAAAGGTCAAGGAGAGGGGAAAAAAGGAAGCAAATTCCACCCTGGTTTGGTTTTAATGTGGCAGCAGAACAGAAACATGGAGGTTCAGCAGCAGAAGTTTGCTCTGGGAGGGATGCTTTTCAGAGAAAACAAGAGAAAACCAGCAAACTGAAAACCAGAAAAGCACGGTGAGCTGCAACCAGGAACAGACAGGTATTTGGGGGTTGATTTTTTTTTTTCATAGTTTTGGGGGTTTTCTGATAAAAAGATGTTGTGAGTGGCTACATCTTGTGACAGATGCACAGAAAGTGCGAAACCACTGACCCTTTACAACAACAGGGAGTGTTTTCATGGTGCTACAACCCACAAAAGCGAAGTCAGAGACCAGCCGAGCCCACAGCGAGGCAGACCCTGCCACAAAGTCCAGCTACACTACCAAAATCTTTATTTTTTCACCCATTCTTTAATACCTGTCCCCTGGCTCGCAGATACGCTGCTGGCAGAGGGGCTGAGCATCCTCAGCACCATCCGGGTGGCTGCTGCCTCCTGGCTCAAATCTTGGGAGGGGTGGGTGATAAAAATGCCCAAATCAGGTC
>JAOXJM010000042.1:86699-115900 GCA_026413425.1 Tringa solitaria | reverse complement strand
ACCTCCAAAGTCTGGGATTCCTGAGGGCTGGCCTGAGCAGTAAAGACTGAAGCAAACAAGACATTCAGCAACTCTGCCTTCTCTGCATCCTCTGTCACCAGGGCACCCATCTCATTCAACAGCAGGCCCACATTTTCTCTCATTTTCCTTTTCCCTCCAATATACTTGAAAAAAACCCTTTTTGTTGACTTTGCCATCCCTTGCCAGGTTTAATTCCAAGGTGGCCTTGGCTTTCCTTGTTTCATCCCTGCATACTCTAACGGCATTCTTGTAATTGTCCCAAATGGTCAGTCCCTTCTTTCACTCGTGTATTCTTCCTTCTTCCACTTGAGCTTTTTCAGAAGCTCTCTGCTCAACCATGCATGTCTCCTGCTTCCTTTGCCTGATTTTTTTCTCTTAGGGATGCACTGATCCTGAGCTTGTAGAAAGCGATATTTGAGTATTGTCCAGCTCTCGAGTACCCCTACCTTCCAGAACCCTAACGCATGGGATATCTCCAAGTACTTTCCTGAAGAGGCTGAAGTTAGCCCTCCTGAAATCCAAGGTTTCAGTCCTACTTGTTGTTTTGCACATACTACCCACGATCCTGAACTCTATCCTTTCACGATCACTGCAGCCAAGGCTGCCTCCAACCTTAACATCCTCCACCAGTCCCTCTTTGTTTGTCAGTACTAGGTCCAATAGTACACCTCTCCTTGTTGGTTCCTCCACCACCTGAGTCAAGAAGTTATCATCAATACACTGGAGGAACCTCCTGGACTGTACATGCCTGGCTGTGCAGCCTTTCCAGCAGATATCAGGGTGATTGAGAATCAAGGTCTGCGATTGTGAGGCTACTTTGAGCTGACTGTAAAAGGCCTCATTAACTTCCCCATCCTGATCAGGTGGCCTGATAATATAATAATTCCCTCATAGTGGCCTGCTGCTCAATCCTCATCCACAAGCTCTCGACTCTTCATCTGACCCCGGGGAGGGCTTTAGAGACATCTCCTTACACTCTATCCATTTCTTAACACAGAGGGCAACACCTCCACCCATCCTTCCTCGTCTGTCCCTCCTGGAACAGCTTGTAGTCCTCAACAGCCACACTGCAGTCATAGGGTTCATCCCACCAGGTTTCAGTGATGGCCACTGCTTTCTAGCAGCACGGTAACTTCCAGCTCCTCCTGTTTGTTGCTCATGCTGCATGCATTTGTGTAGAGGCACTTCAGCTGGGCTGTTGGCTGTGCTACTTTCTTAGGGGAACACCCTTTGAGGTGTGTCACAGATGTTTCTCTGTTGACTTCAACTACCTCAGGAACTGCTGGCTTTTCTCCATAAGACTTTGTCTGCAGTGCAGCATCATCACCAGCCTGCCTCAGGGCTACAGGCTGAAGGCCCTTACTAGCACCCCATCCCTCTAATCCTGATGAGATATCCCACAGCTTGTCCCAGACAAGCCCGATATTATTACCCCACCTCCCCCTTCACATCTAGTTTAAAGCCCTGTCAATTAATCCTGCAATCTCTTGGGTAAGGATCCTCTTCCCCCTTTGAGAGAGGTTCCTCCCATTTGATGTCAACAAGCCTGGTGCTGTATAGGCCAATCCATTGTCAAAGAAACCAAAGTTATGGTGGTGACACCAGCCACGGAGCTATTCATTGATCGACCGGATCCATCTGTTCCTCCCAGTGTCACTGCCCGCAACTGTGACGACTCCCTCACCGACCCTCCCAACTCCCTGAAGTCTCTTTTTATTGCTCATGGACTCTGAATCATAGCTTCCTCCCCACCTACATGGAAAATCAATAATGGATAATAGTCTGAGGACCATACTAAGCCAGGAAGTTTCCTGGTGACATCCTTAACCCAGACTCCAGGAAGACATCAGACTTCTCTTTGAGGAGGGTCCACCCAGCATATTGGGCCCTCTGTCCCCCTCAGCTAGGAGTCACCAACTATAATCCATCTTTTTCTCCTTGTGGGTGTGATGGTGATCCAGGGTGTATGCTTTTTTGACTGAGGAGGCATCCGTGGTGTAGAGTGCCCATCGTCTACTTCCTCACTCAACTGGCCTTCCTCATCCAGTACCTCGTGTCTGTTCTTCAGAGGTACTGGATGGGATGAAGTGGTCAAGGGGGGAGTTCATCTGCTGCCCCGACCATGAATCTGCCTCCATTTGCTCTTTTCATTTAGGCTTCTGTCTCCAGCCTGAACTGGGCTGGGTACAGGGGCTCCTAGACCTTTTGACTTCCCCTCTCAGCTCTGCCACCAGGCTGAGCAGATCATTCTCTCGTTCACATATCACACAGCAGGTCTCATAGCTGCCACTCATTATGAGTAATAGGTCCTGGCACTCTCTGCAGCCCATGGCCTGGACAGCTACATGCTTCCATGTGGGTTCCCGCATCCATTCTGGTTAAGGTTGAGAGCATGACCTTCTTCCGGGTGGAGACCATGGCTAAGCAGCTCCGAGGGGGTGGTGAGGACTAGCAGGACTCACCTATCAAGCTGGCAGAACGTCAGTTCCTCCCTACATGCTCTTTCCCCACTCCCTGTGCCTTGTGGTGGTGCTCCAAGGTGGCCACCAGGTCCCAGGTGGCACTCCAGGTTGTGCCCACTCGATGCTGCTTGCTCCAGAGAGGCCTCTTTTGTGGGAAGGAGAGGAGTGGTCCCAGCACGGTTACGCCCCATTTAAATCTGCTGGTGCAGGCTCTGCCCCCCGCCGCCTCAGCAGCCCCTGGCTCCTGGCACAGCCCAGCCGCTCTGCCCAGCTTCAAAAAACCCTCAAAAAGAGCTCCTCGCCCATCCTTTTTGCCGTGATTCCCTCCCCCAGTGCAGACTTACCTACACTGGAGCTCGGTCTCCTCAGCAAGGAAAAAAAAAACCTCCAGCATGTGTAAGGAAATCAAGACTGGTGGAGTTTGCTCCTACCTCTAAGGAATGCTGCCTCTCTGTCCAGGAAGGAGTACGGGGATGGGGGGATGCTCCTTGCCTTTATTTATACTGGGACGTCCAAGCCCAGATCCTGAATGAAAGCAGTTGGTCTAACTGGGTGCTGTTACAAAGTCTTCCCCTTCTCCTGTGATATGCAGAACTTGGGAGTTCTCCAGGACTATAAACCATTAATGCTTAATATTTTCTGTGCAACATATCTTTAATTTGGAATTTTTTTTGCAAAACATGTATTACACGTTTAGCTGTCAAAAGAAACCCAATGGTCCATTTAATTTGATGTTCCTGAAGGTGGGCACCTCTTGGTCTCGCTGTATTTCTTTGAATCACCAGGCTGTAGAGGATTTCAGTTTTCTGAGCACCAAGTTCATGGACATCTTGTCCTAGCAGACCTGAGAAGGTGGCTAGCCAGCAAACTCAAACCGAGTCACCTTGGCCACAAGTGGTCTGCCAGGAACTGTAGTGCAGCCTCCAGCTGGGAGGATGAAAGAAAGGCATTGCCCTTGCTGCTGACCCAGGGTCAGATGTGACTCAGTGATGTAAGGCTCCAAATTCCAGCACTCTAAAAAAATTACCTGGAAGAGCAAAATGATCAAAGCAACGCAAACCTGAGGGAGTGACAACAGAAAGAGGGTCACTTTATTTTCAGCTGGTCGAGGAGGTCTTCTGCCATTGCAATTACGTCTCAAAGAAACAGCAGCAAAAGTGTGCAATAAGGTGACTGCTAGAAAAGAGTCTGAACTGCAACTTTCTCCCTCTGGTGATCACAACCCACTGTGAGCAGCCTAGGAGGCCATCCTCTTCTAAAAGGATGCTCAGCCTCTGAACCTTAGCAATGGTGACAACTTGGGAACCTCACTCCTGTACAAACCACCAAGATTTCATCCCCTTCACCCACCCTCTCACAGGGTTTTGATCTCCTCCATGTAGCTCCAATTCCTGACTTGCCTTTCTCTAGCCCAAGCTCAGTATCTTTGAAGTCTAATTCCTGACCTCCTCTTCCACAACTCAAGGCTTATTTTTAAGTTGCTGCCAGGTTTTTCCTCGAGGCAACCTGCCAGGCAGGATGTTCTGGTCTTCGAGGGTTAGCATATGAATATACCCCAGAGGCAAAAAGGGTACTCACTTTTACCTCACTAAAGCCACGCAGCAACCCTCCCATCATAGCAGGCAGAGTCTTTTAAAAATAAATATTTGTAAAGAAAAGGAAAAGATTCAAAGAACTACAATGTTAAAAATTTTCCTGCCAACAGCACAAATGTCTTTTTCATGTAAAGTCACGAGAACAAGTTGTACACCAAGACAACGTAAGTACTAAAAACCGTCTCTCGTCATCAGCTGCCATAGTCCTCCATTGCAGGAATCCACATCTCCTCTCACAGCAACCAGCTCCTCTGCACTTCTCCAGGACTTCTACTGAGGCTGCTCAATCTCCTTTCGTGATCAAATCCTCGATATAAGCATCCAGTTCATCATCTGTATTAATATCAATGTCCTAAAACCGAAAGCACAAGAAATACCCGTGAAAAGTGAATCCTGAAGAACAGTGCAAGAACAGACGAGACACAGCAGCAGAGCAGCCCCTGCAACATCTGTCCTGGCTAGCGTTTACGCCCTGACTTCCAGCACTCTCCAGCTCCTGACATCCCCTGTGAAAGCACCACCAGCTTTCCTTGTCAGAGCCTGACAGACAACACCTGGAAACCAGCCAGCACTTGATACTCAAACAACGCACTCAAGCAATAGATTTATTGTGCTGATGAGGGTCCGGTCAGGGTTTTTTTATAGCTTTAACACACATTTTCCTAGTAGGCAGCAACTGCTTTCATCTGCTTTCAGTAGCTTTTCCATTGAGTCATCTTAATTTTATTTAAAGTAGCTTTTTTTTATTTATTTAAAGCTTTTATTTACATATTGATTTGCCATTTTAATTTTGCATTTAATAACATAACTAATAAACAGATTTCACCACAAATTTTTTAATTCTAAATATTATTTGTTTAAAGGTTTGCATTTGTATACATGGGGTTCAGAATCTAGCACCACCTTTCTGCCCAAGAATGGGGCAGAAATTGCATGCAGAACACTGCCTATGCCCAGGCAAATTCTCCTGCAGCCCATGTTTCAAAGCAGAACATAAATAGAAGCTGTGCACTATGCATTTGCCATGAACAATCCATCTGTGAAAATTAACACTAATCAGGATCCCAAGAGGTGGGCAAGTGACAGCAGCTGCTTCTCACGGTCTGAGCCATTAAAACATCTCAAGTGCCTGGAAGGGTCTGGACCAGGGGAAGGTTGCTACTCATGGGGCAGCTCTGGTTTCACAGCCCTTCCTCACCCACCTCCTGCACTTTCTGCAGAAGGGCCACGATGTTAGTCCTCAGCTTCTGCAGTTTCTCCTCTGTTTCCTTCAGCTTTCTCTCCGCGTTGCGAAGGTTTTCTTCACAGGCTTTGGCCCGAGCATCGGCGCGTGTCTGATATGAATTGCACAAGTTCTGCAGACCTACCTCATATTGTTTGAAATATTCTTTCTGTAAAAGACAAAACACAACAGATGACACGTTAAGAAGCAGCACTGAGCATCAAGAAAATCCCAGCACTTGCAGCTTGTAGAAGAGTCCAGCTACCGGCACCCCATGACTGAACATCACCAGCCAAACACCGTGCCCCTGCCTGCCCACCTCATTACTATGCTCACATTTACATTTCTGATTTGCCTACTGCAGGCAGCACAAAAGTCACACGGGTTTTCACATTCCTCAAAGACCAGAACTGCAACAAAAGCTGCCTAACCTCAGATTAAGGATACAGCATGTTTTAAAAACCTAAAACCACAGTTGTGCTGTAGAAAGATCTGACGGCCTCTGTATGCTGTGTTTCCTTAGTATAGACCACTCAGATAACACAGCTTATTACTGTGAGGCAGGAGCATCTACACTTGCGGAAAACTCCAGACAAGCCCAACGTGTCCTGCAGAAGCAGCAGGACCCGTAACACAAGCTGATGCCTGAATTAACATCCAGAAAACAGGGAGAGAGTGCCAATATACACATTGCGAGTGAAGGAGTAGGGCACTTAAAAGCCACTGCTTTTGTAGTCTTCAGTCATTTAGTCATCTGTAGGTGGCTCATGTCACTTACAGATGCCACCTGAGGAGGTCTTCCTTTGTGGCATGACAGAGAAGGGAGAAGTCAGAGAAGCCAGTACCATTCCTCTGCATTTCAGCCTGCTCTGGACTGTCCAATACCAGCACACAGATACTGATGCAAGCTCAGCCCCATCTGTTCCTTGCTCAAATAAATGAAGCCCACACCAAAAGCCTCAAGATGTACAGCTGACTTGCAGGTGGTCAGCCTGCTCACCTGGAGAAGTGTGAGAGGGTTGGCTTTGTCAGATTTGTAAGGCTGGGAGCAAAACGAATAGGTATACCTACATTCTGTGTTTCCAAGCCTCTAGCCTGGTCTGTTTTTTAAAAGCTTCACAACAATGGACAAAAAAATCAGGATAGTAGCAGCCAACAGCTTTCCCACACAGATGTATGGTAATTAAAAAGTTCTCAGACAACTTTCAAAAGACCTAAGGCATATTTCAGAGGCTCTCATTCTTTTTCTCAGCTACATTAGTCTGCTAAGGACCCAAAGAATCCTTTGAAGAGGGTGATCGCGCATCAAGAGAATGCACCCTTGCCATAATAATGGCAAGTGTGCGGGGAAAAATCCCAAACTTACTTTTCTAGAAATACTGAACTCACCAACGGAAATGCCAACAACCCTTCTGAGCTCATGGAACTCAGCTCCTTCTTGGAGATAGGAAAATTCGGAGGTAAGAAGTACCGCAAACAATTTCTATGCAGGAAAGAAAAACACAAAGCCAGAATTGGGAGTTTAAAAGACTAAAGCAGTCAGACTGCAGCAGCTCACGAGAACTGCAGTGAACCCACCGAAGGATCTGGACTAGTAAGTCTACTGTTTCTTGGCTGCTGCTGGGGCCAGTGGTGTCTGGCTCAATTCTGACACAGTCCGAGGTAGAAGGTTCAACCCCAACAACCTCCTCTTCCTGCTGCGTATCTGGAGCCTGGTACTCGGGAGAGGGAGGCTTCATCAACCTCACATCCTCACTGCCCTTCTCTACCCTGGGGAAAATAAAAAAAAAAAAAAAGATATGAAGGGAAGGTCAGATATCTTTTTTCTACATTGGCCATACCTGAAACACTGCTAACAGCTTCATCAGAACCTGTACACAGCTTCACTCTGAGACCTCTAGATTACACACCAGCTGCATCCACAGGAGCATCACATCAAAGCGATGGGCAGACTGTATGGAGTCTGTCATGCTCATTCATTATGAAGCAACTGGACAGTCCTGAGCACATAAACACTTCCTGACATGACTGCAACATGTCTTCAGGATCTATGGAAGTAAAATGGAGGTCTTCCTCCCAAGAGCAAAAGAAGCCTCAAAATCCAGTAGCTAGAGATAGTTACCAGCGATCCCGTGGTGTCGTGTCTGTAGGAACATAATCAAACTTCACCTTCCAGCGTACTGCATGCTTGCCCATTTCCACAGCTGTTACACGACCTGTGAACCACTCCTTGTTCACACGCACTTCCACATGCAGCCCTTTATCTGCAAGGAGGATGACAGTAAAGATGTTTGCAAATATTCAGATGCTGGAGAACACGTTCTGCATGAGCTCCAGAGAAGACAGCCACCCTCAGCAGGGAGCAGACCTAAACCCATGACAATCGCTTCATATGGTATGTAAACCATAAAACCACTACTGTTGCACAGGTTCGACTCCTACTTGGAAACATTTAAGATGCAAAGAAAATATATGGCATTTTCAGACATTTCTCCCATACTCCAAGCTCTTTGACACGGGCTTTAGAGGTTCACATTTGCTAGTAGGACCATTTGCTGCATATTCCTAGAGGGTCACTTTCCAGACAGCTGCTTGGGAACAAGCTGAAGAAATGCCCTGCTCTGTGGCAGGTACAATACCATCCTGGCTATCATTTTTCCTGGGGATATCTCAACCCCTCTCCTCTCACAGCAGCACAGAAGGTCTCAGCATTTCCCAGCTAATGTAGCTCCACAATCCATCCACTTAGGAAGGGTGAGCATGACATCAGTCTACATCACGCAGCCAAGCATCACACCCACTAACATGACAACACAGCCCTCAGATTTTTCCCACACAACAATTGCCTCTTGTCTGATCAAGGGGTTCCTGACCAAAAATGTTTCATGTGAGTTAGAGTCATCTCAGGGTCTGGGACCCAAATTTACACTAATTCTTATTTTAAAAGCACATTAACGAAATGACACGTTTAACCAGTGCATCGAGTTCTGCAACAGTTCTTTTACACTGTGTTAGATACTGAAGGCAGTTCAAGGGTTCATTTCTCACCTTTCTGAGCTTTCTTCAGTTCTGCTAGCTCTTCTTCCCCAGCACTGTCTGTGAGCTGTGAGCAGAGAGAGCTCAGATTAGCTGCCTCCCAACAAGATTATAAACACTTGACAAAACACCTTCCGGTGAGGAAACCAGTGCACTCTACCTCGACTACCACCTCACTGGAATCCTTCCTCTCTTCTTTCACTGACACAAATTTTCCCCGTTTTGTCTTCTCCTTCTTGTATTCCCCCTCCTCCTCAGACCCATCCTCTGTATTGTTCAAGGTCCTCTTCCGAGTGCTGGAGGCCTGCAGGAAGCAAACAAGCACTAGCTACAATTAAAGCATGATACCAAACTAAAATTTCCTTCAGCCAACTTAAAAAAAAAAAAACAAAAACAACTCAGTATCCAGTATTTAGTTTGACATTTAATTAGCTTTTCCATAAGGTTTTAGCAAGTGCTACATGATCATGCAAACACTCACCCCACCACTCTACTTTAGCCCCCCCCTCCCGGGGAAACAACCTCATCTAGCAGGAAAGAGATGAAAAAAGTATTCATGAGGAGTGTAGAAAGGTGCCCTAACCCAAAAGTAAAGCAAAAGTTATCTTGCACTGCGCAGGGACTAAAGGGCAAATCCCACGTGACAGGCTATGCAGAACACTGGGTAAGGAGCTGACAGGTTTTATCCCATCAAGTCTTACCTGTGGGGATTTGACAGTGACAGATTTCTTTAGTGCTGCAATCTTGGCAGCTTTTGTATTGGATGTCTCACGTGAGCTTTTGGGGTTCTGCAGGGCAGAAGAGGGTGGTTTCGTCGTTGTACTTGGTTTGGCAAGAGTTTTTAAAGTGCTGTTAGACTTTCCAGCTGTCACAGTGTGCTGGTGTGTCCTGGAAGTGCTGGCCTCTTCCTTGGAGAGGATGCTTGCCAGTTTGGGAGTGCTGATGTTTGGCCAAGCCGAAGAGCTCTTTTTCAGCTGACTGGTGGACTTGGGAAGAGGCGTAGGCGGTGGTGGTCTGCTGGGAGCATTCTTGATTACATCAGGTAAAGGAGGAGAGCGTGGGCGCTGAGGTCGGGTCTGTGACTGCGTGAATGAGGGTACAGAGAGAGAAAGGACGGAAGAGTTGGGCATTGCTTTTCAGAACAGCTAAGGATTGCACAGAAGAGCACAAAGCCTACAGCATCCCATTTACCTCCCCTGCAGGCCGCGTGGATGTTTCCAGAGGCAGTTTCTTTAAGTCAGCTTGAGATCGAATTGGAGTGGTTTTCTATTTGAAAAATAAAAAAATAAATCAGAAATGCCATCTATAAAAGCCACCAGGGCCTACCTGAACCCAGTCCAGAAAACAGTTTTCCAGTTTAAAATAAACAATTCTAAGAAGAAGGTGTGTTCTGTGCCCCTCCATCTGAACACCAGCAGTCACTCCCATTTTCCTAGCAGAAAATGAAATGCAAGCTGAAATGCTTGTTTTCTGTTATTCAAACAACCCGTACCCAATGAATGAACACAGGTGGCATTATGGGCAGAGACAGACATGACTCGGCATCAGCCATTTGCACTAGGGGGTCCCTCAAACCTGCTGTGCTTAGCTGGAGACCTCCAGCTTTACCTGCAGAGCTTCCAGCTTTTCCTGCTGCTGGCGGATTTTCTCTGATAGTTGTTTCTGCTTTTCCTCCTGTGATTTCAAGTCTTTCTTCAGAGTTCCCAGTGGTACCTTCTGCTTCTGCTCTGCAGCTTCACACCTAGCACAAAGGGAGTGCAAGACAACCTCAGCAACAGCAGAACATGCTGTCTCACACATGCAGTACTGTCTCCAGATCCCATCCCAAATGTAGCAGTAAAACCACTTTTCTTTCCACAGCAGCCACAACCTCAAAAACAATTCTATTCATCTCAACCCACAAGGTTTTTTTCCTTTCCCCTCCTTTTCTCTCTACCCTACTGAGGCAGGGAGAGAGCAAGGCATGGTCCTAGTTGCTCGCTGGCATTAAACCACAATAGGATTGTTAAAAAACAAGCCAGTTATGCTGGGAATTACCAATTCAGAGCCCAGGAGCTAAACAAAGTTAAGGAACAGCTGGAACTGGTTTTCTATACTGTTTCTCTACTCTGGAATTCTACAGCAGTTTTCCTTCCTATTTGCTTATGTCTTCGTATCAATTCTTCTTTTTACAAACTTACTTTCCATTTAGAAAGGAAAGCTTACTACCACTAACCTGTGATTAAGACATTGTTTACATGAGCTTTCCAACAGAAGATGCACTTTGCCTTGCGGCCCAAGGCCACAAAGTTTTCCTTTGCAATATCCTTTAAACATTTGCTTTTGCCATCCTGCTCAGCTCACGGCCTATAAAACAGTGGTGAGTATCCTCCTGGAGGAAAATGCAAGTAGGAAACACATGGAAGTGGCTTGGGATCATCTTCAAACCTCTGGCTGAGCAGCTGGCCCTCAAGAGCGCAAGAAGGGGACTGAGGGGTTCCCAGGCTCATCCCCTGTCACAGAACTGAGTCATGGAGAGACACACCAGGATCAAACCCTTCAGGGCAAAGTAATGCAGGATGATGTGAGATATAAAAAACAACTCTTGCACAACGCAAGAGACCTGTCTGACTCCTACGCTGCTTTGGAGCCAAGCTGTCAAAAACTTCCCGCAAGTTTGATCTTACAGATAAAGGGAGGACCCCGCTCTCATTGTGGCTCACACAGAGCTCCAAGAGGCTGATGAGAGATGATTTTATCAAGATCTCTGACCCTGAATCCGCCAACTGAAGGGGTATCCCCCAGTGTACAAGATACATACTGTGATCTGCTTTGTCAGTGGAAAGGAGCACAAGCAGCAGTTTCTCCATCAGCCTCTTTTCGGCCGAAGCACTGCAGGGGTGTTTTTCATAGAGTGAATATTCCTCGGCTAAGAAATTTCTGTCCTAACTGCAAAATGACTGCTTGACACCAAAGCTGCAATTCCCAAAGATAAAGGTGAACACGTGGCACCATACACAGGCTTCCCAGCAGAGAAATGCCATCTCCTGTGCCACTGCATGGATTGAGGCTCAAAACATTAGGCTGTATCTTACAGCATGAGAAAGTATGAAAGCACCTGTTAGTTCTGCCATTGGGAAAAAATTCAGAATACTCACGACATTCAAAACTACAGATTGCACCACTAGAGACAGCAAGTCAGTAAAAAAGGAATTGTCTTCGATGTCAGAATAGTCTGCAACTTCAGCACCAAGGCTTTGGTGATGCTCAAGGAGCTCTGAGCCAGAGAGTCATCTTCAGCTGGTGTTTCAATGGCAAGTCCAAACGCCCTTTAAGACCCAACTGGATTTTAGGTGTCAAAAGTGATTAAGAGCCTGACACTGAAATGACGTACAGAAACACTGCCTTCTCTGTGACAAAGGAAGTGACGGTCCCGCTTAGTGTTGACCACCGCAACAGAAGGGGAGACTGCTTTACATGACAGAGATGAGGAATGGCATCCAGTTCTCATGATCTGGGACAACGTGCTACCAGCAGGAACTGAGGTGTAGGTGGACAAATCAGAAGGGTGGGGAACAGCTCAGTGCAGGCAGTCAATGCTGAGGCAGCCAAAGCCACCACATGGTGTTCTGATGCCAGGAGAGAGATTGATCATCAACTCTGACAGTGCTTCATCTTCAACTTGGCTGGATGAGATTCTTCACAGACCCTCACCTGTGATGGCAACAGCAACTCTTCCCAGATCCTCAGTCCTCCCTCAGATAGTACAAATTCCTGGAATGGAACAGCTGGGGCACATGATCAAGGCACAGAGCTGATGGCGTGCAAACCCATGGCATGAGGACACAGCAAGAAACATCAGACAGTAGAGCACTTGGAAGGGAAGTTCAGAAATGCAGTGACTGCAAGAAGTCCTTCTTTCTACTGGCACTAACGAAGCCAGGGGATTGCTAGTGCAACTTCTGTAGAAAACCTTCTGCCTTGTGTACCAAGAAAGGACTGCAACTCACTGCTGGAAAGCGCACATAAGGCCACTCAGTCCAAAAACCTTCTACAGTTATTTATCCTCCCAAAGTAAGACTCCCAAGATCCTTCCAAAGAAGCTGAAATGATCAGAACTTTGGATCACCTGTCCAAAGCACTTCACCTGCCCTGTCCCACCTCCCTGCAAGGGGGATGTAGGACACCACCATGCTTATGCACACTAGAGGCAACGCTAACTCGCTCCAACCAACATCCCAACGTGCCCTCACATGAAATGCATCTAAACCCCTCCAAATTTTCAAGGTATTGCAAATACAAAATTAAAGTCTTTCATTAGTAAATCAAGTTCCTGCTAGGCTACATGATAAAAAAGCTCCTCTGCACATACACAAAAGAGCACAAAGACAATGGCAAGTAGGGGAACCTGAGTAACACCCTTCCCCTGCTAATCCTAGGCCATCCCAGGAGCCACCAGCCCATCCAAGGCCCATTTCCACAAGCCCAGAGGCCCAAAGGGAATGTAAATTAGGTACTTAGAGGAACAGATACCCTGTTTGGGCTCCTGCCAGGACTGTCCCAGGGCAGTCTCAGCACCCAGTGTCCAGCCAATGGGAGGGGCTCTCCAAAGCATCTTTTGGACCAATGGGAGAAACCAAAGGCAGGTAGTGGAAGAGACAGAGATGATTTGGGGGAGGAGCAAACTTGGGAAAACAGAGAAACAGAAGGCTAAAAAGGGCCAGTTGTACATAAACAGCTGGCTGGTCAGTACACTTGTCTTTGTACTAAACTCCATGTTAAGCTATTTTGCTGGACGAGGGGCTCTATTCTGCATATGCATGCGTGTATGGGGGTCTGAGTACCAGCAGCTGGAGTGGGACCAGTGGTTGCAGAGGGCTGTGTGCCTGGGTGACAGCAGCTGCAGTGACTGCAGGCATGCACATGAACATGTGATTCACAGCATATGTTGGGCCAGACAAGCCAGTGAGAAGGTGGCCTGGGAGCAAGGCAAGAGGGTGGTGAAGGGTAAACCTGCAGGAGCTGACTCCTGGAAGGACCGGGGAGTCCTGCCCGACTGCTGGAGATGGGTATGGGGGTGTAGGCAGAGCTGTGGGTGCCTCTAGCCAGGAGGAGAAAATGTCTCTTACAGTAGGCTATAAATTATTTTGTTTCACCACACTGATAGCAATGAAGAGTTGGACAGCCCCACCTCTGTCATTTGGAAACAACTAGGCAGGCAGGAGGAATGAGCCAACACACAAATGCGAAGTCTTGTCACTGGGAAGGAGTAATCCCTTGCAGTAAAAAAGTCTGGGCACTGGCTGGCAGGAAGCAGGTCTGCTGTGAAGGTCCTGGTGAGCAGCAAGCTGGTAGCAAAAGCAACAACAGCACCTGGGCTGTATGAACAGGGAAGAGCAAGGATCCAGATCGCTATAGGATGGACAGCATGCTCAAGGTGAGACACTGGGAGGCGTGTAGGGTTCACATGTTATCTGTGTCCTGTACCCTCAACCTCTGGGCTCATCTATCCCAGTGCAAGTACCCAGAGGGAAGGGATCCAGTGGCCAGATACAGACATGATTATTTACACTAGTGGTCCTTCACCCTGATCAGCTGAGAGGGAAAAGGATGAGGCCACTGGTGCGGTTTACATGAGTGCTGTGCGTGTCCACCTGCGCTGATCTGCATGGCCAGATATGCATACATACATGGTCTATCTGTGTTTGTGTGTGTCTACCAGCAACACCTTCCCAACTCCTGCTTCTAGCCGGGGGGCTGGAGGTGCGGCAGCCTCCCCTTGGGCTTGCAGATTCATCCCTGCCCCAGAAGTTTAGTCAGAGGACATCCTCAACACAATCACACTCTTCATAGCTCCACACCAGGGCACAAATACATAGAGTGACAGGGAAGGTGCCATCGGTATCCTTCCAATGACAAGCGCCAAAAGGAAGAAGTCAGAAGATAATCAATACTTTCCAAATATCATCATCAACACTTCTTTGTAGCTTTTTCAGCCATAGATGTTAAATTTTTTATTCCAATTAAAAGTTACCACCTGAATTGTCTTTAAGCACTTTGTTCATAGGCACTGAGCCAAAGCACCTCAATTAAAGCCAAGCAGCTTCCGTAGTTATACAATTAGGACAAGAATCAGCTTCTAGCAGCATCTCTCTTCATAGAGTAGCAGCCTGGAGCATTCAAATAAATTTCCTCATTCAAATAAATTACTAGATTTTACCTAAAGTTTGTAACTGTGAAACACACTACTGGTAAATGAATTGATGTTTTGCTCCCTCAAGTGTGCAAAACATCGTTCTTGGGCTCACAGCAACTGCTCACTGTTGCTGCAGTTTGCGTGTCCAATGGGTTGGAGCTATAGCAAGGACAATTGCACAGAGCACTTTCAGCCTGCACTCATGACTATTCTTCAGTTGCTCTCTATGCTACTACATTAAAATTAATATGCATAAACTAAGGCTACAATTGTATTTCCAGTGGCAGTGCAGAAAAACCATAAAGGAACTTAATTTAACCAAATCACTGGTTGAGGTTAGAGGGGCCCCTGAGGGTCATCTGGTCCAATCCCTTGCTCAGGCAGGGCTACTTGGAATGGGTTGCCCAGGATCATGTCCTGGAATATCTCCAGGATGGAGACTGCACAACCTCCCTGGGCATCCTGTGCCAGGGCTCGGTCACCCTCACAGGGAAAAAGTGTTTCCTGATGCGCAGAGGGAACCTCCTGTGTTCCACCTTGTACCCATGGCCTCTGGTCCTGCCACTGGGCACCACTGGGAAGAACCAGGCTCTGTCCTCTTTGCAGCCTGCCTTCAGGAATTTATGTACACTGATGAGATCCCCTGGACCCTTCCCTGCTCCAAGCTGAACAGGCACGTCCTCTTTCCTGGGCTTGTTCCTCTCCAGGGGCAGGACTTTGCACTTCCTCTGGTTGAACCTTGTGAAGTTCCTGTTGGCCCATTTCTCCAGCCTGTCCAGCCTCCTCTGGAGGGATGCACAACCCTCTGGCACCTCAGCCACTCCTCCCAGCTTAGTACCATCTACAAACTTGCTGAGGGTGCATGCTGCAATTTGTATATTGCACAAATGTCCACCAACATGTCAGCTCCAAATGTACACATCATCACTGCTTTTCACTGACTGTGAACATAGCTTAAAGGTAGAGAATTACTACCTATTCCCTCCAATTGTTCTCAAAGAACAGATTACCAGAAAGAAAGAAAAAAAAAAAGTGTGCAGATATGGCATACTGCATAGAAGTCTTTATATTAACTTATTCTTACCTGTCTTGTTCAGGATCAGGGTTCATAGAGCACACCCAGCTATCAGGGTAATTCTTCTCCACTGAGCTCAGCTGGAATGGGAGAGTCCGCCATTTCAGACATACATCTGTTAGACAAAACAATTTGCAAGTCAGAAATATAGAGCCTGAGCAACAAAATCATTATTTTCCATAGCACTTCTCAAGCCCATTTAATACCCAAGGACCCCACCAATTTCCAAAGTATATCCAACGACAGTAAGACTACTGGCCAAAGAGAGTGAGACAGCCACAGGATATACTAAGTCAATTCTTTCTTCATGCTCACAAAATGCTTGCAGGAAGACCTTAAATCTTGTATAAGGCATCCATAACAAGAACGTGATGAAACCTGGCATCAGCTGACACTAGAAGACCTCACACTCACTGCTGCAATGACAGCACGTACAAACCAAACTGAACAGGCAGTCCCTGGATTCACTGCTATCTCCAAAGTCAGGCTGTCTCCTACTGATAACAACACAAAGTAAGTAAAAAATTTATCCACTTAAAAAAAAAAAAAATTTTAGATGAACCAGGAAGACAGATTTGGCTTCCAGAGCATTGCTGGCCTCCCAGGAAATCAACAGCTTAAAAAACCCAAATTTTGCCAAGAAAATGCAAATGTTCTTAAATTAGGTTCTGGAAGGATGTCAACAGCAGGGGACAAGAAGAATGACAGGAAAGCCCCTTCTCTTTGGGAGGAACTTGAAAAGGGCTGAGAGTACTGTCAAGGCAGGAGAGCCTTGCAAAATAATTCCACAAGGCTGGCCTCGCATTCCTTGCTACATCCTCATCCCCAAGGCCTATGGGGAAAATGAGGTTGAGAGAGTTTGGTGTCCCCTCTACTAAGAGACAAAGTAGTTGTGTTGAGATTTTCCTTACCCCAGTAAGGGCTTAGCCAGGGCTGTTTACAGGTGCACAGAAGAGAACTTGCATTAAATTTGAAAGTTGACTAAATGGTTCCCTCCTGTGTTCACAGCTAGAACCTACTAGCAGGCCAGTGCGTCAAAATACAAATTACTTGGCCACTTTCCATTGCCTACAGGGAAGTTTCAGATCTTATTCCAGCATTGGGATAGGTGGCTTTGGCCAGTTCCTGTTCTAAGCTCATTCTCAACACTGCTACTGGCCACACCTGCCCCATTCTGTAATGGCACCTGAAGAACATAATGGTTAGTAACTGTGCAGGAAAGACATCTTGGCTTAAGATTCCTAAATGTACCATCAAGTGCAGACAAAGGTAACTCACAGAAGGAGACAAGCCCTAGAAGGGGATAATGATAGCAAAGCTCATCTCAAATCTCCTTCCCATTCAGCTGCTCACCAACTGCAGCCCTTCCCCACTTCCCCAGGGAGGACCAGCCTCCTAATCACAGCCTGGCTGGACGCACCGCACTGAATCGTAGTTGGGATCTCCATGGCTCTCCGGCGTTTGTAGCGCAGTTCACTAGATGGAGGCTGGTTCCAGTTTGCTGACAAATAACCAAATTCATCCCAGAACTTGATGATACCTCTCTGGGCTGGAAAACAAACAAGCCCCTGCTCAGTATGGAGACACTACAACAAAAATCACTACCTGCACTCTTGGCTGTCCTCCTGCCACCAAAGTTTCCACTTCCAGCCCCTGGTAATTGTGAAGCCTCGTTACCTATAGCAACATCCTTCCAATACTGAGCCAAATGCTCTCCCATGGCCTTCAGCAGGTGTCGATACTCTTTGGCATCAGCGAAGTCTTGTTTATTATGGGTTGGCTCTAGAACCAAATAGGGCACATCCACCACACCTACCACTCCACCACATGCCCTGGAAGAGGGACACAGTCACAAACGTCATTAAATTACCACATCATTGTTCAGCGAAACAATACTGAAAACAGCAGATTACACACACCCAACCCACTCCTGCAGCAGGACTGGTTTTAATTTATCAGCTTTCTAAATTAGACTTGAGCTGGCATGCAAAAAGTAAGGTGGGCTCAAATGTTTGTATTTGCCTTCAGGACCTATTCTCCCTGTCCCTAGAATGAGGCAGTATTGCTACCTGTACCCACCGACCCTAAATACCAGCATGAAGCACAAAAGCCTCATACTGCTGCAGGTATGACCAAAATCTGTGTAGAGAACTCTCTATATTGAGAAACCAGGGAAATATTAGGGAATATTAAATATAACTTGTTTGTCAGAGTCCAAACTAATGGCTGACAAAATGAGTAAGCCTCATGCTCATGAAGAACAATTAATGTGGAACAAGGTTGTTGCTCAGCTTAAGTTCTATGTAGGAACATGCCAGGCTTAAGCAAAAAGATTGCTGAAAAATATCCAGGAACTCACATGCCACCCTCCAGCTGTGGGCCCACCTTCTCATACATCTTTATCAGACGACTGCAGTTATAAATGAACATGCCATCCAATTCACGGTGCTCAATATTCACACCAAAAATAAAATTCAGTTCTTTGGGTTCCTTCAGTGCCCTGTGGAAAAATGAAACAGAGCCTCAGAAATGTTGAAAATCAAACTAAATGTTTGCTGTCATTAAACAGAGGGTACAGAAATCCAGCATCTTTGAGCATTATGGGCTCACTAACACCTATCCTGTAGTCTGCTATTTCTGAAATCCAAGAAGCATTTGTTGAATGTGCATTACAATTAAAGACAAACAAAATACATAAACTATGCAATACAGACATTAATTTAGGCTGGACAGTATCTGTCCAGTTAATTTTTCATTTGGATATGCTTTCTCCTTCAGGAATGGATTCTGGCTTTTATTTCAGATTTGCTTGTTCGAAACATTACAGTTAACCAGTTTTATCAAAGTACTGTTAGGTACAGACTGGTCCTCTCCAGTGCTATTTCGGTTTGTATTTCCCAGATGCAGATCTCTATGCTAGATAAAGCACGAAAATTAACATCTTGATATAAAACTACAGTCTTGAAATTCAGGTTCTGGAAAACTTCTTGTAATTACAAGTTGTACAATGCTATTACTCTAAGTTCAAAAGCTGGAAGATACAGTGCACAACCCAAGCAGATTTTTTTCTCGAAATGACAGCATAGGAATTTGCATGATTTCTACTTTATCTACGCAGCAGATGACTTCAATAAGAGTTGGTCTCAAGTACGTTTGTGAACACATGTGATTTCCAAATTGGAATCTTTGATTATTAGGAATTGTATCTTCTGTGATGCAGAAAGCCTTAAGAGATCTCTTTGCATTATAAATCCAACAAAATCCCTGTGTCTCACAAACAGAATTACCGTTTTTTAACAAACCAAATTAAGGAGGTTCAACAGCTTCCATGAAATCCATGCTGAGGATTTTTCACAGTAAGGATCCTCAGTTTCAGGCTGAAGGTATCATCAAATGTGAGGTCCAACCTTTTAACTATTGCAAGACATAGTCTCTACCACTGTCCTAACCACCCCTCTCATTTTTGACCTCCCTTATTTTTCCTCCCACAGCACATTCTTAGTACTTATGTGCTTTATCCCAATTAGGAATTTGACTTCTCCTTAAGCAATCAGTTGAAGATAGTGGAACTCTTTCAACTGATCCGTTGACTGTACAGTGACAGATACAAAAAGAACCTGAGCTGTGCACGTATGAGCACTGTAGATATAAGATGTAGGTCTTTCTTAACAGTCAAGCATTTCAAAATAAATCCCTGAAATACATTAATTTCATATTAATTTTCTGTTTAAAGCCATCCTCTTCCGCATACAGATGTACCCTGCAACACAACCTCCCTTAAAACAGATGACTCTAAAGTAAGTTACTGGGAAGCAACCTGCTATAGCAGCTTTCAGCAGCCAAGAACACTGACGCTACCCTTTTGGTCTCAGCTCATCCAGGTGGACAACTGCTATTTGAGAGCATGAGCATGTGTGGCAATGCACCCCTCAGGGATTAATTCTTTTTCTAACTTCTGGAAAAGGATGTAGAGTCTTAAATTTCAAGTAACAATGTGCACTCACCTACAAAATAGGAAGGGCACCTCCACTAGAGGGACAGGAAGTCAAATTATCATCCAAAGCATGGAAAATTAAGTGGTGGGCCAAAAATACAGGGTTTTATTACTAGGACTTCAGTATCTGTCCTATCTGCTAGATTTATAATCTGACCTTGTAAAGGCTTTGGAAACCAGAAAGCATTTCTTTCATTGATGCACCCAGCACCAGAGAAACAGCAGAAAACTGTCATAGAACATTCTCTGTAAGTCAAGAGTTTTCTGAGAGGCTACAGAAATTGTTTCGTACGGAAGGTATTATACACATTTTTCAGGAATTTCTTCTATTTTCTGGATAAAGTACAGGATTATAGAATAGCTTGACCCTCTGAGCTGTCTAGGATTACCAGTGATGCATGCTGGGGCACACAGAAAGTCATATGCCTGCTGAGAACTGGCTGAGCACCTGGGAGCACACACGGGCCGAGTCCAGACAAAAGGCCTTTTCCTCTGCTGCTGGTTAGCTGTCACATACATCTATTTTCCTCATCATCACGTATTTGAAACCTGTCTACAGATAAGGTTTTGACATGACAGTTGAGGTATTCTTCCAAAACAACTGATTTGCATTTTGTAGCCTTCTTAGATTTAAACAGAAAGAAGCGCTTAAGAAAACTTGGAATGTGTCATTTCCAACTAGTCAGTAAAGGGCACGTAGAAGCTATTTTCAAACAAACTTGCATTGTCCAAGTTCTTTATTTGTTATTCAGCTTTTTAAAAGGAAAAAGTATTTTGCCATTGGCAAAAGGCCAGGAGACCATTCAAAAAATTTTACTTTGTGCACTAATGTCACCAAAAGCAAGAATTAAAAGACAAGCTGTGTGTGAAAAAGTACACAGAAGTTGAAGAGAACTGCTTCTCCCAAGAGTTTCTGCGTTCTTCGGATCACAGCTCTAGCCCTTTTAAATTAAAGCTGTATTTATTTATTTTTAGCATCTTAAGATACATTAGAACTATCTCTGGCAACAAGACTGGTATAGTTCTGACCTAAGCAGCCAGGCAAACTAGCATGCAAACCAACTAGGTGGGAATGGAGACTTGCTATATACAAATCTCTACCTTTCCCAGACTCAGCATTTGTTTTAGGAGCATTTGTTTCTGGTTACAACCTCATTTGTGAAATGCATATGAAAATTTGTAAAAAAACCCCACATATCTATGCAAAGAGTTAAATATTCCTGTGAGTATGCTGGTAGCAAAGTTACTTGCACCCAGAGCTAAGTTAGAACAATGTCTTGGGATTTCACAGCACTGACTTTAAGAGAACTCAGCAAGTTTTTAGAAAACATCTCTACAACTCCAAAAGCCATTTCACTGTAACTTTCTAACATCTGTTTGCCCCCTGAATCTTACCTGCAGAAGAAAAAGCAAAAGAGTGAAAAAAGCTGACGTGAAAACCAGGTAAACATCTACAGAAAACAAGCCAAATCCAAAGATGTCTTTTAGCAAGTAAGAAGGAAATAGCAGAAGCAGCCAGAACAGCAAACTCACTCCCTTTGGTTCAGCAGCTGGGGCATACAGAACGCCCACAGATACTTCAGCTTTGAGCTGAGCTGCTCCCTCCACCAAACAAGCAAAGTAGGGGAGACATTTGAGCACATGGAATGAACAGCCTGGGAAAACCAGAGCTCCAAACCACCCTGCACTCACCGCTGCTTTGCATCCTTGATCCTTTTCTTGACATCAGCCTCCCGGCGCATGGTTATTGCCGAGTTTTGGACTTGACGTAGCATCACCTGCAAACAGGCATCACATAGTAAAATTGCTGCTGCGAAATTCATGAAATTAACTCTCTTTTATGATTTCTTCCCCCTTCAAGGAGATCTCAGAAATGTTTTAAATGTAAAGAATTCATGGTGGAGGCTGACAATCAGCACGCCTTTCCATTTAGGGCAGCACTTGCTGCTGGGTTTTTTAAGCAGTTACACAGTTGTTTGGAAGAAATGTGAAAATGCAACTAAAGGTCTAAGGTACCTGAAACAAGAGGCAATGGAGGCACAGGGAAACAGCCAGGGTACTTGGATACAGTTGTTTCCATCAGATGCTTGTAGGAAGTATAGTGATTTTAAGCTGGTCTCACTTGCTAGCCCACCTAGCTTCCCCACAAGCCCTCTGACCACCTTGCTGCAGGCTGGGTCTCAGTCCTGCCCCCATCCAGAGCCAGAGCCCTGCGGGGAGGGAGCAAACAGCCCCTCTCCAAAAGCCCCGGCCAAATGCTTTGGAGCCAGCGGCGCAAGCAGAGAGGGGGAGCAGCCAAAAAGCATCCAATTTTACTTCTGTCCAAAAACCTCACATTCCCCTGGCCTCTTCTGCAGAGTCCAACATCAAAGCAAGCACCCGGGCACTAGGGACTGCCTTCCTACATGGGATACACTGCAGGTTGTGGGCAGGGGAACGTCAGCCTCCTGCCTGGGATGGAAACCTCACGGGGGTGTTGAAGTGCATCCAGCAGTGATGAGACCACAGAATGCTGCTGGCAACTATCCACTGACTTCAGTTGCCACCTGCTTAACCCACACGCTGGGTGATACCACTGCCTGCTGACCAGCCCCAGCCCCCAGAGCCTGAACTGTGAGGTGCTGCCGAAGCACAAGGCTCACCCTGGACTCCCGCGTGAGATCCCCTCCCAGGCGCAGCTCGAGGGCACGGGCTTTGCTCTCTGCCTCACGAGCCTTCTCCTCCGCTGAAACACACAGGGAAGAAGAAGATGTCGACCATTCAGTACAGACAGTGTCTCATAAGGCATTCACCTGAGAAGACCGAATTCCAGAGAGCCTTTGCTGGGCTGGCATGTACAAGGGTACAAAGGTAATACAAAAAGGCACAGAGTAAAACCTTACACACAAGAGGGCACCACCGACACGTCATCTGTAACTTGCTCAGTGGTTGCAGTCAACACTGGTGTAATAGCAGGGCTAAACTCTGCAAAAGTGTGTTTCAATGAAGGATCCATGGAGAAGTTAGCAAGAAACTGGAAAAAGTAAGATTCCAAGTGACCTGCCTGCTCTGCCCAGAAGCGTGAAGGCAGAAAAAGGCTCCCACAAAATGAAGACTGAGCTCAGGCTTGAAAAGGAGTTACAAAGAGGTCATTTTCTTGCAGAGATAAAGGGAAAGGGATACTCTTAGAAATGCTTTTGTCTTTGATAATTGGAAAATTTTGTCTGGAACAAGACAAATCTGTGTTACACACAAAATCAGACACAGTGTTCTGAAAACCTACCACTACACCTGACCTTTGCATGCACAAAATTTGTCACCTAAAAGAAAATTCCACTCTTTGCTTCTCTCCCAGACTACCAACAAGCCTGCCTGGCAATAGGTACACATCCCCCTCATACTGTTTAAGATTCATTCAAATAAGTTTCGTTTTCAATGAGGAGATTCCTTCCTAAAATGGAGACACAAGGTTCTTTGCTAAATTAGCACCATGCACTTTGCATCTGCATGCTCTCCATCCAAAAGCACTTTGGCTACAGCCCTCTCATGTCCCCTTTCAGGTCAGAAGCTGTATGAGAACTAGAGTAACTCCATCCCACAAGCTCCACAGGGGTGAGCATGGATTAGCCAGTAACGTCCTGCGTAGGCAGGGGAGGTCAGAGCCACAGCTGCCCCTGCAAGCACTGGCCTCGGGCACATATAGGGGATGCAGCACCGACCCTGCCACGGCGCTCCCCATGCTCGCACCCATGCATGGAAACTTCTGAAAGAGGATGCAGCAACACCACAGCCTTCAGGGACTGCAGAGATTTCTAACAGAAATAGGCTGGTACAAATGGAGTCGGAATGGAAATGGTTATGTGCAAGATGACTAGAAGAAGTGATAAAGCGCAGGCTGAGGAGTGGCATGGGCTGAGGGGCACAGACACAATTTGGGAACACAACTGGTATGTGCTGAGGGATGGTGTGGCTCACAGCAAGGCGAGCAGCAGGCTGGCACCCTGTCACAGGAGGGCAGCTGCAATGCTGCAGCACACCCCACAAGCCACCTCTCTCCCAACAGGGAGACAAACTGCAGCTGTGAGATACCCTAAACAAGGAAACACAACAGTGGAGGAGCTGCCTTGACCAAGATTTGTGAAGGAGGAGGTAAGCAAGAAGATGACAAGATAGCAACTGGCTCTTAAGAGATTACCAAGGATCTCTCAAGAAAGCAGCACTCAGTTGCCAGCCAGAAGGAATCCAGACACCGTAGCTGGTGTTTGATAACCCGTGTACACCATCCTCCATGCTATGGTCAGCATTACTTGCTGAAATACACTTTTTTGGTGTGTGCAGGTACAGGAATGTAAGAGGGCACAGTCAATTAACTTAGACCATTACAATAAAAATCACACTCCCTTTCTATGCAGTGTTATGTTTGAATTTTGTTCCACTAATTCCCATAGAAGCACGCTCCGAGGTTCACAGCAGTTTACCAAGCACATAACAGCAGAACTGCACTGTGTGACCAACCTCATCATCAAGTCATCAAGTTTAGCTTGAAAACACAGGAGTTGAGACTGCCTAAAACATTTGGTCCATTTAAATCAAAGCTTGTATGGTAGAAGCCGGTGGGCTAAATGCAGCTGTGTCTAGAAGGAAGAACATAGCAGTGACCCGTAAGGACACAGGTCAAACCTGCTCCACTAACACACTGACAACTGAGAAGGCATGACTGAACGTGCCTGATGGGGAAGGATTCGGTTACAAGTCTGAGGGTTGAGGCCCTAATGGGCAAAAATGCATGCCCTAAGTGGGACAAGCAACATATGGCAGCTAGAATCCACGTTCACATCCTCCGAGGGGACAACAGGCACAGCATACCCATGGTACTGCCAAGCAAGTCACTGGACACACTAAAATATGCCAGTGCAGAAGATAGCTGTTAATGACTTTCAGTACTGGACACCCATGTAACTCCTCACCTTTTCTGTTTGTTTGCTTTTCAAACTTTTAAGAGGATTTCTTGAAACCAGGCAATGCTTTCAACTGAGGTGCCTGGATGCAGTATTCAGTTTTGGTTCAGAAATACACAAAAAGCTGATGGTCTTTCACAGCTACCTTGCCCAGAAATGGTAGTTTTTTCTTGGGTCTATCTGCTCACTTAGGGATCTGGATGCTACAGCTTAACGCATGAGTTCTTAAGGAAAGAAGAGTGGCTTTTCTTTATCTTAAATACATGCATGTCTTCACTCCCGAGCCGTAGCTCTTCTTGCATATTCTGAAGCCATGTCACCAATAGTCACAGCTACCCATACATTCCTCACCCCTCCCCCGCCCTGATATTTTTCAGTTAGCATAAGTTTTGGTTCAACAAGCTCATAAGCTATTTCCAGACTCATCAAACCCTCGGTGGAGTTCTACAGTATGATGGATTCCAACACATTTCTGGCAGGCAGCCATGGCATACTGGAACTGCAGTTAGCTCAGCTAAGACAGCCCCCCCCCCCAAGTTTCTCACAATACACCTCTAGTTTTGAAAGGGAAAACTGCAAATCATTCCCTGATGAAGATCCCTCCTAAGAGCAGTGTGCATCCTCAAGAGAAAACATATGCTGGACATGGCGAGGAATTAATCTTTTCTAACAACAGCAGAACAAGAGAACTTGGTTGTTACAGACTAAATTCATTTTCCTAGAAGCAAAGAACTGAGATCTGTGCCACTGAAGCTGAGGCTAATTCTACAAGATCATTTTAGTTCTGGAGGCTTCGTGTGATCAAATCTTGCAGAAAACAGTCTGAGATGTGCTGTTTTTACCACCATGTTCAAAGCCCTTTGCTCAGCATCCATGTTTCCGTGTCAATGGTATCCATTATTAGCAGTGGGACACGGAATGGCAATGACAAGACACTTAAAGCTCACCTTTTAAACATCATGAAGGCCTCATGGACTATGCTATTTTGCATAAGGACTAAGCTATCTGCACCTTCTTGGAGGCAATGCAAGTGCATGCTGAACACCGGCTCAGGCTATAGGACTCAATGTAAGAAATAAATTCATCTATGAGGACTGAGGCACAGGATAAAGCCTGCTTAAACTTCATAGTTTCAAGCCTATCTTATTAGATTGTAATTCACAGAGGAGGAATAGGGAACAAAGCAATCAATTTACACAATTTCATTTTGCTGTTTTGCTTTGGGCAGGGCCAAGATGATGCTGCCCTCAATGACTCTGCACAGGCTGAACGTGGCACCACCACTTGCGTATCTGACCTGCACTCATAGGCACGGGTGCCCAGAACAGCTCTTACACAGGGAGAGAGGACACATGCCTCTGACTGATTTGTGAAGTTGATTTATGAAACTTACCAGAAGATGTAGGTCAACATGTCTTACAGCTTCCAAGATTCCTCCTTCACTACAGCATTTCCCCATCAGGAGTTTTGGAGACCGCTTTGTATGTTAAATTTGTGCAAATTCATTGAAGTTACATGCTATATTTATATGGTTGTATAATTTCTACATGGTGAATATCCAATTCAAATTTCAAATTGGGTTTCTCCTGAGAAGTACAGAATAGAAAGGGAAGACTAGATGGACAAAAGGTATGTCCTGAAGGGGAAAAAAACCCCAAGAAACAGGACTCCCTTGTACACCCAGATCAACCTCTTTTGCGTCAAGTAACAGATTAAAAATCTATATTTTGAACAACTGCCTCAACAGGGAAGGAGCAGAAGGAGAACAGAACCAAAAGCTCAGGATGTGCAAAAGGTGAGAGAACTGTGGGGTCACAGGGCAGCAGCTTAGCCAGGCTTCAGATGGAGCAAGGACAGACAACTGTGACTCCAGGGGTTATTCTGTACATGTATTCCCCAGAGAAACTGGTCTTAGGGAACAACGTACGTTCCTTCTATTGCATGGAAGTAAGTCTGGGTCATCTGTATTCACTGTATTAACTAATTTCCTGAGCAACCATTATGATCACAGAAGCAGGCAACTTCATACCCAGCAAGGCAGCCTCTTTCAGTCGTCTCCTTCACTACAGCAAAATCAGGATGCATGCATACCCTGAAGACTCACCTATCCTTGCCATGTGCTCTGCTTTCTTCACTTCTTGCTCTGCACGGGTCTTGAAACGGTTTGAAGTATATTTGTACATCCTGTGATGATCAAAACTTATTAATCAGCAAACTCAGCAGTAAGGTCAAACCAATGTTTCATCACTGCATGACAGAATAAGGTCTCCACATGCTACTCCACTCTTCTCAATAAATTCAATAAATGGAGAAGGAGGTTTACATATCAGGAACTGGGCACTTTTGGATGCAGTTACGTAGAAATGTTTTAAAACAGAGATGCTTTAGTAGTAGATGCAACCACAATACCCACTTTCTGCTGGTAGGGGCAAAATATATCCATATATCCATATTCTTGGAGGAAATCCCAAGGTTTAGTGGAGTAACTTCTTCAGAAGCAGAAAGGAAGAGTGAATATATATATCTATTTCTACTCAAAAACCTCCCATTACTGATTTCTCCTGCAAACAGGTGCAGTCTGACAGTACCCATCTCCAGTCAGGGCTAGCTCAGATCCTCCAAGTGGCAGAGCAACTCTCTGAATGGAGCCTCAAGTTTCAGGATATTTCTGTATGCTACACATCTGACTGACAGCCTTGTAAACTGGGCTGGAGTTGCAGTGGCCAAATGCAGATCACAATCTGAGTGACTCCTGCAGAGTGAAGGAGACAGGTGTGTATACGAGGCAGAAGATCATGCATCACTTCTGTGCAGAGGCACGTAATTGGGAGAGAAGACACCAAGAAAGGTGATCAGAGCCTGCAGGAACTCAAACTGCCATAAAACACAAGGTTTTGGATGTATCGAGAGGAAAATCTCATCCCAAAGAAGTCTTTATGAAAAAATAAACCCATCCAGAATTTAGCCAAAGCACCCAGACAGACACCATGGGCCACCACCATGCCCACCCTCCTGTTTCACTTTCTTTTCCAACACCAAATTACTTCAGTCATAGTCACAAAATCACCTATTCAAATGGTCTGGAAGAGCGTATCTAGCAAGACACACAGAAACAGGCCAGACAGAATAAGAAATCTGCAGGACACAATGGTAAAAGACACTCTCCCAACTTCAAGAGGTTCATTACAACTTCCTTGGAGTGCCCTTGTGAAGGGACAGCCTTGCACAAGGCCTGGTTACTTCTATCCGCACAGCTCATGCTGCTAAACAAGCTTGAATAGTTACTGCAGGATGGAAGAGAAGGAAGGAATCCTTCAGGAGACACAAGCCATTCCCAGGGAGGCTGGGACTGTGGTATCACACCTGCCATCACTGGTGAAGGATCTGCAGAAAACCAATCTGCCTCTGCCACCAGGATGTCAGAGAACGGTATGGAGAAACCTTTGCTCACAGAAAGACAGCTTCCAGAAAGGGCAGATGACAAAAGGATAACAAGTGCCCTGCTCAGGAGACAAGTGGTTACTCCTGACAAAGAACAGTTCAACACCTGCAAAGCCTCAATTTTCAGTAAAGGCACTTAAATACCCTACAGCCCATGAATAGATTTCCATTCTTTGTTCTCTAACACCAACACATTAACCTGCAGACAAGCCCTGGTACCAGCTTTTCCTTCAGAGATGAAGGCAGTCTCACCTACAGCAGCAGGGGAACTGCCACCTCCTGAAGGCAATCCTCCTGAGCAGATTTTGAAAGTACACCACAAGGTAGAGAGACAAGCTGATGGCTGTACCTACCAATGGCCAACATAAGGCATAAAAGCATCAGAAAGAAAGACACTTGGCCCAAAGTTCACCAAGAATTATGTAAAAAGACCGCAATCTGGTCAACTCACCATCTGCCCTTTGCATACCAGGCTGGTTTATAACAGACTTTCTTATAAAACCAATGATACGGACAGACAGAGGTGTCTCCATACTGACAGATGAATGGCATTCCCTTACAGTAGTTCACAGGCCTTTATCAGGAAGACATGAATAAAATTAACACCTGGCTCAGGCTTCATCACACTTCCCCAAAGACTAGCAAAGAGCTCTTAAGTACATACCACGTACAGCACACCACCTCCTTGGGCTGTACGACAGGAGCACCTTCTCTGCCTGTTACCCATCCCTTTGCTGGACCAGGAAAGTTCAACAGCAACCGGGCCTAGGCTAGTGGGGCTCTGCCAAAAACAACTATGCTAAAGAGCCGAGCATCGGTGCCACACTGACTGCTCTACAGGAACAGCCTAACGGCGCTACACCCTCCCGTGTGCCCCCATAGAAACCAGAGTCCCTGTACAAGTGCAGGGGAGCAGTATTAATCTGCAGAACACTGTCTCCAACTCTGAAGAGAAAATCCAGGGAATAAGCAACCCTTTTCAGAAGGTTCAGAGAGAAAAAAAATTGCCTATAGCTATAAAAGCAGAATAATTCCACTCTCAGAATGGACCAATTTACTTGTTTTGCCTTGAGAAAGAGCCACCCAGGGCAGACTAAGCTCTGCTCAAGCGTATGAAGGTAAAAGAGTGAGTTTCCACTCCTTCCACTCTGGAGCGAGTCCAGAGAAGGGCAATGAAACCAGTGAGGGGTCTGGAGCACAAGTCTTATGAGGAGCGGCTGAGGGAGCTGGGGGTGTTCAGCCT
>JAOXJM010000042.1:74703-86048 GCA_026413425.1 Tringa solitaria | reverse complement strand
TGCTGTGAGGGTGGTGAGACCCTGGCCCATGTTGCCCAGAGAAGCTGTGGCTGCCTGATCCCTGGAGGGGTTCAAGGCCAAGTTGGACGGGTCTTTGAGTGACCTGGTCTGGTGGAAGGTGTCCCTGCCCAGGACAGGGGCATTGGAACCCAATGATCTTTAAGGCCCCTTCCAATTCTAACCATTCTATGATTCTATGAAGTACAAGCTTGACAGACAGACCATGCTTTACACTGAAAAGTGGCCAGGCTCTTGGGGCAGCAGTCAGTGGCATGGCATTGGATTGCAGTTAGTTAAAGTACACAACAGACTGATAGTGGACCCATACTATTGAAACACTACTGCAATCTGAAATGCGAAATGAAAACAATCCTCAAATACTCAAATAATTTTATAATTACTACTATTTTACTAAGACAAATCATGTTATGTTATCTAGAATGCAGCCTGTGCTCCCAGGGACAGAAGAACATTACCATGTTGCCTCGGGCAAACCTAAATACACGCTTTCCTTTCTTCTACCATCCTTATAACCTTTTCCAGTCCCTGTTAAGCCAACTGGCAGCCCACCTCAGCTCACTGTCAAATTTTTTGTTTAAGGGAATTTAAAAGGAAGTTAGGGAAAGGTATTTCCCAAACTCTATTCAAACCTAGATCAGCTACACATAAAAGTTAATTTCAAAGCAACTGTTTCAGAGTGGTCAGTCTAGTTTCTTTTCAATAATTCTAACACCCACCAGATGTATTTACTTGTCCTAATTTACAAAAAAATAACAGTTCCACAACAGTTTTGTATGGATATGGCATTTTGAACAACCAGTATCTTAATTTGTTTGCCCTGAAAGGGAGCCAAATTGCACAAATTACTCATGCCATTTTCAAAGGCATTAGGTTTTTCACTATCTACCTCTTTTTCCATGATGTTAATACCACATGGCGTTCTCTTATGATCTGTTTCTGTGGCTGTAACATGGAATTGTGCAAGATACACCTGGAGAGAAAAACACTAAACCTTTTCTGTAAGGAAACTCCAAAAGGTCTCACACGTCTGCAGACTTTGGGTCCAACACTCACCTCGGCTTGTACAGGCAGCACGAAAGTCGTTTGGTTTGTACTTTGTGTCCATTTATGAAGATCCTCATTCTGGGATCAATATAAAGCACAGCAGCGTAGGCACGGAAGGAGCGGCGCTCAGGCTTTCTGCAAGAGAGGAATGCTTACAAAGACTGAGCAGTTTGTTCAGTGTTTGCTCCTAGGACTACCAACAGACATTCTCCCATCCCAGCCCACGATGCCCAAAGATGACTCCATTAATTCACCCCCTGAGTAACCAGCGTCTCTTTAGTCAGAGTGTTCACCTTGGAGTTGCTTTCAGTCCACATTCCGCTTCCTCTCCTTTACCATTTTTGCTCCTTTCATTCCCTCAAATCACAAAGAGCCATGACATACTATACTGCCAAAGTCTTCTCCTCTATCCAACCCAAATGAACAAGTTTTTCCACGGACAAAACTTGTAAGATTCTTATTTCCCAATTCACTACTACCCAGGAACCAAATGACCAACAGTAGCACCTCCCCACACTGCTCTGCACTACCCCTGATGTGTTTTAAGCACCTATGGCAGGACTCACACCTTATGCAACTTTAACTGTGAACATCTCAGCTCATAGCCATCTACTTCAAAACATGCCAAAGCGACAACCTTCAGCAAGAAAAAGGGCCCTTCTATTTTATTACCATGCAGCTGCATTAAGTGAGGCTTTTCTTCTAAATTTTTTCTGCCTATGTGTTCTACAGAGATTTTCTATTGAGCTGTACACTTTAAACACTGTCACAAAACACCAACGCAGATATTACTGTAGCCTGAAAAGGATGTTTTGAAAACTGCTGTATGTTTTGATTAACATAGGTCAAACCTATGTACTTCACCGCTTAACACCGTGCTCCACTTGCTAGTGCATTCTCTTACCCTTTGGTTAGTCAGCAGTATGCTCCAACAGAAACTGCACTGATCACACACAGCAACAGTATCACAAGGTCAGGAAGAAGCAGCTCCTTCCAGTGGCCTGGAAGAGTCACAGGTGACTCTTATCGTATCATGGAGATCAGAGAAAGGATCCTTCTTGGGCAGCGTCAACACAGGAGAAATTAGACAAAGGTAACCATTCAATCCTTATCTATTAAGAACTTGTGAAATATGAGAAAGGACTTTAGCTGTCATGAAGGTGAGACACTTATCACCTGGTTGCTCTGGTCCTGGGATAATGGGGCCAAAACCATAGACTTTGCCAGTAGACAAGCCAAGCAGTCGGGAAACCTGGCCAGAGATGGAAGCATCAATGAAGCACTACAGCGAGCAGTTCTCCAGTTCAACTATAAACTCATTTGTTGATAGCTACACAAGTTATGTGAATCCATCTGTGAATCTATGCTCAGTATTAGAGGTGTCCCCTCTCCAGCCAGGAGGAGGAAAGGGACAACCGAGCTTATCGGACTGTGTGGATTCAATGACCTAGCACGTGAGAGCCACTAAAGTATAAAGCCCTAGTGGACACTTGCCATCAAATTCTAAAGGGGCAGAATCCGTCATTATTTCTGAAGTGATGGTGAAGATCTCAAGAACTGTCTGTATTGGAGGCCAAAGTGAGTCTGGGAATAAATGGGAGAAGCACCCCATTGTGACTGGCCCAGATGCTCCAGGCATCCTTGGCATAGACTGCCTCAGGAGAGGATATTTTAAAGACCCAAAAGGGTATCAGTGGGCTTTTGGAATACCAGTTGTGGAGACTGAGGACATCACATAGCTGTCTACATTACCCAGTCTTTCAGATGACCCTTCTGTGGTGGGACTGCTAGGGGTGAACTGTTTTTAGCTCAGTGGGCCCCTGACACTTCAGGACATCATATAAATGGGCTCATGATTGAGGTATGGATGCTGTTGCACAGGTTACCCATGATTGTGAAATACGTGCTGCAATCAAGCAAGTCAAATGGTTAAAATCTTTGTGGTATGGGGGATGATAGCCAAAATGTAAGTATGGGGTGGCCTGGCAAACGGACTATTTCACTCTCCCTCAAACCCACCAGGGTAAGCGCTATGAGCTTACAATGGTGAAAGGAAGCACTGGATGGTTGGAAACCTACGCCATGCCCCATGCTACCACCCAGAATACTATCCTGGGCCTTGAAAAGTAAGTTCTGTGGCCACATGGCACTTCAGACAGAATTGAGTTGGACAATGGGACTCATTTTAAAAACAATCTTGTATGTAAATGCACCACAGAACATGGTATTGAGTGGGTATACCATATCCCCTGTCATGCAGCCCCTTTTCCCAGCTTCTGAGAAAATTGAGTGATACAATGGACTATTAAAAACTACCCTGAAAGCAATGAGCGTTGGAACCTTTAAAAATTGGGACAAGTATTTAGCACTAGCCACCTGGTTAGTTAACACCAGAGGATCCATCAATCAAGCTGGTCTTGTTAAATCAGACCTTTTACATACTGCAGAACGGGATAAAGTCCCTGTGGTCCATGAAAGGAACATGCTGGGGAAAACTGTTTGGGTTTTTCCCACTTTAGGTAAAGGCAAACCCATTCGTGGGACTGCTTTTGCTCAAGGACCTGGATGTACTTGGTGGGTGATGCTGAGGAATGGAGAACCTCAAAGAAATTTAACCCTGGGTGAGAATTCTCAGTTTTGAGTTGTATGATGTTAATTGCTACATAATACTAACAGTGTTCAGTACGTGCCTGTCAGGATCACATAGTGGTGATGAAACCAGAGCCAGCTCCATCAAGTGATGTCCAGCAACCTCTTCAAGGTGGACATGCTACCCATAGGCATGACCCACAATAAATTTTATACCATTTATCCTGCCCTTAGATACTGCCACAGCAACCTGCAGATAGAAATCTGCAATCATGGACTAAATGAACTTAATGAACTTTTGTGTAGAAAGACAAATAATAAATTAGTGTTCTGTACATATATTTGAAGACAACAAGCAGTAGTAACCTGAACATGAGGTAAATAGTATGGACTAAGGAGTGGAATGTGCTGGTTTGAGATAGAACAAAACCAATTCTCTTTTCAGTAATCTTTTCAGTTAAGTATCTGGTAACTAACTGCACTCTGTGGAATTAACGGTATGTTTTTCAGATAATGTCTGCTCCCGGAGTGATAACATCTGACATTTATAGTGAATACCTAGGAACGGTGTGCAGAGAGTCTCTTGCCTATGCTTATTGTTGTAACAACCAAGGTCAGCTAACTTTGTTATGCACAAAGCTGGGGGGAGGGAAGCAGAAGAGTGTAGCAGAGTTGCTCCTGTTGGGAGGAGGGGACAGGAGAGTGACCCAAAACTGACCAAGGGGGTGTTACATCCCATCTGCATCATGCTGAGTATAAAGCTGAAGGATCAAATGGTCAGTCTCTTTCTTCAATGGCCAACATCTGAGGAGGACTCCATTTGCCTGCCTTTAATCACTCTCCATGCGTTCCTGAATCCAGTTCCTGTCTTCCACTGAGTCCATTCTGGCATTTTCCCAGTGCGTGCCAGGGACGTGATCACCATCCTAGGAGCTCCATATTGGTTTTGTATATATTTCACTATTTTCTCATCAATGTTACTATTTCTTCTTTTTAACCTGTAAGTCTCTCTCCTTTATTCTCTCTTCCTTTCCCTTCTGGGGAAGGGAAAGGGACATTCTGTTGTGCACTTAGTGATAGCCCAGCCTAAACTGTGACACTAGAGCATTCTCTTACCCTTTGGTTACTCAGGAGTACTCTCTGACAAACTACACTGATCACACACAGAAATGGTATCACAAGGTCAGAAAGAAGCAGCTCCTCCTTATGATCAGTGCTGTCCTGGTTTCAGCTGGGATAGAGTTAATTTTCTCAGTAGCTGCTGTGTTTTGGATTTAGTATAAGAATAATGTTGATAACACATATTGTTTTAATTGTTGCTTATATTAAGTCTTTTTCTGCTTCCCGTAGAAGGTGAGAGGGCACACAGACAGGACAAGCTGGCCAAAGGAATATTCCATACCATGGACATCATGGACATCATACTCAGTATATGAATGGGGGTTGGCTGGGGGACAGGAATCTGCAATTGCTGCTTGGGATGGGCTCAGCAATCAATCATCAGGTGGTGAGCAATTGTACTGCATCACTCATTCTGTATATTGTTTTATCATTATTGTTAGTATTATCTTCTCTTCCATTACTGTTATATTAACCTGTATTTATCTCAGCCCACAAGGTTTCCTTTTTTCCCAATTCTCCTCCCCTGTCCCACTGTGGGGTTGGGGACTGAGTGAAGAGCTGCATGGTCCTGGTTGCCACCTGGGGTTAAACCACAGTTACACCCCTTGTCATGATTATCATGAAAGCTCACCACCAGGCATTAAAGAAAGTGAGAAGCATATTAGATCCCTGGAGGTCCCCAAGGAGTTTGCTGCACCTGTGTACCCAATAACTACAAGCTAATACATACAAAAATAGCTAGGTTTAGTGTTTGAAACTATTATTACAGGAAATTCAAACACTTCAGGGAAGAAGCGTATGATCTCATAAAAGAAGTAAAGTTTTCTCCCACTAAGCTCTAGGATTTAAACAAGCATTTGGCTCAGTTCAGCTCAGTTTATCCTCTTCAGGTTACAAGTGAACAACTCGGCAAACACTCAGCTATCCCTGAACAGGGCCCTCAGAGCACACCCTTCTTTTCCCTCTGCAGGGAAGTTCAGGAGACGGCCCCTGCTCTCAGAAACACGTGGCAATATGCCTCTCCTGCACCCACCTGTACCACTCATTCATGGAGAATGACCTGCCCAGCACCGCGCATTTTGCCAAGGTTCATTAAATCACAAACGATGAATGTAAAAATATAGCTTAGGAATCCTTTGTTTTAGGGTACCTAAAGAAGGGCATCGAGTTTGCTGCTTTGACTAAGCTGAGAAAAGACCACACAGGCATTCAAGCCAAACACACAACCACAATGCCTGGGGGCCATTTACACATGTAAACTCCAAACTGCTAAAGAACAAACTAAAGATCTTCTAAACTCTCCAATTCGCCATAGAAGAGAAGGTTTTAAAAAACACATACATACAGTATATAGTCAAAGTCTACACATAATTTAATTTGATCAGATTCCAAAGGCCTGTGACACCCATCACACTTACGTTCCCTCTGGGGGTGTTTCTGCCATCTGAATGTCTCGGGGGTCAGAAGTCACATCCAGCTCTGGCTCTCCATTATCCATTAGTTTGAGGTTAAAGATGATCACCAGGGTGCCTGAGCAAGTAACAAGTTGATCAGGTGAATCCCAGCCAAACCCCAAATACCTTGGCCATGACCAGCATCGTCCATACATACCTTTCTCCCCACGGATCTTATTAAACTGCTCCATCACTTCCCGTTCCGATTTGAATGGGGAATACTTGTAAATCAGCTCTGTCTCAATAGCAAACTTCTCCATGTTGTCAGTCATAGGCTCCTGGCTTCGTGCATTCCAGGTAGGCAGGGGAACAATGACCTGCAAATCACATTGTAGGAAGAGTGACTCAGGCTAAGCCACTCCAGTCAGCCCCTTCTGTGTATGACAGCCAAGCAACTTACCCCTTCCAACAGCCCCCCGTCACTGCACAAGTCCCTCCTAGCTTTTCAGTGGTTTGCATATCTGTCAAATGCTTGAGGACCTATCTTTGCCAGTCTCTGAGTTGCCTTCCTAAAACATCTAGTCTTAGACTGAACCATTCCCAAGTAACCTGTATGGTACTGGCTACTCACACACTCAGGTCTTTTTTCCCATCCTCTTGTAACAACTTTCATAATACTAAAAAACCACCCAAACCTTGCTTCTTTAAACACATCAGCCTCTGTGCTTAACTCCTCTTGAACTCAAATATCCCTCACTTATATTTATCATGACTTCACTTTTTATTTTTACAGAAATCCAGCATGGTTATTTGTGTTCCCTGTCATTTAGAACAAAAACAAAGATAGAATTATAGACTGCAGCTGCCTATCAAGGACAGCAAATCCTGCCCTCACTCTAGAATTGAGGTCAAACTAGAATTTCTGGCTCCAGAGCCACTGTGGGAACTACATCACTATTCCTAACTTTCTCCAGCCATCAGCTGCCACTAGCAAGCACTGCTTCCTCAACAGCTTCTTTGTAGAGCTCCCTCCACTATCAGAATGAAAAATGCTTTCTTAGATACTATCCCAGTGCAAATTTAAAGCTTTTCATTATCAGCCTTGCCTGGAAAGTACTTGTGCTTGAGCACAAAATACTTCCATGTTAAGAGCCTGGATACAGAACAATGCCTGAATTATCTATTAAAATAAGTAAGTTTTAAGTGGGTAAAACCACACTGTTTTTTTTATTAAAAAAAAAAATCAGAAAGAAGAGACATATCTGGAGTTTATGACCTGTGGGTAGCAGCTTCAGTCACACCTTCACACCTTTAATTCTCTACAGAAAATCAAATCAGAGCAATAAATTTAGATACATGTCAAACTCAAATTTGTGGGAAAAGGAAAATGCAAGAAGTCTGGGCATGTCCTGAACATATGTCAGCATATGCAACTTTAAGTGATTGAAACACATCCCCCAAAGTTGCTGTAGTTTAGAGAGACCTCTCAAACAGAGTTAAGATCAAAAGGAAAAAAAAAAATCTTTGATGACTCTGCAGAACCCCTACAAGCATATCACCAAGAGAAAAATCATACACTGAGAAAATCATACACCAGAGTGGTAACCAACACAGACACTTATGTGAGAGCTGAGCAAGTTCAGATGAGAAAGCATTCACCACATTAGTTCATTACAACCAAGTAGATGCAAACCTCATCAATGCCTTCTTCCTCATGGAACGTCCGTGACAAGAGAAGGCAAGTTATGGTGTTGTCTTTCTTCGTGAACAGGATAAAATCCTTCCCAATCCGCATGGAACCCCTAGGGACAGATTTCAGGCTGCATGTTATACTTGATGCACAACACTTTCTAGAAAGCAGACCACATTACTGAGTTTTCTTTCTATTATGTTCAATCATGACATGCCAAAACCAGGTAAGACAGAAGAAGGGCTTAAAAGGCATTCCTTTTAAAAGGCATCTTAATCTGGACATTTTCATGATGTTTCAAAGCATTTAACACCAGTTAGAATTAAAATGTGCAGAAGTACAGGGCAGCTTTGCAGGCTTACACTACATAAAAAGTTTTAAAGAAAATATTTTTTTTAAATCGAAAGAAGATGACTAAGGTGAGATGTGACAATAACCTTCAAATATATGAGTAGAAACATAAGTGAGAAAGTGAATGCACACTTCTTTTTGCTGTACACAGAATGAATAGCAGCAGAGAAGTTTCTGGGAGACAGGCAATTTATTTCCTAATGTCTAACAAAAAACTCACTCACACTTCAGCTAACGCAACTTAGCAGCTAGTGCTCACAAAACCTTCTCCCCACTCTCCTATCCCAACAATGCCTTCCCCATCTTCTTTTATCCTATTACCCAACTCATCCAAAAAACGTTAATTAAGAAAAATTAACATAGCATCAAAGGAAGGACTAGTGTTCTGTCAATCCAGTTCTCTTTAGATTGCCTTAATGTGCTACGAAAGCTCACCTTTCATATGTTTAGGCATGTCGGCATTTCTCAGCTTTAATACAGTAGACTTCTTGCTCAAGGATGAAGAACAGGACAGAGATCTGTCTTGCAAGTGCACAGGCAGGATCTGGGATCTGTCCTGCACTGCAGCTTGATCAATAGTATCTCAAGATCCCTTACATCCCCTTTTTTCTCTCCCTCCAGATTAGAGTCCCACAGATTTCCCCAGCAGGATGCATATAAATAATCAAGCCACATAGAACAGCATAAAGCAGAAGAGCCGATCAGAGTAAGCCATACAAGTTCTCTAACTTTCCCATTGATATCAGTTCACTACAGCAAACACCTTTCCCTTTCCTAGCAAATGCCCTCCAACCAATAAGATTTCCTTCCCACCTGTTTGTCTGCTACTTAATCCCATCCCTCCTCTCATTCCTTCCATCATTCCTCTTCTTCTCCGTGCATTTTTTTAAGAAAAAAAGAAGAGATTTAATTGCATCTGACTTGCACCAGACAACTTTCCTAGTGAGAGGCTGCAGCACTATTTTGCTCCAATTTTACTATCTGCCTGCCACAGCCATATTAGGGTTTTGTTTCCTACTCTTTCATATTTTTTTTCCAGCTCTGATCTGTATACTCTGCATCATGCAAACATAATGGCAAAAAAATTTCATCAGCTTTGGACAGACTTCTCTACCACTGAAGAACTACAGTGGATCTTCAGAGAGCTCCTGTCTACCAAACCATGGTATCTTTATTTAGATTTCATTTGCCTTTTTTTTTTTTTTTTTACCTTCTGGGAAAAAAAGATATGCACCTCCAAACTAAAAACATATTTACTGTGTCAACCTCCATAATCTCAGGAGATTGGCTTTTGTTATACCTACGATTTCAAGCCATTCCCATACTGCCCAATTTGAGTTGACTCGGGTGATCGCTTGGCTGATTTACCAAATTGAATAACACTGGCAGTTTCATCTGGAACAAGAGACAGGGAACAAAAAAAAGTTTATTTTAATATACAGACACACACATTTTTAGATAAGTTTATCCACCACTGTAAATAGAACAGAAATACTATAGCATAGAAGAGGCCAGAAGCCCAAGCCAAAGTCTCATTCTGAATCTCTGTCATACAGCCCTCTAAGATACACATTGCTCCATGGTATTTGCATTATCAGAAGCTTTGTACAGATGCCATTATGCTGACAAAAAGAGTTTTAAGCTTCAGACTAGCCCAGTGCCCTGCCCAAACCGCACAAAGACATTTCTTTTTTGCACAAAGACATTTCTTTACAAAGAAATGTCCACAAGATGATCTGTTGTGTCTACCATAATTATCAACACACTCATAAACCAAAACATACCCTGGGACACTGCTACACTGTGTGTACTGCTGGCACCAGAAATTCCAAACCATTGGCACTAGAGCATAAGTCAGTACTATAGAAAAGGTCTTGAATTTGGGATAAACATTATTTTTTCATCATGGCATTGAACTGAACACTATGATTAATTAATGCATTAGTAAGACAAAAGCTAATTTTTGCAGCAGATTGCTGGACTACTGACAGCAGGACAGCTGTGGGTGAAAAGGCAGGACTAGCGAGTACGGCAGCAATTAATGGAGTATTTTATTAGCACAGGACAAAATGAAAGGACGTGATGGCTTTACACTGAGAGGGCCTGTCATTTTTATTTCAAGCCTTTCTATTGTTCAAGGGATAAAGCCTTTTAACATCCTCTGTAAGTCAGAACAATTCCTCTTCCTTCCCCCAAGAGACAGCAATCATTTCACCAAAGAGTTTACCGGGAGAAATGAAATGCAATTCCAGAGACAAGGAACACGAAGTGCCTGAACAGGAAGCCTAACAACAATTACAGCCCTCAAACGTGTACACAAGCTGTGAGGGAGCAAAGGACATCACCCAGCTACAAAGGGTGAGCCTGTGGACAGGTTGGATTTAAGCATACAGGAGACTTGCCCAGCTCCACTAGTACTGAGAGCAAGACTTTACAGTACAGTTTAGTACTAACATCACTGGTGTAACATGAAATCACCGAGCTGGCATCAGAATGACATTCAGATTTAAAGCCACAAATGACAAGGCGAACATACAGAACAACTGTGTAAGCACCTCACTGCCTCAATTCAGCATGTTCATAACAGAAGTCCACAACTATTTCAAAACCAACTTTTGACTGGATGAGAGTACCTCTTCCTTTCCTTCAGCATACTATATTAGTTTCTAGCCAAAGAAAACATTAGATTATCTCATACTTGAGATCTGGTTAAGGATATTGATGATCACATTATTACTAGTTCTGTGTTAGTTCTAAAGGCTGATCAGAATAGAAGAGAAAGCTACTGAAACCCTTTTGCTATACAAAAAGTTGTATCAACAACTATTTTTAAGAAAAGTTTTGAGAAGCCTAAAAAGGATAAAGAGTAATTGTCCAAATCATTTCCTCTCTCAGAAAAGGTGACCACACGTTTTTTTACTCAATGCTGGATCACCCTATAAAGATTCCTCCTTCCGGGCAGAGGGATGAAGATGATGTCGAGCAGAGGGGACTACTCGGGACCAAAAGAGCATCTCTCTGCTCCCCGCTTGCTGTCTTTAGGAGAGATTTAATCCTTAAGTCCTCCCAAGAATCAAGGTATTGATGCCGTGAAAGACGAAATCAGGACTCAATAGTCGGGATGACTATTAAGC
>JAOXJM010000042.1:28678-43335 GCA_026413425.1 Tringa solitaria | reverse complement strand
GGCCAGGTCCGGCCAATGGCAGCGGGGGCCCCGCACGGCCCCGCCGGGACCCGATCAAAACGCGCGCGGCGGCGGCGGCGCGGAACAGCGCCCGGCCACGCTCCCGGTCACTGCCGGCCCCGGCCCCGCTCCCGGCCTCGACGGCATGAAGACCTACTTCACCATCGAGATCAAGGATGGGCGCGTGCAGCACCACGCGCCCCGCGTCGTGGCCGCCTCCGGCAACCAGCGGGCAGGTGGGCACCGGGCAGGGGAGAGGGGCAGCGCAGGCAGGGCGCCCAGCGGGATGTGGGATGAGGAAGATGGATAGCGCAGGCAGGTGGTGTCTGTCAGGAGGCTGGGTGGGGAAGATGGCAGCTGGGCGGGATGGGCATGAGTGGGCATCAGTCAGAGAGGTGGGACTGGGAAAGGTGGGGAGGTGGAGGTAAGGGTGCCAGCAGACAGGTAGGCACTGGCAGGGCCATAAGCACAGTGGGATGGTACTCCTGACTGGATGATGTGCACAGTTGGGCAGTAGAGCAAGTGGGTGCCAGTGGGCAGGTGGGTAGTGAGAGGTTGGTGGGCACCAGTGAGCAGGTAAAAACCAGCAAGCATGTAGGCAGCAGCAGTGGGTAGTGATAGGCCAGCCAGACACTGATGGGGCACGTCAACAGTGGCGTTTGAGTGCTGGCTGAGTGTGGGCACTGCCAGAAGAGTAGAGGCCGTGGGCAGGAGCATTCCTGGCAGCCCTCACCCTTTGTCAGGGATACTCAGCCTCCTCAGGGCATCTCAGTACTGGGAGGCCATTTGGCCCTGCATCTGTCCCCATCCCCACCATCCTGTCACCTTTGTGCCCAGGGTCCCTTCTCCATCCCCACGGCCCTGACCCCTTGTCTGCCCCATGTTTATGCTCTGTCCCCACTGACCTGCTGGTCCAGGGGAGTCCACGCTGTCATGCTCTGTCCCACCCCCACTGCTGCATGGTATCTGATCCAGCCCTGCCCCTGATCCAGTCCTGCCTGCCTCCTGGCAGTTGTGGCTGGCTCATGATGTTCCCAGGGCTGTCCCTCGAACCAGGGGGTCTTGGCTCCAGCTGGAGTGCTGCAGAAAGTGCCCTTTCTTGGGGAGAAGGGCGAGCCACCATGGCGAGAGGGAGCTGGCTTCCCTATCTCTTGGCTGTTCCCAGAGTCCTTCCCCTGTGCCAGAGCTCAGTGCCTGCCACTGAGGCAGGATGCGTGCAGCACCCAGGCAGCCCAGCTGGAGCCAATCCCTGGGCACAGGGCTGAGCCTGCCGGGCTGGGGCAAACCCCACAAGCCCCTTGCTCCTCTTGCAGAGGTGACCCTGGGACTGCGGGGCACTCCCATCCACATCACCACCATCCCCAGCAGCGGTGGCAGTGTCTGCAGCGTCAGCAGTGTCAGCAGTAATGTCACCAAGGTGAGTGCTCGGAGGGGCTGAGTGCTGTGGAGCCATGGCTGATGTGGGCATCGGCTCAGGGGTGCTGGGCTTGGGAGCAGTGACCCATGGTGGGGCAGGTAGGTGCTGACAGTACAGTCCAGAGGCTCTGGCTGGTTCTTTACAGTGGGGGGGGGGGGGGTCCTGTGTGTGGATGTACAGCCCTAGCCACGTGAACCCCCTGGACTGTGCTATCCTGCACTGTATGCCAACATGGGTTGGGGGTGGGGAGGGGGGAGCTTTTTGTGAGACTCCATCTGTTGTAAACACTTCTTAGACTGGTGGCAGCTCAGGGAAAAGCCCATCACCACCCATTTCTGTTTTCCCTCCTGGGAGTGGACCTTGACTGTGGCGCTGGGGACCTAGCGTAAGGGGGGAATCTTCCTGAAGGTCTCTGACCCACTGTCGAGCCACAGGCTGAGATCCTAGCCTCTCCTGCTTTGCAGTCCCGAGCCCAGAGCAGCAGAACCCAGCCTGCCTGGCTTGAGGGATTCTTGGGCCCGCTGAGGGCAGAGGTGCTGGATGTGTATAGGAGGCAGCCCCGTGCATGCAGCCCTTTGAGTGCTTTTATCTTCTTCTGCCCATCTAGGGTAATGTGAGGCGCTCGCGCACGGGGCCTTGGCAGGAGCTGGGATGTCAGTCATGGCACTGCCTCACTCGTGGCCCTGCATGCGCCCAGCTGCCTTTGCAGGCACAGCACCGCTGGTGGCCATGGCACTGCTGGCTTGCTCCGTCCTTGGTTCAGCCCCCACCAGCATGAAGCAGGCAGTGCCTGCAGCCTGGCAGGGCTGCCCTCCAGTGCTGCCTGCGCTAGCTGGTGGGACCCACTGCCCATGGGCAGCTCGCCGCATGCAGAGGGGTGACTTCCCCACACTAATGCGCTTGGGTAGGCTTGTCCTGAGCAGCCCGTCAGCTCTCATTAAGGTATTAGCAGCACTGCCTGGTGGGGTGGGGGGCTCAGCACCCATTGACTGCCTAGCGGGAGACACGGCTGCCAGGTGTGTTTCCAGCGGGCAGGGAGGAGGAGGAGGAAGCGGCAGCAGTGCTGGCAGCCCTGCCAGGTAGGGTTGATTGGAGGGACTGGCAGGGTGTGGGGTTGTGGGGACGGAGGCTATTGCAGCATGGCTTCTCTCTGGTGGGGTCCTGCCTATGCCCATGGTGTGGGGACCTGGTGCATTCATCAGGCAACACAGGGGGACAGAGGCTCCCAAAAATCATAGCTGGTGGCTGAGGATTTCACACCAGTGTCAGCCTGGGTGTCGGTGTGTTGTGAGTGATGCTGGCCAGGAGCAGAAGGGCACTCAGATGAAAGGATGTGTGGGTGGTCCCTGGCCCTGGAGTGCACCCAGCATGACGATGGTTGGGGGCTGATCCTTCATGGGGGCTTTACCCCACCTGCTGTGCCCCATAGCCCCCCCAGGCTGGGTTTGAGGGTGCTGGCAGCTGTCCAGAGCAGTGGGGGCCACTCGGCAGGGCTTCCCTTCTCCAAGCCACCTGGTCCTAGAGCTGGAAGTGTTGCCAAGTGTCAGTGTCTGCCTTGGCACCCCTGTGCAGGACTCCAAGCAGCTGTGACAAGAATAGCCCAGTGGGTGCGGAGATGTGCCAGGCCAGCCTCCAGCCAGGGGTGGTGCCCCCAGCACCTCTATAAAGGACAGAGGACAGTTGAGCAGGGCTTGCTGCGGTGTGTGGTGGCACTAGTGCTGCCACCATGCCAGGGGTCAGCCTGGAGGGGCTGGTGCAGGCCGGGGCGGCTGAGCTGGTGGAGCTGCAGCGGGAACTGGGGGCTTTCCAAGGGATTGTGGATGGGCAACTGGAGCAGGTGCTGCAGCAGGTGCAGGCCCTGACACAGGTGCTGCGGTCGCTGGAGGAGGAGCACCTGGAGCTGCGGGCAGAGCTGGTGCGCCTGGGCTGCCACCTTGACCTGCTGACACTGTGGCTTGGGCCCCAGGAGCCCCCCCGGAAGGACCTCAGCACCCTCTTTCTGGAAGCACAGGACCCTTGCACCCACTTTGAGGGCACTGAGGAACCCAGTGGCCCTGTGGCCCATCCACCCACTTTCTCCAGCACACGTCAGCAATCGACCCTGCATCTCTCCCGGAGCAACAGTGGCGTGAGTGTGGGCAGCCCTGCCCCACGGCAGCGCCTGGCAGGGGGGGAAGGGTGGGTGGCTCTGGCTCATGGGGCACCTGGCAGCCCTGAGGGTGTCTGGAGCCACGGTGAAGCCCCTGGCATGAGGTGGGACCATGGCTGCCATGCACAGGCAAAGCAGCGTCACTGGGATCTGCTGCCATTTGGGCTCACTGCTGCGGTGGACAAATGGTGTCTGTCTGCTCTGCATTGCTGGAGGACAGGCAGGCTGCAGGCAGTTGTCCTGCACCCCCTGTCTGACACAGCAGTGGTGAGGTGCAGGTGGTGGCATGGCTGCACGTGGCCAGAGTCTTCCTGCCAGTGGCTTTGCTGTGGGCCAGGTGCCAGGTCAGGGCAGCAGGATGCGGGACAGGGCCAGGTGTGTGGCAGAGCTGCTTCAGCCCAATGCCAGCACCTTCTGCTTGCTGCTCCCTGCCCTATTCTGGGCCTGGCCTGCTGCCTGCTGCACATTGCTGGGGGATCGTGCTGAAAGGGACTTGGCATCCTGGCTTTGCTCTGACGGGGGCTGAGCTGGCCCAGATCCTAAGTAGGGATGTGGGGGAGGCTCTTGATCTCCTGCACAAGCTCCTCTCTCTGTTAAGTCCCTTAATTCCCTGGAAATCCCTTGTGCTGCTAAGGGCGTGCACTGGCCTTGCCAGCACCTTGCCCACTGCTGGGCAGCAGGCACTGCCCAGCCTGGAACATCCAGGCAGCCCCTGCCTGCTGGAGGGCCCCGTCAGCCTGCCATGATGGGGGCTGGGGAGTATTTGGGGCTATTTTGGCAGTGAGGCTGGGAGCAGGTCAGTGACTGCTGGGCCCTCCCAGGGCAGGGGGTGCTGCAGGGGGGGTGTCACACTCCCCTGCCTGACTTGGTCGCCGCAGATGCCTGCACCGTCCCACCATCTGTGAGCTCTTGCGTCGCATGTGGCACGTCTTCTTCAGGGTCCCCACTGCCTGTGGCACTGGGCAAGTGTCAGGGCACTGGGGAACTTGGACCCTGAGCAGCATAGGGAGGAGTTGGGGGGTAGCCAAGCTGGCAGGGGCTCAGCCGCACTGCTGTCCTTGTAGATGGAGCCCAAGGTGGTGGAGCAGTCCCAGGTGCCGAGGCTGGAGCCAGAGCTGCCCAACGGCATGGAGAAGGTCCAAGTGAAGGAGCTGGAGAGAAGGAGCAAGCTGAACATTGAGGAACTGAGCAGGATCGAGGATGAAGATGTTCTGGATAAGATGGTACCTCCTCTGCAGCTAGGGCTCCTGAGGAAAGGCAAGGGGGAGCCTGAGCTGGTGGCAGAGGGGTGGTTCTGACCTCCACCTCCTCCTGCAGCTGGATCAGACAACAGACTTTGAGGAGCGGCGACTGATTCGAAATGCCATGCGGGAGCTACGCCAGCGCAAGCGAGGTACTTGGGGATGGTGACCCCCACCCTGGGTAGGGACTCTGGTGTTGCAGGTGGAGCTGGCAGGGTGCTGGAGTGGGGCCATCTGGCTGTGGTGAAGCAGGAGGGCGTGTTGGGTCTTCTGCTCCCCTGGCTGTGTCAGGCTGAGGACATCATCCTTCCCATGAGCCAGTTCTGGACTGGCAGCAGCCAGCAGGGCCCCTGGCGTAGCAGGGACTGTGCCCACTGCCCCTGCCTCTTGTTGATGCTGTCTCCCACCTGTATTTGCAGACCAGCGGGAGAAGGAGCGGGACCAGCGGCTGCAGGAGACAAGGAGCCAGGCTACAGCAGGGAGACCCGGCCACACCACGGAGACCACCACCACCCAGAGCACCCAGTCGGCCGATGGCTCAGCACACAGCACCGTCACCAAGACTGAGCGCCTTGTCCAGTCTAGTATGGGCTGTGCTGGGGGGATGCAGGGCTTGCTTGCCCTTTGGGGGGCTGTGCAGTGTCTTTCCCAGAACTCTGCCACTGCAGCTTCTCTCTGCTGCTCTCGATGCTTGTCCTGGGTCTGGCTTGACAATGCTGGGAGCAGGACCGTGGTCCAGAGCGGAGTTTTACTGCATCTCCTGTGGCTTGCCCAGGGCCTGCCTGGGGATCTTTAAGGGATCTGCTCTGGCAACTTCCCACCTGATCCTCTGCCACATCAGAGTGGCAGGGGCCTTGTCTGCACCTTGGGCCCGTCTCCTGTCCCCTATACCTCTGCTCTCCCAGTCCTTGGGTGGCTTAAGTCAAGAGTCACTGCAGGGGACTGAGGGATGCTCCAGCTCCTTGCTCCTTTGCACTGGCCTCTTTGCTCTGCATGAGGGGCGTGTGCCATCTGTTGCCCCTCTGCCCATGCTCTGGCTATGATTCTGCCACCTGGGACTTTTCCCTGTTGCGCTATATGGATTCAAGGGTGCTTGGCAGCAGTGAGTGCTGCTGCCCTCGGCCCCAGCTTATCCCCCATTGCCTTGCTCCCTGCAGGTGATGGCAGCAAGACCTCCCGTACCACAACCATGGAGTCGAGTTACGTGAGGAGATCAGACAGTAAGAGCCTTTTCTGCCCTTTCCCTTCAGCATCCTCTGGGCGTAACACCAGTGTTATTGCTGCTGTCAAGCCATCCCTGCCTCTGGTGTGGGCAGAGCCCCCCAACAGCTGGGTACTGCTTCCCTCAGCTCCTGCCCAAGTCCTCTCTCTTTCTCTCCCCGTGCAGATGGCAACAGCACATTCGTTCAAACTAAATCATCCTACAGCTCCTCTTCCAAGAAGACAGGCAGGTGAGCAGTGGTGCCTCCCTTGCACTAGCCCCAAGCAGTCCCTGTCAGCCATCTGCTTGTACAAACCCTCTCTGCCCAGCTTGCAGTGCCCTCATTGCAGGGATGTCCCCAAAGCCTCCTGGTCATTGGGGCACACTTGCTGTCTCTAGCTGTCCCCTTGGGTCCCTCCATGGGCATGGAGATGTGTCTGCTAGCTGGGGACCTTAAGCCACCCTGCTTCTGTCTCAGGGACATGGAGGTCTCCAAAGCACCAGAACTGGCAATGGGCTGAGGCCACCACGTGCCTTTCCCCAGACTGTATGCGGCCCCCTTAGTTTCATCTGTCTCTCTCCCAGCATCTTTGACCGTGAAGACGAGAGTGCCTCCAGGCAGAGCAGCCTGGCTGCACTGGAGCGGCGCCAGGCTGAGAAGAAGAAGGAGCTGATGAAAGCTCAGAGCCTGCCCAAGGCATCAACCTCACAGGCTCGCAAGGCCATGATGGAGAAGCTGCAGAAGGAGGGTGGGAGGTGAGGCTGGGCCAGGGACAAGCTGGCTGGGGTGGTGAGTGCTGCATGGATAACATCCTGTGTCTTCTGCTGCAGCTCACCAAACCCTGCAGCGGCATGCACTGCAGTGCAGCGCTCCTCCAGCTTTGGTGTGCCCAACGCCAACAGCATCAAGCAGATGTTGCTGGATTGGTGCAGAGCCAAGACCCGGGGCTATGAGGTGAGTGCCACCTCCTCCCCCTCTCCAGAGCCAGTCACTTTGCCCCTTGGTAACTATCCTGCCCTTGCAGCACGTGGACATCCAGAACTTCTCATCGAGCTGGAGCGATGGCATGGCCTTCTGCGCCTTGGTCCACAATTTCTTTCCTGAGGCGTTTGATTACAGCCAGCTGACGCCCCAGAACCGCCGCCACAACTTCGAGGTGGCCTTCTCTTCTGCAGAGTATGTAGCTCCTGTGCCATCACGTGGGCTTAGGGTGGCATGGGGTGGTTCTCCCGCTCGCTGCCCGGGGCGAGGGGCGCAATGGCACTGGAAGCGGGTCCCCATCAGCATAATTTTCTCCATGTCATGCAACAAGGTTTGGACATCAGGGGGAAAGCAGTGGCTGTGTGGACACAGAGCCATGAGAGGCCAGTGCAGCCCAGTCTGGTGTGGCAAGGGTGGGCATGAGGGTCTGTGCTTTCTGGGGGGGAGGCAGAACACCCAAAGGAAGGGCAGCAGCCTTCCAGACCACCCTGGCCACAGGCAGTACATTCCATCCTGGTGTGTTGGATGCAGGGCTGCAGCCCCTGGGGAGTAGAGAGCAGGGTTTGTCTGGGCCAGGCGCCTCCTGTCACAGTTGTAGGAGCTCAAACACCATTGCAGCTTCTCCAGTCTCTTCCCTTCCCCTTTTGCTTCTGGTTTTCCTGGGTGCTGAGAGACGGGAGTGCATCCAGCTGGAGGGCTGGCAGCCAGCCCCTCTCTCCTTCCTTCTGTCTCTCTCCCACCCACTCCTCCTCCCCTTCAGCACCCTGCCCAGGGGCAGGGCTGGGCGGGTGGGGGTCCCATCCCAGCCAGTGCCCGGGGTGGTGGTGTGAGCTGGGAGCTCCCATGAGCTCCCTTGGTGCTGTGGTGCTGTTTGGTGGAGCGAGAAGGGGGCCGTGTGCCTGGCTCTTGGTGCTCCTGATAATGGACTTTTTGTCTTAATTGGGGAACCGGTGCGTGGACTTGAGAGAGCCATCGATCTCTCCAGCCTGGAATCCAGGTGGCCTCTCGTCCTTCCTCCTCCTCCTCCAGCTCTTGTGAGCATCTTCTCCCGAGCTTCCTACACCAGGACTGTGCCATGCGGTTCCAAGCGGAGCTGGGCAGGAGGGCTGGGCTCACCACCCCCATCCTCCCGGCGGGTCTATATATGGGCTATATAGAGCGCCACTCCACTCTGGAACCCGCTCCCCCAGCACCTGGCGTGCCAGAACACCTCACTCCTCCTCTTCTGTCTGTCCTTCCCTCTAGACCTCACGCCTCCCCACGCTGCTCACCTACCCTTCCCCTCCCTTGCTTATGCCCCCCCCCCCAAGATCTCACTGAATGGCCTTGGCACGGCGGTGCCTGGAGCCCTCCTGCCCCTGCATCGTGCATCCCCAAGAGCATGCGAGAGCAGAGCAGCATCTGCCCGGGGTGGGGGACGGGAACTGCATTGATCCATGTCTCTTGTTTTCTCTCTTTCTCCCCTCCCCAACTGGGCTGTGGTCACTGGCTTGCCCCTCTCTCTCCCTGCCCCCAGGAAGCACGCGGACTGTCCGCAGTTGCTGGACGTGGAGGACATGGTCCGGATGCGCGAGCCGGATTGGAAGTGTGTGTACACATACATTCAGGAATTCTATCGGTGCCTGGTCCAGAAGGGGCTGGTAAAAACCAAAAAGTCGTAGTCCATTTTCACCCCCCTGGGAGCGATGGTGAGAACCTTCCCCTCCAAATACCTGCCGGTGCCCCACCACCCCCCCTTGGCCAAGGGGCCGGGGAGTGGCCACCACAGCTGGGGTAGAGGCTGGGGGATGCTGGTGGGTGAGGGGTGAGTCCTGGTAGTGTTGGCTGGTGGGGCCAGGAGAGGGGTGGAGGTGGCCGGCTGGCCTCTGGCCTTCCAGAATAGCACCCATGGGGTTTGGGGAGGAGGGGACTGTCACCCTGGGGGGCTGTTTGCTTTCCAGCCACAGGGATGGCACTAGCAGGAACAGAGCTGTCGCAGCTCTTCTGTCCCCACAGGCAGGGCCTGACCCAGGTAATTAGCTGCTGGGGACACCACTCTGGGTGCTCTGCAGCAGCATGAGCCTCAGCAGTGCTGCCTGGGTGGGGGTATGTCCCCCCGGGATGCCCCAGCATCACTGCTTACGCTTGCCCCCTCTCAGTCCTTCCCCCTGCCCTGGGGTGTGCAGGGACTGCCAGCTGCAGCTGGAGGGGAGCTGCAGCCCCTGCTGTAGGGCCAGGCGTGGGCGATGGTGCCCTGCCTGCAAGGCGCTGCCTGCTCATATATGGGCAAGAGCAGGGAGCCTGGAAAGTGTGAGTCAAGGCTTGGGTCCTGTCTCGTCTTGCAGTATTTGTGTCTGTCTTCAGGGGCATCCCAGCTGGTGCTGGAGCCCTTGCTCCCCCAGGCTCCACCCAGCACCAGCACACCGGGACCCAAACAATGGCTTTATAAGGGCAGAGCTGCTTTCCTTGTGCTGCTGCTGCTTTGCCATCACCCCCTGAGCTGGGGGTGGTGGTGGTGGTGGGCCTCTGGAGCTCAGGTAGGGGCTTTCCCAAGGGCACCCTCTCCCAAGGGCAACCAAATCATGAGGTGGGGGCCGGTGCCAGCCAGGCTGTGGGCTCAGAGCTCGTTGCCTCCATTGACTCCAGTGCAGCAAAGGCCTCGTGGAGAGAGCTGGTGGGGCAGGGTGCAGGAGCAAGGTCCTGGCAGAGCCCTCGGCCGGGTGGCTCTCCTTAGCCCTGCTGCTCCCTGGGGACTGGGGTGGGCTGTGCTGCGGGTCTCGGGTGTGCAGTAGGGTTACTGCAGCCTGGAGAGATGGGGAGAGGGCCTAGGGCGGGGTTGGTGGTGTTGTGATGGTGGTGGGCAAACCCTCCTTCTACTCTGAGCTGCCCAGTGCACCCTGTCAGTGGGGCAGAGCCCCTGCTAGAGGGTGGCCTTGAGGCCAGAGCAGCTGGGCTAGCCATGGTGTCAGCGGAGGGTGCTGGTGCATGCCAAGCAGCCCCTCGGTTCTGGCACAGCCCCTGCCCTGGGCACTTATGGCTACATCAGCCACTATTGGCAGCAGCAACCTGGGGTGCTCTGGCACTATCTGTCCCCTGCCCAAGGGGGTGCAGGGAACCGAGCAGGGCTGAGGAGTGGCAGCAGCAGTAAAGTAGTTTCCATATCTCATCCACCACCCCCCAGCAGAAAGGCAAGAGGATACAGGTGGTCAAGTCCCCTCTGTGTCCTGTCTGGCTGTCGCAGTGGCTACCCAAACGGTGCTGGCAGCCCCCTGGCTGCTCAGGGACCCTCAGCTTAGGGGGAGACAGAGAGCACCTGCAGCCCAGGGAGCTGATGAGGGCAGCGCTGCCACCCCACAGAAAGGGCAGCAGCAGAAACCAGAGGCTGGAGGGATCAGGGGGACAGCTGTGGCTGCTCTGCCAGGGCCCCCCAAGATTGGCAGCTGTTGGGGCAGGCCCTGCACAGACCTCAGCATGGCACCAGTGCCCAGGCTGGGAGGTGGTAGGCGTAGGCCAGTGCTGAGTTGGTTGAAGCTGGATGGTGGCCACCGCACCAGCGGTGCTGTGCTGTGCCTGGGCTCCAGTCTGGGACCAGGGTGGGAACTGGGCTGGCATAGCTGATGGGCAGTGGAGCAGGGTCAGGGCTTGTGGCAGGAGCAATGGGCAGCATGTAACCAGGACTGCCCTGTCTGGCCCTGGACCTGCTGGGGTGGAGCAGGGGAGGGCAGGAGACACGTATGGGCAGGCAGGTCTCTCCCTACAATGTACCAGCATCAGCTGGAGGAGGAGGGTAGGACAGCTCGAGCAGGGGATGACTGCCAACACTAAGAGCTGCAGCAGAGAGCACCAGGATGGCAAGGGGTGCAGGCAGGCAACCCCCATTGCAGGCAGCATGTGCTCTTCCCAGTGCCAGGAGGGGCAAGACTGGGTGCTGAGGGGTGGGCCAGAGCTGAGCGAGGCTGAGGGCAGCAGTGCCTAGTGGGACCCTGTCCTAGCCCCTGTAGTGGGGCAGCCCAACTATGGTTGTGCTGAGGGCTGTGTCTCTGCAGGATGTTGGCGGACTGCGTGCCTCTGGTGGAGGTAGAAGACATGATGATTATGGGGAAGAAGCCAGATGCCAAGTGTGTCTTCACCTACGTGCAGTCCCTCTACAACCACCTGCGTCGCCACGAGTTGCGCATGCGGCAGAAAGAGTGCTAGAGCCTGCCCTGCCTGCCAGCCCCCCGTCCCCTGCCCTCAGGGCTACTGGCACACAGGGGAGCTGCCTGCCCCAGGAGGGTCCAGGGGGACCACTGGACCGGCACTGGGGACAGGGGCCTCTGCCACTGGGGCAACCCCATGGCTCTGCCTCACTGGAGGCTGCCTCTGCTCTGGCTGGCTGTGGGCTGACCCTGTGGGCAGGGCCAGGCAGGTGCTGGCAGGGATGCTCCCCAGCTTGGCTCGCCTCCCGCGCTCCAGCCTGTTAAGTTATTTGTTCTTCAGGAGTTGTTTGTCCTAGGGGAAGCACCTGTGTGTCCCTGGGGAGGCCTGGGCATGGCTGCACCCTTGGGCCCAGGGCTGGCAGGGGTCAGCAGCTGAGGAGGGTTGTGCAGCCCAGCCAGGTCATGGTACATCCCGCAGGCATTGCACCCGTAAGGGTTTCTCCTTGCCCCTCTGCAAGGAAGCCCCTCTGCCCACTGCAGGCCCTGCTTGGTGCCATCTCCCTTGTGACAGCTCCATGGCCCCATGCTGACACCCTGCTTCCCACTGCACACATGCATCCTGGGGCAATTCCACACCGTGAGGGCTGCAGCACCTATGTGCTGGGGAGTGTGCACAGAGGCAAGGGGTCCTGGGGAAGTGAAGGGCCCAAGGAGAGAGCCAGGACAGTAGACTCTGCTCTCCTCCCCAGCTTGAGGCACCACATGCCCAGTGCTGTTTGCCCCTCCATCACTGCCTCTACACCCGCGTTGACACGTGTACCAACACCAGCCAAACAATAAAGGTTTATTCTATAGGGTGATGCCTCTGCCTTGGATCCTCCTCCTTGACTGCACCACTGCTTTGTGCCACCAGTGCAGGGCACAACACAGCGCCCAGGGAAGGGATGGCAGCCGGCCCCTCTGCAGGCCCACTGCTCACCCAGCCCAGGGAAGGAACAACCCAGGGAATATGCTGCTCCTCCTGCTCAGGCACAATGCCCAGAACTGATGGGCGCCATCCACATTCATCTTGGCCAAGGGCTCTTGGTTTGCTGCCCCCCACCGCCCCCAGGCCTGGCATGGAGAGAAGATCCCACGTTGCCACCAAGGCTGTGCAGAGCCAGGTCTGCAGATGGAGCAGCCATGTCCTGCTCCCTTCCCCAGCTGAGGGCCAGGTGTCCCCACTGGGCCAGCACAGCCACTGGGCTGTGGCTCACCACTGCAGGACACATTTGTGGGGTTACACCTATGCCCCTGCACTCCAGTAAGGACAGCTCATCCCAAGCAGGGTGCCCCAGCTATCTATCTATTCATCTATCAGGAAAGGGGTGGCACAGAACAGCAAGCCTAGGCCATGGGACAGTTTGTCAGCTCACCAGTGGTGGTTGTGCACCCAGGGTGACTCTGCCCTCCCCTCCCACCACTGCAAGGGGCTCTGGGGCACCCAGCTCCTTCTGACACCCGGTACAGAGCAGTGCAGGATGTGCCCCACCAAGCCCCCTGGAAAGACAACACAGTACAGCCCATTGTATGCAAGGGCTTTACTGGGAACTTGATACAAGACAACCCTGCTGGGGTGTAAAGCCATACCCCCGGAGGGCAGCTCTCCCACCTCCAGGACTCAGCACATCCACCCTCAGCACCTGGGGCTTTCTGCTGAGGGTTTCATCCTGTCCCATGCAGGTAGGATACCACTGCCCAGCACCAGGAGCCAGCTAAGCCTCAGGGCATGGCAAGGGAGCATGAAGAACGCTGCTCCTCCAGACCGACCGGGCTGCAGGGAAGGGAGAACAGCAACAGGCACACAGGACCCCTGGGATGTCCTCAATGCCCAGGGAGTCCCTGCTTAAGGCTTAGAGCCACCCAGGGCAACCTCAGAGCAGAGGCTACACAGCACCAAGAAACAGCAGGGGCAGCTTTGCCACCCCAGGGCACTGTCCCCAGCTGCTGTTATGCCCTTGTCCCTGCGCAGTGAGGACTGGCTGCAGGATCCTCGTCCCAAGTGTGGCACCCCCTGCTAGAGGTCTGGATGTTCTCCCTCATCACGTTCAGGTGGGATCTTGCTGTCAGCTTGAGGGGGCAGCAGGATGGAGGGATGCTTGGCAGGGGCAAACTGGAACTCCTCAGGCACAGGGGCATCAGGTGTCTCCTTGCGGTAGAAGCCCAGCTCCTGTACCAGCTGGTTGATCTCCTCACGGGTCATGTCACTCAGGGGGATTCTCTGCATGCAGACAGGGACTGCAGCCTGGTGCCTGTGGGACACCAACCACCCCAGACCCTGCAGTGGCAGCGGGTGACATGCTGCATGCTCACCTTCAGCTCCTCGTATCGGTGGCTGAGGAGCACGAGCTCAGGGTCAGCGCCGGGCAAGTGCTTCATCTCCAGGTTATGGCTGCGTGGTGTGTTAAGGAGCAGACAGTGCTGGACAGGCCCATGTAGTCCCCCCATTGTATCCTCTGTCACATCCTATTGCCTTCCATCCCATCCTGTCCTCCATCCAATCATGTTCTGACTCCATCCCATTCCAGTCTGTCCTATCCCATATCATCTCATCCTCCAGCTCATCCTTCATCCCATTTCATCCTGTTCCATAACCACCCCATCCTCCATCCCTCATCCAAACCCATCCTCCAACTCATCCTATCCCTCATGTCGTACTGTCTTCTGTCCCGTCCCAGTCCTTCCCAGCCCTCATCCAGTCTCACCCTGTCCTCCGCTACATCCTGTCCCGTCCTCCATCTCATCCCATCCCTTCCCAGCCCTCATCCAGTCTCACCCTGTCCTCCACTACATCCTGTCCCATCCTCCATCCCACCCCTCATCCAGTCTCACTCTGTCCTCCGCGGCATCCTGTCCCGTCCCCCATCCCATCCCATCCCGGCAGTGCCCCCAACCCGAGCGCTGTTGGCAGCTCAGGGCTGTCGCGGCCACCAGCGGGTACTAGAGGGGAATGTCCTGGGTGACGAAGGCCTTCACCTGCGGGTAGAGCGGGCGGCCGGGCCCGGATCAGCGCCGGGGCGACCGCCCCCCGGCCCTCCTCCCCCCTGGGCCCCGCAGCACCTACCTCCCTCAGCCGGTTCAGCCGTCACCCGCCACAGCTCTGCGGGAGGAGAGACCCCGTTACCCACGGCGGCGCCCGCGCCGACCCCCTCGCCCCATCCCCGTCGTGCTCACCTCCACCTTGCCCCGCGCCAGGTCCCGCAGCTCGGTCCCGCGGGGCAGGGGGGGTCCCGGGCCGTCCCCCGCCGCCAGCGCCGCCGCCACCAGCAGCGACAGCGACAGCGCCCGCAGCATCCCCGCCCGCCACGTCGTGGGCCTCCGCACGCGCGCGCGCGCGGGCTGCCCCGCCCAGGCCGGGCACGCACACGCCCCACGGCGCGGAGGCCCGTGCATGCGCAGAGACACTGCAGAGACGCTGTCTCCCATAACATCCTCATTAGAAAAGGAAGGAAGTATGGGCTGGATGAGGGGGCAGTGAGGTGGATTGAGTCCTGGCTGTGTGACAGAACT